>JBAMHV010000004.1:15983051-15994466 GCA_037177535.1 Pseudomugil gertrudae | reverse complement strand
ATAGATAGATAGATAGATAGATAGATAGATAGATAGATAGATAGATAGATAGATAGATAGATAGATAGATAGCTGTCTATCAGTAAAATCCTGCTGGTTTGGTGGTTTGGTGCATTTACTGCAGAAATTCACCCAAACAGTCTGTCTGCAAAGCTGTGGGGACACTTCTGGTGCAGGCTCCACTCTCAGGCCACAGAAGGAAGAGACAAAGACTATTCAGAAGAATCTGCATTACACAACTGCATTGAAGATTTTCAAAGCACTGACAACAGGTCAACTGTTTAAAAAACTCAAGCACACACACACACACACACACACATTAATTAAAATGCACCAACCAATCAACAGAGGGTTGACTATAATGAGAAGTTCAAACAGCTTACAGTAACTATTCATTAACAAATGACATGAACAAATTCAACATCAAACATCAGGACTTATTTGGGAAACTGAGTATTTACAGAAAGGTAATGAGAAAACAAAAAAGTGATGAGTTGAGTTGTATGGTTCCAGGTACTTTGCAAAGCACGTTGATGTTTATTATATTACTCTTTGGATCAGAATAATATTTCAGTTTTCCTGCAGTTGTTGGTTGTGATGGCAACAATTAACAATGCTGTTAATCATATGATCAAAAGTCTGAGAGTCTTTAAAACTCTTTTAAAAGCTTTAAATCATTGATACGACGCTTTATGAAAAATAGAACTATAAACCATTCTCGTAGAAACTTTTCTCATCAGAAGTATAATGTACCTAAAACAGGCCTGTTGGAGCATTTCTCTCTATATGAACCCAAATTATTCCAGCATAACGAGGCAGGATCACTGGCTGGATCTGCTGTGATATTCAAAGATTAACAGTCTTGAGCCAGTTAATAAAGTCCACAATTATAAAGGTCTGTGGAGAATGGTTTAAGTTCATTCCCTCACAGTAGATTCACACTGCCTAACACAGGGAGCTTACAGGATGGTAAGGATGCTCAGCAGATGTTGGATTCCTGTCAAGCACCCAGGGACTCCAACAGATGTTGGTGTCCCTGGGTGCTTGACAGGTTAAAATGAAAATCCACACAGAGACATAGATCCATGTATCCCTTAGTTTGCACCTCTAGCTATGATTTGTAAACCAGATGATTAAAAATAATGTGTTCTGACACTGAACCAAGTTCACAGTCTCTTAACCAGTTTGGAGCAGAATCTGAAATGCACACACACACACACACACACACCTAAACACACACACACACACTGCTTTGATGCTTCCTGCTCAGGTGGTTTCACAGTTCTGCCTTTTAGATGTGACAAACACAAAAGATGAACATTGATTTATTAAACTTTCCTTTTTTAAACAAACTGAGTTTTTTCGTGTTAATGAGCATAGAAAGAGGTATGCAGAGCTCCTGTCCTCCGACTGTTGTTCATCATCTTCATCATCATTAGTCATTTATAATAATTACTTTCTCTTAGTTAGGTCCCAGTTTGGATCAATGTTGCATGTTGTTAACTAACCTGTGGTCAAAACATGGTGTTTAATTTTACTTTAAATTCTTTTTAGGTGATTGATGAGGTGGTTTTTCACCTCCACTCATCAAAACCTTCTACAACCTTCAACCAACCTGAAAAGTGTAAATGAAATTCTTTAATGACTGATTCAACTGACAAAAGTAGATGTCTGCATGTCATGTAAATATAAAGTCCACCCTGAGACAACAGGAATCTTTCACATATTCAAACTCTTTTTATATCACATTTCATATAGAAAGTAAAACAACGTCCTTTACATATTAAAAACAACATAAAATAATATAGTACTGGTAAGTGAAGAAAAAAAAAGTCTCCATCACTAACAAGTATTAAAATGTCCAAATAAAGTGAACTTCTGGCTCGGCACACTGAGAGGAAACAATATCACACCAGGAGCCAGCCCACCAGCAACCGCAGTGGTCCTCACCCCATGCCCTGCGTCGGGCCCCCATCCACACCACTGCCAAATACAGGGGCCCCCACAGAGAAGCCAGTGGCCCCGCAGACCGAGGCATAACCCCCAGTGCAGAGGATCCCCATGAGGAAAACACTGGAGGAACAGATAAAAACAAAAAGATTAAAGTAAATATAATACATCTTAAGAATAAATCATAAATAAAATTAAAAAAAATAAAACTACTATAGTGAGTGGTATTTAAATATCCAAATAACTTAATAATAAAATATGAAAAAATACTTAAAAAGAAGTTAAACTATTTTAATAATAAAAAAAATAATATTGAAGTAGACTAAAAGTCATAATAATTGCATGATTAAACATATTTTATAGTAGTTATGTGCTCAGCCCTGTGGGAGGATGGTTTTACAACAACTGAACAATTGGACATGTAATTTTAAATAAATTAAATTAGATGCAAAAAGAGTCCAAAGTAATGTGCTATTTATATGTATTAGGATTTGGATCCATAAGCACATGCTTGCTTAAAAATTGGCCTGAAAAGCTGTGTTTGCTTTACAATATGTCTTCTATTTCTGTGGCCAAACCACTTTTCCATTTACCAGTATGAGGGTATTTCTCAAACTGGCCTGGTTTTGCTGAAGTTTATTGAAGATCATTATTGGACGAGTTACACTCCAGTCCTTGGCAGAAGTATTGCTGAGCATCTTATTTATTTATGCAATAATCTGTTGAGAAAGTGATTTACAGGCAGCTAATCATTTCTTTCACCTTATCTCAGGGATTTGGTGATACTACAGCACATTCACTCTTCTTTTCCTCTTCACATATTATCAGATATTTACATAACAAAGAGAAAATCAGACAAGATGGCAGAACATTAAATTAGATAAACTCCATCCTTTCCAAAGCAGGAAGTTTGATTAGTTTGGAAACACATTTTCTGTGATGCTAATCTTTCATAAACTATTGAAAATAAACACAATTTGACTTTTATGTGTAATAATATAATAACAGGCACTGAATCTATTTAATAGGATTTTCTCCTTTAGTTATTTTCATTATTGTTGTTCTTGCACCTTTCTCACTGTCTACTTGATGTTTTTTTTAACATTGAAGGTGAGGAAATACAAGTTGATGGTCAAAACCCTCCACAGCTAGAGCTCATGACATAACCGGGAAGTGTGCCAGAAATGTGTTTTATCTGCCATCAGGGACGATTGAAGGATGATGTAGTGACGAACTTGTTCAGAAATGGATATAAATCAGCGTTAAGTCAGATCAAATTCTGATGAGATTTGAAAGGTTGCAAACATGTGCATATCCAACTCACCAGGCCGCCTGCAACAGCAACATTGTGATTAATCATGGTTCTGTTCTGGTGCTACAGGCAAGTTTTTATTGTGATGACGTTTTCACTGTATAGTATTAGTCACTGGTAATGTTTCACCCGTCTAAACTCCCAATAAGCTGATAAAACACACACACAAAACTGCATTTCACCCTGTCCTTTGCCTCTGCAGGCAGAGCAGGGAAGGTGAAGGTACCTCCAAGACAAGCAGAACAATCTCACTCGGGAGGTAAAAGCCGCTGTTGTACCCCGGTCACGTTCATACTGTCTGCTCAATGGCCAATTGCCTCTTTTCACAGCCAGCTGTCATACTGGTGATGGACCAGAACGGATAAAACCATGTGGACCATTAAATGTGTGGAAATCATGAAACAATACATTTATTTTATTCTAAGTATGATGAATGATGAACAACACAATTGGACAGAAGAAGTCTGAATCAAAACTCGTGGTTTTAGAACGACAGCCAGCAGAAGCATCAATGTGCCATGTTGTTTTTGATACATTGTTTTTATTGATCGGCTGTGACCAAAGTCCTGCCGGTCCAATCCAAAAAGAAACTGCAGTAAAAAACCTGGAAACCTTTAAAGCTGAAGTAATGATCATCAGGTACTGATCTGAGAACACTACTGATGGCTGCACAACACATCTGGAAGCTACAGTGCATGTAGGAACACACAAAGTCACACAAAGAAGCAATGTAAAGACTTAAACATAAACGTATATGCTTCACAGTGAATAGTGATTGTTTAAATACTTTATATCTTCTCAAACCACTGTGGAGTTATAAGGTTTGAATTATTTCACACCAGTGTCTTCTATCTATATCTATATCTATATCTATATCTATATCTATATCTATATCTATATCTATATCTATATCTATATCTATATCTATATATCTGAGTAGCTTACTGTCATCAGGTTGGCCGTTTGTATCCGTCCGGTCAGTCAATGATGATCCATCCATTCTCATTTATGTCTTTATTCATGCATATTGTTTATTTAATCTTAGCCTGTAATCTAGTATGTGATTTACTGTTGTATCTTAAGTAGGATTGGTTATTTTCTTTCACAGGCTGGCTAATTTTAAAGTAGCTCTATTCCATCGCAGATGTAATATTCAGTAGAAACTGTGAAAAGAAGAGCGAACTTAATCCAACCAAAAGAAGTTATACCGTTTAAGATTCAGTGCTTGTGTGTCTTCACTGCCCTCCTCAGCACAGAACCAAACCTACAGCATCTAAAGCTCTGACAAAAAGCCTGGCAACATTTTAGCCTGAGCAAATCATGCAGAACTGCACAGCACTGTACCCTCCCGGGAGCTCCATTTCCTAACTGCTTTGTGACACATAAAATGAAACCGGTTAAAATGGTGCTAAATTGCACATATGGTAGTAATGTGCAGCACAAATGTTCCCTGTGGCTGCTATCTGAACAGGGTGTGAGACATTTGTTATATCAGGAATATACCCAGTACTTTAAGACCTTGTCCTTATAATGCTGTTGGTGTAGTTTCAGTAAAGAAAAAGAGGTTGATACAAAATTAATCACATCTCTAATTAGTATTATTTTATTCAAGAGCACAGACTAATATATATGGTAGTTGGACTTATGGTATCTTATCTATCAGGGTTACTGATATTTGTCATAAATATTAATAAAAACATTCATTAATGAGGAGCTCATGTATGGAAATCATTTCACAATCTGATCTATAGACATGAACATCTTTGACATTTGAACAGTAAGATGGGGAATAAGACAATGATAACACATGAGGATGTGTTGTCATCAGCGTAAGGACCAGCTGCAGTTTGTCCTCCACAAAGTCACCTTTTCACCCCATGATTTTATAGCTTCTACACTCAATCTGTCAGAGATCTTAACGTGACGGGTCTTTCATCACTGAGGCCTCTTTGAAAGTATGTCTGTCTTGATGCAGCTAAGAGGTTCCTACTATCGTCTGCTTCTGTTGTAAAGCGACTCTTTAAAAGGCCACATCAAAAGCGGAGGTGCAGATGAAGGAATAACGCCTCCTTTTGTTTATATGTACAAAGCTGAATGAATGCTGGATTTGGTTACGGAGCATTGAAAAGCCTCAGCAGGCAGTTTGTTTTGCTCCATCCCAATCTGCTTGTGGCTCCAGGCAACAGCAGTGACCTTGAGGGTGAAACGTCCATAAAACGGGTGTATTTGTGTCATGTAGTCACAGACAGACATGGCAGCACATGGTTGGAACTGATGGGGAAATATATAAATAAATAGATTGTGATTGTGTAATCTGCCAGTCACAAAGTTCACTAATAATTTGACATTTCTTGTGAACATTGCCACAAAGTTATCATTCATGCATGAGCTTAATTCTTTTTGTTGCTTGACAGGGTACAATTTAATTTAAAAAAGCTACAATTTAATTTCTATTCAAAGTTAACTGTCAAAATATTTATTTAATTATGAAAAAAAATCAAGACTCCTCCAAAGATGATCAACCCCCTCCATAGCTCCTTTAAGGGAAAAAACAATGTCTGCAAAGATGGTCAGTCCCACTTCAGTTAAAACAGAGCTTTAACATAAAACTTCCTGTTTGTAAAGAACAGTTGCATTTTATTTAAGTCGGGTCATAATGACGCGTCGAAGCAGTACTGGCAGGTGTTAACCTTGGACATGGATTATGGCTTGTTTGTGGGCAGGAAGTAGTTGTAACCTCCTTCTTCCCTCAAGGACATTATGATTTTATGTCTCCCTTCTCACCCTCTCTTCTATAATAGCCCTACACTGAGACCATCTAATTAAATGTGAGATTCATTCACCCCCTGTGCTCTCCATGCTTTGATGGTCCATCTGCATGTTTGTGTCTGTTCTCTGTGCACCAGTGTCCCCTTCCTCTGGAGCTTGATTGTCTGCTCCTGCAGCAGGGAAGGGAGCTGCAGACAGGAGACACATCAGGGGGTTAAAAGTTGGCTCATGAAATTTGAAGGGACATGATGCAGTTTTCTGTCCTCACGGGATCCGGATTTGGGTTGGATCATTACTTGTAAATAGTAGATGTGCCAATAATTGAACTGGACTGTGTGGGACAACAAGATGTATCCAGCGGTTTGTGAGCTGCTGTTTTCAGGCAGTGGTACACATGTAGAAGCTGCTCCCTGGAAGAATAATATTCTCTTAATATAAACTCTTTCTAGGGTAAAATTGAAAAATCAGTTACAGTAAGGGTTTGGTTCTTTGTTTGTTTGTTTTGTTTGTATTTTTATGACTTTTTGGCACCAGAGAGGAACAAAATATTATTTTCTATTTATGTGTACATGGCCTGACCCTCAAAACCTAACTGTTCCATGTATCTTTGAACATTATTATCTGATAAACTGTGTAATCTATTTTAAATAAACACGTACAAGGTACACCTTGCACAGGTTAGCTGTTCATCACAAAGCCAGCACAAAGAAACAAACAAACATTCAAGAACACAACTGTGATACACTCAGCTTTCCAGGTGTGTCAACATTAACAAAAAAGAAATAAAAAAGCTAATAAATTCAACATCCTGCATGTCAGCTGGAATAATTCACTCTATTTATTTTTTTTTTCCTTTTCTTTCCTTTGTTATTCAAAAGAAACAACTAAAAAAGTCATTTAAACCCAAACATGCCTTCATAAAAAATAAAAAAACGATGAGCTTTTTGGAATCTCTATAATTTTTTATCTATAGCTGCCAACCAGAGTCAAAACACGGAAAATAACTCTAAACTGGTGGATTAAATAACAACTATGTTCAATGTAAAAGACACATGGAAGTTTGAGGGTAACGATATATGGTGTCACATGAAACAGACTTCTTTACTTATGCATGTAAATTAGTCTAATTTCTTATTTAGGTCATAGGTATGGAGTTTATTTTGGCCCTCGGTGACACCAGTGGTCTCTCTGACCACTTGTTGAATACTAATACTATTTTTATATGACAAAGTTGAGCCAAATGAATGAAAGTTCACTCCTGACCCATAGCTTTCGGTGTGTCCACAGGTAATAAAGGAGTATAATAAATTAAGGTTTTACTGCTTTATTGTGCAGTTATTAACAATCATTTACTATGAGAGCATTGAAATTTCACTAATATCAATAATTCCCATTCCCTATATCTTTAATGGAATCACTCATGTAATCCTGAGCATGCTCTCTTCTTCTGTGTTTTGATAGACATAAATATGAACAGATCCACAACGCTCACTGTAATGCTTCATGGGGCAATTTGCCATGCATAAACATCACATGCAGGTACATAAATTCCAATCCGCTACACACTCATGACATCTACTTGGCCTACCTCGTGGAATTGTGCCCAACTGATGCTCATGTACTGCTGCAGACATACATGCACACACTTTAAAGCCAGTGTGGTCAAACGGTGCTTTGTGGTAAGGCTGGTGGGCCAAGTGGTGAGGTCAGTGTGCACTCAGCAACACTGCATATTTCACTGACTGCCTGCCAAAAGCTCAGCACTTCTGTCGTTATGTGTGTGTCTTGTCATTAAACATCTGTCAACATACATATTATACCCATGGCAGCTAGACGCCTGTTTGCTGGCACATGTATTATTCATCATGCCACATGTACAATATACCATAAAGCCAAAAAAATAAAAACAAAGTATGCAAGTAGCTGCATTAGTATGCACACATAATCTTCCTCTTTGTCTTTGGAGAAGCTGGATCCACTCCAGTGCCTGCTCCCTTGCTGTGTAGCCCAGATTAGTGCTCTCTAACTAGGATGCAATGGCAGCATGAGCTGGCTCATCACTGGGCAGCTTGGGGGAAGCTGCAGGCCTCAGAGCTCTCCTAGAAAACACACATTTTGTGGCAAAACGTCTATCTCTCAATCAGCAAGCAGACTTGTGTGCTTTTGTGCTTGTGATGATACTTTAATGGCCAATTACAATGAGTGCACAGGGCTTTGTCCTGCTTTGCTAAGATATCTTGACAGCTGCAATGAGCACCAAGCAAGCCCATCGAGACCAGTCTTCACTTCATCTGCTTTTCTGATCTGATTCAAAGCCACAAATTGATCTTAAGGATGCTGAACCAGAATAAATGGCACATTGGCAACCATCGTATATTCCTTTTTCCCCTGCAGAAAAACTGTTTACTTATTTTTAGTAAGTTTACATGTTTATATATTTAACTTGGTATGTGTACATATAAAAATATAACTTGTTAAGAATGTGAATGCTGGCTAAAATGTAATAAAAATGATCATTTAAATGTTTTAAAGGGTCTCAAGCCCTACCTTTTAAGATTTGAACTAACTTTTCTTTTTTTTTGTTTATTGATTATTGTTTTAGTGTCTGATTTTGTTCAATTTTACTGCATTATTTTTTTATCTTGATATTCTTATACTTGTTATTTTACTTTCTGTTCTTATTGTTTTTAAAGGAATTTTTGTTATTTTAATACTTCCCTCCGGTGTCTTCCTCATGCCTCAACACCAGGGCCGTTCCCCGCCTGGGCGCCTGATTGTTGCCTCCATGGGTGGCTGGGGGGTCCTGCACTATGTGGTGTGGACCCCGGCTTGTTTGCAGTGATGCCCTAAACAGCAGTTAGTGGGCTGGCTCCTGCTGTGAATTCATCCCTATGATGTAGTTTCCTCACAGTGGTGTCAAGCCAGATGTTTAAATCTACCAACAAGTAGTAATGATGACAATGTGTGTGTGTGTGTGTGTGTGTGTGTGTGTGTGTGTGTGTGTGTGTGTGTGTGTGGTGGGGTATTTGTGAGAAGGACATTATGTGGTGGGTGGTTTTGATTTAATAACTTGGTTATAACTGAAAGTTTTTATTATGTGAAGCACTTTGTCTTGCAGATGCATGAAAAGTGCTCTATAAATAAAGTTTTATTTGAAACAACTTTAAAGGAAAATACAATATAGATATTTCTGCTTCCTTTTCTTTTCTGTAATGTTGAAAATAACACCCTTTTGCCCGACAGCTCTTTTCCGTATAAGTAATCATTGAACAGCTGAGCGTGCTGTGAGCAGTTTCCTTATTGCACATTAGAGGATGTGAGGAATTTAACACAACAGAAAGTGGTTTAGATGCATTTTAAAACTAAAGTAACTAATTCCATGGTATAGATCTAGTCAAAAGCTAAAACATGCAACCATTTCAGTGGCAACATATTGTTGTGCCCCAGCAGGGAATCACTTCTATTCCTGTTCTTTTTTTCTTTTGTCTATTTTTAGGATGTAACTGAATAAAAACACAGTTTTTCCTGCTCACACCTTTTGCTCTTTTTATTTTAGCACCCCTGCCTTTTGTCTCCCTCGAGACCTTTTAACTTAGTTCTAGTGGGGTCTGAGGGAAAAGACCCAATAAGGCTGAAATGCTGATTTTTCAGCACACGCATACAGAAACGTTCCCCTTTCACTCTGCTCTACCTTTATTCATGTCACATTGTGACAAACAGGCCTTGATTGCTGATTAGGGATTCATCAAAGAAAGGTGAAAGTCCCATCTCAGGTGGGCGCGTTTGAGATGTCAACTTTTCAACACACGTACACACACATTTTTAGTCTTCCTCCGAGTTACCTGTCACCCCTTTGTCTCTTTTGGCATTTAACAATCGGTTCTCATCTGTGCTGTAATTTCTTGTCATCACCAGCATCTGGCTGTCTAAAAGGAGGTTAAAGATGCAAGTTGAAGTTGACAGGATAAGGTCAGAACAAGTGATGATCATTTTCTGGCATGTTCACAGATGCTGTTACAGATGAAAATGGAGCTGATTATTTGGAGGAAGAGGACAACAATAACAGGGGTGGTGTTTAGAGCGAGGTGGAGAAAACATAGCATTCCTCAGCCATAAATAAGTGTACAGCTTCTATCTTTCCACTGAAATGTGCTATCAGACAGGTTGATCCTCCTGATATCTGATTTATTTATTAATAAGTAAAACTTACTCATTTTAAGCATTCATAGACAGGTTGAACTTTTGGCCAGATGTAAACCTGAAAAGGTATTTGCAGTTCATAAAGCAGTGGTACAGGCCCTGCGATGGACTGGTGACCTGTCCAGGGTGTACCCCGCCTCTCACCTGTTGTGAGCTGGGATTGCCTCCAGCTCCCCCACAACCCCGTTCAGGGAAAAGCGGTAGAAAATGGATGGATGGATGGAAACAGTGGTACAATGTCTGAATAAATAAGTGCCTTCATATGATTGTGTCAGGGTTTGGACTTTTTGTATAGTTTTATTTTGAAGTTTCCCTTGTGTTTCCTGTTTTGCATCTGTTTATTAGATCACCTGGTTTGATTAAGTTGTTTTCAGCTGTGTCTCCTTTGGTTTGTCTATTTGACCTGCAGACCTACAGTCCTCTTCATAAAATGAGTCTGGGTTGTAATAAAACAACATCCAAGTGTCTCCACAGTAAAGCGTATTAATATCAAACAATATAGAAGTTTAGGTGTTAATTATTCTGTGAAAGTATATCATCAGAGTCTATCACTGAAATTCAATTAGCCACATGAGCTCTTGAACAGCAACCAAGAACCCGTTTTGCAGCCTTGTTCTGGGCTGTTTCTGCAGCACACATCACACTGAACTGTAATCCACATGACACTAAATCAATGAGACAACTACTCGACAAAGCATATGTGACCTCAGGAATGGTACACATTTTTACAGAGCTCTACTCATTTTGATGTGATCTGACCGTGTAGAATCAAGCCGAAATCCAAGAAGCTTCACAGTTTGACCATCTACAGTATGTGTGTTTTCATTTTAGGATTCTCAGATAATCTGTTCCTACAACCAAATATTGTACTTGTTGTTTTTGATATGTTAAGGGTGAATTCATATGCCATAATTCACCCATTTAGGATGCTAATTTCACATGACAGACACTGAATAAACACGAGCAGCGTCGTAAACAGTATTGCAATCAGCAAACACAGTCAGTTTAATTAGTACATATAACATTCATCTATCCATCCATCCATCCATCCATCCATCCTCCACTGCTTATCCGAGGTCGGGTCGCGGGGTCAGCAGCCTAAGGAGAGAAGCCCAGACTTTCCTCTCCCCAGCCACATTCACCAGCTCATCTGGGGGGATCCCGAGGCGTTCCCAGGCCAGCCG
>JBAMHV010000004.1:15933819-15943945 GCA_037177535.1 Pseudomugil gertrudae | reverse complement strand
TATTTTCCTAACATCCTGTGCTGAGTCTGACTGTCGGCCCTCAGGGGAGGCTTCCTTCAAAACGTCGAGTTATTACACATGTATTACTTTTGCAAAAGGAGCATTAACCAGTGTGTGTGATAGATTTCAGTGTGTGGACATGTCAGCAAGTTTAACATGCTCTGCTTTATTACCGCTTTCCTCATTAACACCATTTCACAGCTCTGCAACAGGACCGCACATTTTTTCCCCTCATCTTTGGCCTCTGTACAGAAATTCAGTTCTTTTTAAAAACGATAAAGATAAAAACAGGAAGGGCAGATGTGTGTGCAAAACTGAAGGAGAGGAGGCTGAAAAAAGAAAAAAAAAGACAGCGAGGGAGGGAGGGAGGTGTGCAACAATTTCCTGTAGTTGCACGCTCATCTGAGAACCTCTACCTTCCTCTTCGAGTCTGTTTCTGTCAGAGAGCGCGGACAAAGTTGAGCGGAACAGGATGCAGGCCATCAAATGTGTGGTCGTGGGAGATGGGTACGCCATTATTTTACTTTACTTCTCAACACTTTGCTGCTTTTAAGGCTGCTTTTAGTAATTGAATCAGACGAGTCGATAGGTGATAAAGATGTTTGAATTGAGTTCTGTTGGACAGAAATGTAAGAGGTTGAATAAGACCATCACAACTTCCGCTGTAATGTGGGTGCGCCGTGTGTACAGGAGCCTCAAAAGTGTATGTAACGTGTTGGAAAACATAGTGTCCAATCTGGCAGGTAGATTTTTAAGGTGTGTGTTTGACAGCTCTGACTTGCAGTGAGGGCACAGACTGAGCTGTGCAGGTCACAACATGCAGGCAAAAATGCTGCAAAGAAGCAAAGTGAGACTGCAGCTCCCTGTTTGTTAATCCAGAGTCATGGAATGCCTAAAACAGCTGTTCATGGAGCTCAGAAAAGAGAAAAGTAAATGGAAAACAGGTTGTTTTTATTCAACAGTATGTAAACCTGGTGAATGTATGAAGTAGAAATACTGCACTTATTCTCTTATGTCATGTTTGGATCATATTTTCTCTACAGCACATAAAGTTTTACTGAAGGAGAAGCAAAAAGGACTGATTGCCAGTAAAAAGAAGATAAACTGATGCAGCGTATGGGTGAACAGTTAAACCATTAGAGGTACCACATGCAGGAACTGCATTTGTGTGTCAAGTTTCCTGTTGCGAGTCTCAGAGTTAGGTATCGCAAATGAAGAACAAAACACAATACTGAGTGGACAGAAATCGTGTCTAACTGAACACAAAAACGAGAGTTTTTCCTTTTTACAAATAAAAAAAAAGATGTTCACGTGTCTACGGAGGCTGTGTGAGTCAACACTGTCATCCATCTGCAGTGACACTTTGAAATGATACAAGTCTGCAAAGGGAAGTGACACAGAGAAGTGATTTTAATGTTTGTTTCCTGGCAAAAATGCACAGGAACTGATGATTTATGCTTTTTGCTTATTCCGAATCAATTTGAGCTTTAACCAAAGACAAAGACAGAATATAGATTTTATTTAAATTTACACCCACAGAAAAGAGCATTTATAGGGCGCACTCATGAATTAATGCAATGCGTGTGGATCTATCGGTGTTCTGGATACGTTTCGTTCGTTCTGCATGTGGCACCGTGCACAAACATCTGCATGATTCCTTCACCAAGCAGCATGAAAAGTTTCTGCCATTCACTCAACTAGAGCTGAATTTGTGCCTGCTTGCTGGAAAAACCTAAAATAAAATAAGCAGCTGCAGCACTGCGTGTGTGATAGACGAACACGTGTTCATCGGTCTCTTGGTGTGACTCAGCTATGTTGGAAAAAAAGCAGACAGAGAAGGGGAAGTTGCTCTCAGGCCGGGAGGAAGTTTGAGTTTACAGCACAAAGCTGAGCAATAAAAAATACACCTTATTGACTCAATATACAGCTTTTAAAGTTGTCAGATATGATGTGTTGATCTCCGTTCTGAAGTAGTAACTCATAAATAAAGACAAGCAAAACAAGCAAATTGTTTAGTTTATATTGTGGAGAAAGGAGGGATAAGTTAATGTTGGATAAGTTATAGCCTATGCACATGTTGGTTCATTTGCTACCAAGATAATTGAATTTCTACTAAATGCTATTAGCTACAAGATAATCCTTCCTGCAAACCTTTTTTGATTGAAAATAAATCATTTGCAACACAGATGCAAAGCAACGTGGTGAGACAGTGAATGCTTTACACACATCTGTTCAAAGCAAACCCCTCTGATTCACGCAGCCTTCCCTGTAAAGGCCGATTCACTGACATCTTTACATGAAACATTTTCACTCTGATTTGATGCTCGATTGGATCAAAAGTGCTTGATGTAACCATCAACAAGGCTAAATGGAGCATTATGGACACCTCCATGCTAGCCAGAAACAATGATCAATAAACCCAAAGGTCCAGTTGTGTAAGGATTTGATCCCAACGATCACTTTAAAGCTTACAGTTCTGCTTTTGCACAATAACAGAATAAGCTATGCTAGCTTGTTAGCTAGTCATTGTTTAGCATGTGGAATTATTGGTAAATAAGTTAGGACTGAAATTATTTATCGGCAAGAAACTATTACTCAAACTTTCTATCTGAGCATTTTTTTCTTCACACGGCTCTTTCACGTCTTTAGTCAGCGTTACAAAGTTTGACAGCCTTCTCGCCTCATTGTGGTTTAACGATTTTGTGGAAGAGCGTAGTGTTTTATGTTGGACTGAATCAATGGAGAAGCTAAAGGGGCTTCCCATAGATAAGGAGAAGCAACGACAAAAACAATGAGTTTGCTGTTCATTTAAAGGTTTTAACAAACAAAAGGCGAATGAGAAAAAATGTGAAAAACAAAAAATAATGTTAGTAATATTAAAAAGAAATGAAAAAACATCCTTTGTAGGGTTTAAAAAGTCATATCAGATAAGACAGAGTATGAAAAGAAAAATGATCTTATTGAGAAGAGGTTTGCTTGATGGCTGTTCGACTGGTTCCTGTTTTCATCTTTTTTTTTTTAAACAGATCACTTCCTTTTTGACTCAGTCACTAAACACACACACACACACACACACACACACACACACACACACGTGTATTTCTCTCAAACATTTACAGACATGTTGGGATCCTTCATCCAAAATGTTTTGCTTTAACCACGGTTTCATAGCTAAACCCAGTTCTGAGTTCTTCTCGGTATTAAATCCCGAACAAAGGCCAAAGCTGAAAAAGCTCTTTGGTCTTTACAAACACTCACTGGTTTCTAATCTGGGACACAAACACTTTCTAATCATCTTTGTTTGTTAGTACAAAGTAAAAACAAACACTTTATTGGTTTGGACTTTTACTTTGAAAAGTTGAAAACCTGAGAATTGATTTGACAGACAGGTATCTTTAATAATTGATATGGTCATTAAATGAAGATACTTTATGAAAATAATGAGCATTAGTATTAATTTAACTGACACATTTCTGTTCTTGTTTTATTTTGGTCATCCTTGGTGATAAGTTGGGGAGAAATAAGCATAATGTCTCCAGCTATTAAGCCAAAACACTGTAAACAATGACATGTGCACTGGTGACACTACCTTACCCAATGTGGCGTCTAGATTTAAAAACTGCATGAAAGCTTTACTTCGAACACGTTCAGGAATGTTTTCATTTATCTGATGAAAGTAAAGATGAAGAAACTCCTTTTGACTCTTAAAATACCAGAATGCGAGTTCTGGTTTTGTGTTGCTGAAATGTGGACGATAAATCTGAGAACAAAAAGGATGGGGGGGCTAGTTAATACATGTTGCATTATTTCTCAGAAGCACGCAGGTTTTTCTGCCCCTGCAGATGAGACGAGCTGTTTACACAATAATTATTGTGCTGCAGTGATATCAGATATTTACACACAGAGTATTCAGATTCATGTCGAGTTTAAGAATATAAATGGTATTATGACATATGGGTGAGTATAAGTGACACAAGCTTGAGCACATTGCAGCGTTAGAGGTGTCAGTGGACAAGTTGCATCATTTCTTCTCAGAACTACAGGAACACGTCTCTGTTTGCTTCATGTCCAGACGTAACAGCTGGATGTCAAATCGTGCATGTTTTCATTTTTCTGGTGCATTTTTTTACATAATGACTTTTGTGATTGTGGCAGTCCTGTCTGTTTTCCTTTTACATTTCAGTTATGGTTTATTTTTGTCTCTATTTCCCCCTGTTCATTTACCTTTTTATCCTTTTTCCCCTTTTCAGGTTCAACGTTAAAACTGTATATCACTTAATAGAAGCACTGAATAAGAATACAAATAAAATGATTAAATGTCACTAAAGTATTGAGGGAAAGCTTTATCAATGTCTTGGTAGAGCAAACCTGATTGGCACGATTTTGCACACAGACCTACATGCAATTATATTCAGGGTTAAAAGAAACAATAAAAAGAGTAGGTGCAAATGCAGGTATTTACTAAAACTGACAGTTGATGTGACACTACTGTACCACAGACTGCATGTTTTTTTTGTACTTAGATAAAAAGTATTAAACTTCACGCAGTCATTGACGTTTTCTTTCACATGTCTTTATGAATCGTTGTGTGTGTTTCAGAGCTGTGGGTAAAACATGTCTGCTCATCAGCTACACGACCAATGCCTTCCCCGGGGAGTACATTCCTACTGTGTGAGTATAAAGCACGCACACACACACACACACACACACACACACCCACACACACAGAATTTATATTTCTATGAGTAAAATATCAAATAGAAAGATTCAACTAAAGTCATGCTTATTTAATGATGGTTGTATTTGTAGATGTAAATGAACAAAGAGAAATTATAAATATTTAGAGCAGACACACATGCTGGTGTGTAACACATCATGTCAGACAGTGTTAATACGGGCAGGTTCAGACCGGCAGCAACACACTGCTGATGAAAAAACAGTTCTCTTCAAACTGCTGGAGAAGATGAGATGCAATGACACACACATTTACTGACGAGAGTGGAAAGCAGCTTAATATATATGCATCTGTTCCTGTTTTATGAACTTACAGTATGCTTATGAAATGTTCTGTTTCGGAAACTAAAGCAGGATATATGAAAACAAATCAGGTGTTGATGCTAAAGGGGAAAAACAGAATTTATTGTGTTCATTAAATATAAATATAAACCACACATGTCTCAAAAATAATAAAATAATCAAACAAAAACTAAACTGTTTAGTTTATGAAATTAAAACTGTAATGTTACACTGTGACCACACGGAGGCAGCGCTCCCTAAATATCATCTCATATGAGGCATCTTGTGTTTTAGGTTAAAAAATCAGCAAAGAAAAACAGTAAAATGAGGATAATAACGCTAAATGTTATTAAAGCTGCATTATAACTGCACTGAACCAGATATGAACATACAGTATCAGGACCTGCTGCTTTGTTATTGTTCTTTGTTGTCACATGTTTGTAAATTGTCTAATGTTAAAAGCGTAATATAACTGTACAGTTTTCTGTGAAAACAAATTTCCCAAAAGGGACAATAAACTAACTAACTAACTAACTAACTAACTAACTAACTAACTAACTAACTAACTAACTAACCAACTAACTAACCAACTAACTAACTAACCAACTAACTAACTAACTAAAGGTTTGCTTGTCTTTTTATTCATTTTGTAATGTGCTGAAATTACATTAAAGCTCTTACAAGTCATAACAAAGCTCATTTAGTATTTCCTAAAAGTTTCATTTTCACATTTGACAAATATTTTCTCCATATTTCTAATAAAATCACATAAAATGGGAATATATTTAAAAAAAACTGATTTTAAATCCTTTATATTCAGTTGAATGCATTACAAAGACAATACATTTAATGTTCAAACTGATAAACTTTATTGTGTTTTGCAAACTCTTTGTGGTGGAAAACTTTCCCATCACTGCTTGATGTACAACTTCAGTTGCTCAGCAGTCTGTCGGCATGTGTAGCTTTTGGTAATGTAGTGGGTTTTCAGTGGGAGACAGCTCTGTACGCAGGCCGGTGTACTCCTCATACTATAAAGCAATGCTGCTGTAACACATGCAGAATGTGGTAATGTCATTTATACTTAATGCTGCGCAGTCTGAGGGATTGAAGCTCGGAGGGATTCAACATTATGTTGGTTTTCAGCCTCTCTCCAGATTCTCTGAACCTTTTGATGGTTCAGAAAATCTGGAGATGTGGATGAATTTACTCTACACTGACAAACTTTGTTCCTATTTGCTCATTCGTTTGTTCTCAACCTTGCCCCATGCTTGGGATTTTCCTTTTATCCCTGATTCTGACACTCACATGTAACCGAACGCTCCAAACAGGTGTTTTTATTCATTTATTTTATTTCAGTAATGACTCAGACTTTGCCCTTGGTGTCATGTTTTTCAGCACTTATGCTTCAAATGATTCTTTGCTCTTGAATTAAAGCCTGATGGCTGGCGTTTTGTGCTCCCAACAGATTTGACAACTACTCAGCCAATGTGATGGTGGACAGCAAGCCAGTAAACCTGGGCCTCTGGGATACAGCGGGACAGGAAGACTATGATAGGCTCCGCCCACTGTCCTACCCACAGACGGTAAAACAATCACACACACTCACTCAAACACAGATTATTTGTCCCCAGCTACATAATGGAGAGGTTAAATTGCAGCTGCCAGTCTGAAAGACAGATCACCATTACCGCTGCAGCAGAGCTGAGGAGGAGTAGTTTTTGAGGAAGGTGCAAGCCAGAACAATGCTTTTCCTCAAAAACGTTGTCTCTTCTGGAACTTTTTCTGTGACCAAACAACCACCAGCTTAGCAAGGTCAGCCTCGTGTGTTGTTTGGACAGCCTCATGAGCAGCCATGTTGTTTTCCAGACATAGCTACAGCCTAATGTCTGCATAAACGCTTATCTGGGGCTTATTATTGGCTTCAGTTGTCCACTAAATGACAACCATTACATGAAAAATGTTGCCTTTCAGGGCAAATATCGTTATGCAATTAGAATACGGTTGCTTCAGGTTCATTTATACCAAAGCCTGTATTCAACTAGTTTCTTTTGGCAATAAAAACTAACCTAATAAAAATGTTTGCTGTGAACAATAATAGCTTGTCACATTCACACTTTTGTTGTTTTCTGACCTGTTAGGATGTTTTCCTGATCTGTTTCTCCCTGGTGAGCCCAGCATCATACGAGAACGTCAGAGCCAAGGTGGGAACCATCATTGTGACACATCTTTTGCAGTTATTTTTAATAAAAACTGAGAGTTTATGAGTCACACTTATTGTATGATATGCTCTGGCTTCATGTGGTAACATGTGGTACATCCACCTTTATAAAAATATAGAAAATTTTCTACGGTCATTGTTATTTCAATTGTACTTTTACCTTCTATTTTATTTTATTATAGTTTCTTTTTGCATCCTAATGTACTTACGGTATGCCCTTAAGTTTTCAACCTTTCAATGCTGCTGGAACTGTGAATTTCTCTTGGAGATTAATAAAATATCCATCCATCTATCCATCTATCTATCTATCCATCTATCTATCTATCCATCTATCTAAAAAGTTCAGGAATTACTTGTGTAGTAGATTAAAATATTCTGTTTTAACAGACAATGAAATGGTTTAAATGTAAAAACAAATGATTTGTAGGTGATTTAGACTAAACATTTATTTAATTCATATAACATACCCCCAGTGAGACACTTTTTCCCTCCTCCTGTCTCCATCTCCAGTGGTACCCAGAGGTCCGCCACCACTGTCCCTCTACACCGATCATCCTGGTGGGAACCAAGCTGGATCTGAGGGACGAGAAGGACACAATTGAAAAGCTAAAGGATAAAAAGCTGGCACCCATCACCTACCCACAGGGCCTGGCTCTGGCTAAGGAGATAGGTGAGTGCATCTGTGGTGTCTTTTACATTTCTGCTTTTTAGGTGATGAGAAACGGAGGCCCTACTTACATCTGGATTAACATCTGGATTACACGCATTAACACACACTTTCTGTGAGGTTTGCGACCAAATGACTAATGTTTTTCAGAGAGCTCAGTGTGAGTAAAGTCCTGCTGACTAAACCATGCAAACTGAGGCTTTCAGACGTTTAAGCCACTCTCTGTGAAAAGCAACCCGTTGTAATGCAGAACTCCCACTTTCTTCCAGAGCTCCACATTCATGTTAAAATATGCGCTGCCATTCCTCTCGTCTGTTTTCTTAGGAATTACATTTACAGCTTTGTTTTAAAAGTGTCACGCACGTGTGTGCAGATGCAGTAAAATACCTGGAATGCTCCGCCTTGACTCAGCGTGGCCTGAAGACTGTGTTTGACGAGGCCATCCGGGCTGTCCTCTGTCCCCAGCCGGCCAAGGTCAAGAAGAAGCCCTGCTCACTACTGTAAATGGTAAGTAACCGCAGGAAGGTGGACCAGAGAGAAAATGATGGATGTGTATCCAATAATATCCGATTAGACTCCAGTAGCTTGTTCCAGAAGTGTGATTTCACAAATGCCACCTTTGATTTGAGAAGTACGATTTCTTTTTCCAGCACGACTAATTATTTTAGTTATTAAATTTCCAATTTGCCAGAAGGACTAAAGCCATGTAATAAAAGCAGTTGCACACTAACCTGATGGAGACTCATTTGAGCTGTTCTTTACAGGAGGTATTTCAGAGACGGGATAAGATTAAAATAGTCCAATAAAACATGTATAACTGCTTCCTTTCTCAGAATGACCATAAAATCTGCTGAGAAAGTTTAAAGGTGAAACATTTCTAATCAGAATGAGTTACTCTGCAGATGTATTTGTACATTACTCTCTTTATCACGTTCTTTTTGCATTACACTTTAACGTGGTCTTCATCACCTTACAGGACCAGAGGAGCAGAAGACATTCAGACTGACCCTGACGCTCTGTTATGTCTCTTATGGGAACCAGCAACCAGCTTTCCACAAGTTGGGCATAAATGGCTTTGGCAGTTATGACAAAACAAAAATTTCTCTCTCTTTAGATCGCTGGATTTTGTAAAATATCTCAATTTATCATCATAACTGCCCCAGTTTTTGAGCCAAGGAGCAGCTTTGTCGAATGCACCCCTTTCAGATCAACAGCCTTTATTCATAGTAATATACGTGATTGCAAATGCAGCCTTTCAGTAAAATATGTGAGCAACTGTTTAGCAAAGACAATATTTTTTCATTAAATGTATTAAAAACATTTAGTTATTTGTTCTAAGATGGAAATAAAAGAGAAAGAGTGAATCTCTAAGTCTATGGGTTTGTTCAGTTGCTGTAGCTCTCCTCTTCCTCTGCAAGCAGCACAAGATATGCATCATTACACACATGATGGCAACAGAAATGAATGAGGAGAGTGCATGCTCCGTATGAAATATGAATACTGGATGAATACTGATCTATCTGCATGTATCTCTGCCACCTGTTACAATCATTGTCCTTCTCACTTTAGTGTTTTGAATAGATAGTCATCTCCTCAGCGGGTGGGTTACAATGGTCTTTATCCGATATTCTGCCACTGTGCAAGTCTGTGTAAGAATAAATTATCCTTCATAACTCAAAGCCAGAATAAAGGTGAAAGTCAAATAGTCTTATTTTGAATAACTGACCCTGCCTGGTCATCATAATGGTATGTTAATAAGAGGAGGTGAACTGAAAAGATGTAATAAAGTTGTTTGGAACAAGATTTGAAAAAGCCATTTTGGTGGTAAAATGAATAAAGCAGGAGGAAAGTATCAGACTACAAACCCCATAGATGCTGACGAGTCGAGTCATGGAGGTGGAAAGTATTTCAAATGAAGGTCATCTAGTACCGGGAAGAGGTGGAGATCAGGAGGAGAGAGTGGAGATACAATAGAATAGTTTTAAAGAAAAGGGATCAAATATTTGTTTGAAAAGTACAAAAATGAACCAGAAACAACCGAGGTGAGTTTAACAGCATGTAAAAGATGAGGTGACAAAATATATTTAAGGTAAAGACCAAAGACAAGATGTCAGAAGACATCAACATCAGACATGAGAGATATTTGAAAGGTGGAGTCACAGTGCTGGTTGGCCAGCGTTGGTGTCATCCTGGACGTGTCGCTGTTGGGGAGAGGATCTGCACGG
>JBAMHV010000004.1:15741364-15761784 GCA_037177535.1 Pseudomugil gertrudae | reverse complement strand
TGTCTTAAAGTTGTTATAGAATATATATATATATATATATATATATATATATATATATATATATATATTGTATAAGAAAATAAGTATAAAAAATGACTGAATAAACCCTTTTTGCATTTCTAGCATCTGTTATACATCCTGCTACACTTCCACTTATTTCAAGCATTAGTTTCACCTGACACTATCTGACTTGTAAAACTCCACAATGTACATTATCTGACAGGCAGCATCGCAAAGGAGAGGAATGTTACAACAGCCGGGCAACGACTACAGTCATGTCTTGGCGTAGAGGTGCCAAGATGCTCCTGAGTCTGCAAACAATACCCAAGAGATGCCGACGTTTACTGCATTCGTAAGTGATTTGTATATGGGTTGGTGATGGAATGTATCAATCTTCCTCATTCTACCTGCTCCCACTTTTCCTCATTTTCCCAAAACATTTTCTGCACTAAAAGATGATGCTACTCTGATCTGCGATGCAGTGCATCTAACACAGGTGGTTTGGCCCTTTGTTGTTACTGAGGGTCACAGTCCTGCATGGTTTTAGGTTTCCCTGCTTCAAAACACTGACTCCAAATTAAAGGCTCATTTTTGCAAAGCTACAATTTCATATAAATAATTTCACACTAGACTCCAGAGTTAGAGCAAACCAGTGTTTTAATCCCATGCATCACATGTTTAGTCTGTGGAAAGTGGTGCAAAATGAGTGTACCTTAAGCCTTTTTGACACCGGAAGTAAAAACTAATCTAGTTTGTGGGCTAAAAGGGTTTTCTACTAGCTTATCTACAAACCTTGGCAGTTAGGTTTATTAAAGGTTAAATCTAGTTTTGCTTCCTTTTCTGGAAGCTGCTTTTTTTGTACATATTTAAAGCAGGACAGATGAATCTATATGACTCGCTTCCCGTTCACTGGTACTAAGCTGTGTGGGAAACGGCAGCGTGAAGAAGAAAAGGAGCAAACGTGAAGAGGAATTAAAGATGACAAATAAAGGGGGGGATGAAGACCGGCTCAGACAGTGGGAGATGAAGTGGTACTGCTCTCCACTAATACAACCAGCTTCCACCTCATCTGCTCTCCTTAGTGCTTTTATAGGTCTGACGGGTTATGTTCTAGAAACTCACACAATCTGTTTTATAAATAGATAGAAATTCAGATTTTCAGCATAGAGAAGTCAATATTTATCTTTTTTTATTGATGGCTCATTTTGAGATGTAGTTTTAGCCATTTGTGCACTCTGTTGCACCATCTCAATGTCAATGTAGTTTTAGCTTCTCTCATCTCAAGATTAGTGATTCTAAATATGAAAATGAGCTTTAAATTCACGAGTTGCTGACCTGCATTTATAATGAAGGGAAAAATCCAGAAGACGGCCAGATGCTGCATGTTTTCATCTGGTAGCTGCTGGTAACAGCAGGTGCCTTTCAGCTGTCTGATGGATGGAAATCTGAGTGCTGAGCTGCAAATGGGTGTGAATATCGAGCAGGAAGGTTCATTTCCTGTCCTCCAAAGGCTGCTGTCCTGCAGGTTCTAGATGCATCCCATCTCTAACACATCTAATTAAAGTGTAATCTTCTCTCCTCAGCAGCTTGGTAAGGACTCGTTAGTTCGAGTCGGGTATGTGGAAGCAGGGAAACGTCGGGGACACTGCAGGACAGTGGCTCTTCAGGGCTGGACTTGGACAGTAGACTAAAGAACAAAGTCAAATTCAATGTTAAAAATATTCTGTTGAAACGGCCATGCTTTCTTTCTGAGTCAGAGCAAATGAGATGGTCCTATTTGCCTGCATATACAGCTGTTTGTGGGCCTTCAGTCTGAATAATTGCATGTTTATTGTTGTTTAAGCTTATTTCTTGTGATACTGGCTCCTCTAAGCCTTTACCTAATCGCTGTTCCCACTTCCCACCGCACACCAGCAACACTTATTTCACATCTAAGAGTCATTGGTTTACGTTTGGCTCCTGTCTTTGTGTTCATTTGAAGCGAAATGAGTCGGGCTGTTTTTTATGTATGAAAATGTATGGATGGACTTCTCGTGTGAGTAAAGACCACTGAGGTTTGTTGATATGACTGCATGTGTCCGGTTGATAAAGAAATCACACGTTATTGAGGAGATTTATTGTTCCTCAGATCTGAGACCTCCTTTGAGCTCCTTTGGTTTTCTGATGTAGCAGAAGTGTGTTTGCTTCATCCTTTGTAGCAAATCAGGGTCACCTTGAGGAAAAGAGGTGTCGTCTTTCCCCTCTTATCTGTTTCAGCTCTGCTTTTTTTGTAGCAGAAGTAATAAAGTGACCGTGGCAAATGTAAAAGCGATCCAAAAATTATTTTTATTTCAGTTTGTTTCACTTTTTCTGCATTTTGCTTCTTGTAAGGTCACTGTAGCACCGTTACAGGTTTTAACCTGTAAAAGTTGGTCTTATCAGGTATAACCCTCTGAAACTATGCTCACTGGGCAAACCTGTACCTCTGAGGTATTTTCTTTGTGCTCCTAACTGAAAAGACAAACTTAAAGGATACGATGCAGCCTGATGGGATGTCCATTTGTCTTGTTATCTGAAACATTTATTTTCCTTGCAGAGGAAAGTGGTGTCCTTTTTTTATTTCAAGCCCCAAGCCATTTTTTACATAACAGATTAAAGAGGAAACTTCATATTTATATCTATTTAATCTGCTTATTATAGCCACTGAATGCTAAATCCTTATGTATCCTGGCCTTAAGTTAAACTCATGCAGTCCTGAGTCAGGGTCAGCTAGACCCATCTGACTCGTCGTTATCTGAAACCAGATAGTTGCTCCAGATGGCCAGAAAAACATGTCTAGGTTGTCTTTGAAGGACATAAGTTCTTCTGTCAGCATTGCTAACATGTAAGAAAGATAATCTTATTGTTCCAAAACATTTATGACGGTATTGGCTGATAGTGTGACAGCTTAAGTGTTTCATGGTCGGTGTAACCAGAATCGCTCCTGTCTCTGCGACGCTCAGACTCAGAACCAGAACGGATCCTTCAACTTGCCTCATTGCATTTTTTATTCTTTGTTTTTAATAAACTTGAACTCATTTTTCACTCGAACCAGACTCATCATCCATGACAGTATTTTTACCTCCCAGGTAATGCCGTGCAGATGAGATTAAGGACGTAATACCTGAACAGAAATAATATTAATGATGGTTTCTTTGTCTCCTGCAGGATGAAAATGCGGCGGCACAGAGTGTTCTTGCTGTGCACGGTGGGCCTGTGCGTCATCTCCTTCCTTCACTATTACAAGGCCCTCCATTACGTCTCCCTGCTGCGAGAGCTATCTGCTCCATACCCCAACATCAAGTCCTTCATTATGGTAACAGGCTTCTTCTGGAGGGAGAAGGGTGCCGCTGCCACGCCGCTCAGCCCTGCCTCACCTGAGGAGGCTCCTCCCATACCTGCCCTCCGTCAATCGGACACCAAACCTGGAGGAAGGGCAGCTCCTGTAGGAGATGGAGGACGAGGTGAAGGGCTGGACCTTGGGGTTGAGGTTGGAGGTCCTGGCATCGTTGGTCGTGAAGATCTTCAAATGCAGCCAAAGGAGGAACCAGATCCTCCTCATCCCTGGGAAAAACCAGAGGAAAATCAGTTGGGAGACCCACTTAAGGAGGTAAAAGGATTTTCTCATTGAAGTGGTTTATTAGACTACAGTATTAAAAACAACGTTGTGTTCAGGTTGGGCACACAGGCCAGATGTAAGTTAGTTTAGAAAGCATTGTTGCAGGCTCAAACATCGGGAATATTACATGTAGGAACATTTGTTTCTAACCTTATGTCGTGCCAGCTGATGCGTGCCGGTTTCTGTATAGTCATCTTTTCTGGCTTGTTCCTTTTGCTGGTAGCGTGTCGGTTATACAACACAGCACTACCACCACAATTTCCATTGCTCCGTTTTCTACGTCGAGTGAATGAGCACTGTGAAAATGAGCATAATTTTGTGATGCTGGGAATAAGTGGTGATTGGTAAATGGACTCATACTTATACAGCACTTTTCCAGTCTTAACGACCGCTCAAAGTGCTTTACACCATATACATTCACCCATTCACACACACTCACACCCCGATAGGCACATCAGGAGGCTAGTAGGGGTTCAGTGTCTTGCCCAAGGACACTTCAGCATGTAGTTAGGGGAAGCCTGGAATTGAACTCCCAACCTTCCAGTCGAAAGACAACTGCTCACCCACCTGAGCTACAACTGCTAAACCTTCTTTTTCTTTTGTTTGGAGTACCGTGAATGGACAAAGATACTACATATTACTGAATCGTTACATGAGAATCAATTAAACGAAATGGGTTCAACAACAAAGCCTTGAGGTACACCACACATCAGATTGGCAGGTTCTGTCATGCTGTGTATTGCAAAAATGTTGAAGTTTCTCAGAAAAGTGTAAAAAGTGGTGCTGGAGTTTTAAGCTTTCACCATGGTATCATCCATCATGGCCAGGCGGATTAACTCCACCATGACTGAGTTCAGGGTGCCGATTGCTTGGTTCACCAGCCGGTCACTAAATTCAGGATGTTAAAATTGTGAATTGCTTTTGGGTCGATCGTTACCGCTGTGTCCCAACTTCCTTTTCAGATCCTTGAAATCTATTTAAGATTTAGTCATTTCATCAGCTTGTTGTAGCTGCAGCCGTCTCTTGCTGCAGCTGCTTGAACGCAGGTTTTGTCTGATTCTCCCCGTTTTATTTTACCCCGAGTCGCCTCCTCAGACCAATTCTGCTTGTTTTTAGAGCCCATTTCTTTGCTTTTATGAAGATGTGGGTCCATGTTTCAGTGCTCTTATTTTGGCCAGGTTACCCCGCCCCCAGCTATGGATGCAAGCAACAAAAACCAGTTCTTAACTCTGGCCCAGCACAGAGTTGGTGCCTGGATAGAGCCAGTTTGAGTGCCAGGAGCCGTTGCTCAGGTGGTGGAAAACCAAATACCGGTAATCGGTGCCTAATCTGGCTCTGGCTCCAAACTAGCATGGGAACCAACCTGGTGGAAAAGCAACCTTTGAGTGCCAGGAGCTGGTGCTTAGTCTGACTCCAGCTCCAAACAGTACTGGAACGGTCATCGTACAATACATTTTATTGAAAAATCTGACTTGTCTGTTGATACACATTTTAAGTCGTGACACTCGTACCCACTACGCACTATACATAAGTTGGATATTTATTAGCTTATATGCAAAATGGTTATACCATTTCTTTTTTTACTGTCTTCTTCAGAGGAGAGATGAAGACCACCATGCCAAGCCTGAAAAACCAGACCTCCCAGAAGCCCCGGTAATAAGAAAAGAACACAGGATCCACATAGATAAACTGTCGGACCCGGAACAATCCATGGGGGGCCTTCATACTCGCACTCACCTACTTCAAGATGACAAAACACCTTACTTTGTCCGTACCAAAGCTGGAGCCCGTTGCTTCAGGCAGGGGACAGAAGTTGCTGCTCCAAGGGAGTATTCTGTAAAATTAGGAGGTGCTGGTGCTCATGGAGCCGGGGAAGGTGGGGCTCCAGCACAGCGGAAACCTCTGGAACTGCTCCAGAAGCCCTCCGTAGCTCCAAAAGCTAAGGTGAAGACCAGGGGAAATGGGAGAATACTAGTCAAGTGTGTTTGTCGCCCGGGGTGGCATGGACCTTATTGTGGGGTTCCCACTATGGTGTACCACTCCAATCTACCAACCAAGGAGCGACTGACGCCCAGAGAGACCCCGCGGAGAGTCATCAATGCCATCAATGTCAACCATGAGTTTGACCTGCTGCATGTGCGCTTTCATGAGCTTGCACAGGCTGTAGACTTGTTCCTTATTTGTGAGTCAAACTTCACTGCGTATGGAGAGAAACGCCCTCTCAGGTAAGACGCCAGTTCTTACTTTATTGGGGGGCGGTGACATGATATGACCTTTATATAATAACACACATAATAACACATGGTTGTGACACATACACATGCAGAGAAAGACTTTTAGCTTTTATTGAAATGCCTGGTTTGTGTCTGTTTCTGTGCTCTCACCACTTTAGGCTTGAAATAAGCATCTAAATACACAGATTAATTTTAGCTGGTCTTAATGATTTACACACCAAATATGTCCTATTTATTATATTTATATCAGAAGGTTTTAAACTGCTGTTGTTCACAGCTTTAAGTATTTGTTTACAGCCACACTTCATGCTTCTGGAGAATTAGTGTGCAGAATAACAATCACCGTTAGATTCTTTTAGCAACATCACGAAACGCCTTGAGAGCAATTTTTACAGCAGATAATGACGATCAGCATGATTGACTCTGCGTGTAGCCTTGAAGGGAGAGATCGGTGTGTTCAATCATTGGATGTGACGCAGCATGAAAGCAGCTACATTCAGTGAACACAATCTTTTGCTGTGCATATCAAGAGGTTAATTGAGTTGCTCTTTCAGTCGGTTTGGTGAATAAAAGTAGGGTTCTGTGCTAGAAATTATGCGTCCAAAAACAGGCCTTCCTGACCCCTTTCAGACTCTTTCTAATACTTAATGTTTTTCCAGTAAAATACTAATGTTGGATTTATATAACTTTACCAAATAACACTGGTTTCCATTATTTTGGTGTTTGGTTACTTTTGATGATTCGTTTTTGGGTTTGTTTTTGCTGTTTTAAAGTCAATTAGACCAAAAAAATGCAAAGATAAAATGATTTAGTCTTTAAACATCCAGTTGGTTCTACTCGAGCGTGCTCATTGGGTGCTAACACTTTCACCCTTTCACAGCCCAATAAAGCAAATGGTTACACTTAACTCTCAGAGGTGATTAATGTTTTTATATCTATTTTTTTTCTCTTCCATAGTTTTCTGCGGCGACTCCTTAATGGTACGTACGACTACATACGTCACAAGATCCTGTACGTATTCCTTGACCACTTCCCAGAGGGGGGCAAGCAGGATGGTTGGATTGCAGATGACTATCTGCGTACTTTCCTGACCCACAACGGCATGTCCAGGGTGGTGGGTGCCAGATCAGATGATGTGTTCATCATTAATGATGCAGATGAAATCCCAGCCCATGAAGGTGTCCTTTTCCTGAAGTTGTTTGATGGTTGGACCGAGCCTTTTGCCATCCACATGCGCAAGGTAGCAGCGATATGTCCCAACAGGCTGTGGATTTGTGTATCGTGTGTGAAATCTGATTGTTTGTTTTTCTCTTTGTGTCCAGTCACTGTACGGGTTTTTCTGGAAGCAGTTTGGGTCTTTGGAGGTGATATCGGGCTGCACTCTGGGGATGCTCCGCGATGTCTACGACGGCGATGGCATCAAACTGCGCCGCCGTGAATACTACACCATGCCTGGTTTCCGCAAGTATGAGAATGATACCGGACACATCCTGGTGCAGTGGTCGGTGGGCAGCCCCTTCCACTTTGCTGGGTGGCACTGCTCCTGGTGCTTCACACCTGAGGGAATCTACTTCAAGCTGGTGTCGGCACAAAATGGAGACTTTCCTCGGTGGGGGGACTACGAGGACAAACGGGATCTCAACTACATCCGCAAACTGATCCGGACAGGGGGCTGGTTTGATGGCTCCCTGCAGGAATATCCACCTGCGGATCCCAAAGAGCATATGTATGCTCCCAAGTACATGTTGGAGCACTACGACAGGTACCGCTACCTCCTGGAGAACCCTTACAGTAAAGTGTCTGGACTTAGTGAGGGCTAGGAGATCAGCTGGGTGAAAATATGTGAAGTAACTAGTTTGGCCCCAGTGAGGCCTCCACACTGAGCGGTTGGAATTGGATGGTACTGATGAATGACATTTGGAGCGATTATGTATTTCCACCAGGCAACATTGATGTTGCAGGGATTTAAAATGTCTTAAAAGTCATTATTTTGGAGTAAAAAACAAAAACAACAACAAAAAGGGAACACTGAATTGCATAAACCATGTATTTGCAGAGAAATCCTTGAGAGGGTGAAACCACTGGATAAAAATAAAACAAGTCCCCAACCTTCCCACTTATTTAGGGAGCATCAAAGCTATATCTGTTGTGCTCATCTGGCCCAGTTCCTTGCTGTCTTCACCTGCCAGTTGGACACACCTGTTCTAAGCTTCAGAGAAAAGCCAGGGGTAATGTGCAGGCGTGTTAAACCTGTGGAGATTTAAGAACACGATGAAATAAAGCAACCATTCAGCAGCAACGGATGGCTTTAGTTTGTACACAGACCTGCATCACTCCACCTCTTCAGACGTCTTCCTTTTGAGTGACCTCCTTCCAGAACCTCATGTTCAGATGTGATGGTGTTCCTGCCTCTTCACAGGAAACTGTGTTTTTTTTTTTTAACTGCACCAAATAGACGAGCTACTCAGTGGGGAGATTTCTGCTTATTCATATACATGCACCTGGACTTGTCTGTGTCCATAAACGTGTGCTTTGTCTTTGTGTTGTGCAGTGTTTTGGCCATGAAGTGCGGTGGTGGTGGGACAAGAAGAAACCTTTGTTGAAGGAGGAGAATATAAAAAAAAGGGAAAACAAACATTTTACCCAGAAGTTACAGCCTGAAAAGATCCACTATCACTTTTCTGATCAGGGATCGCCCCCCGTGACCCCGTTCAGGGAAAAGCGGTAGAAAATGGATGGATGGATGATCAGATGATCAGTTGAGACTATTTAGAGGCGAGCCAGACCTGAACCTCTGGTCTGTCCAGGAGCTAAAATGTTTCTTCCTCTGGTGACTAACCTGTGTGGAAAACAGCCATCTGGGTTCAGTGTTGGGATGAGTGGGTGGGTTCTGCAGCCTTCGGTTAAATATTCAGTTTCATACTCTGTGAACTGCACAATGACGTGTATGAACCTTCCACACTTTCTCCCCCCCGTACCTTCCTCCTCTTGCATTGCTGCGTTAATTAGGAATATTTAATTAGGGATGTTTTCACTCTGGCTTGCTTATCTTTCTGCCCTGACTCAAATGAGTTGAAATCACCTGCTCATCCTGTAATTGTCACTCTCTCTCATACAATCACGCCCATATGCTGACTCGTACTCTATTTCAGTGTGTTTATTTTCCATTAATCCTCGTAACAATGTCAGTAATAGGGATGTAGTTATCTTCCCTCTGCCTCATTTCTCTCTGTCTCTATTAGGCAGGGAGAGAGTGGTTACCATGGCAATGCCCCATGATCAGTAACGTTTGACCATTAAGGCATGAAGACTGCCTGCTCCTGCTGTTCACATGGCTAAATGCCTCAATTCCCTCCCAGAATTATTTTGCAGTGGCTGGTGATGGTGTCATTATTGTATAAATAAGAAATGGACACGGAGTTTTCTTCCTACTCTAAAATTGATTGGATCCTCCACCTGCATCTTCAGCCCCTGTCTGAACGTTAAACTTTACCTCAGCTCAAGCAGATTACATTTCAAAGCTGCTCATAAAGAATGAAGCGTTTCAGGGAGGAAATTTAAGTTGCTGAGAAGTAACAATGGAGCTGAAATGCTATCAGAACCATGACGGTGTGCTTTGTTTTAACACTTTGACACAAAGCTTCCAATGAGGGAAGTAAGGGATCAATCTTTTTAATAACTGATATAAGCTGCTGATTTCCAGATTTAGAGCCAATACCACTTTTTGATCTGTTTACAAGTTGTTGATCTCAACAGTAAAAAGAGGTAGTGAGGAATAAGCAATGTTTCATACAACATTTAACTTAATTTAAACATGAGTTCAAATACAAAACGAGCTCAGTACTCATAATTTATAAGTAAGTTATTTAAAAATAAATATTTAAGCAGTGTTTACCACACAGCCTTTCCTGCAGTAGACTCCATGTGCTGCCTTATCAGCTACTTTAAAAAGATTAAAACACACAGATCTGTATCAAACTCATGTCATCATTTTGCATTTATAACATCTAAATTATGAGTGAATATTATGGGAGATTAAGTGTAACTGGACTGGTAGGGATTCCCAGCACCTCCTGGATTCTCTCCTACATTTAATCAGGTTTTCATGTCACACACTTGGTGAAGGCTCTTCACTCAGAAATGCTCACTTTGAATCGACTTCAGTTCAATCTGTAGTTAGGAAATACTTTTCTACTAAAGCTCAACGGTTGCATTTAACTCAAGAACGTTTAAGATGTTTTAAAATCTGCAGATCAAATTTGGTGTGCTGCTCCCTGACTGATTTAAATCAAACTAGTTTGGATATTTGGTAGGTAGAGAACAGAGGAAAAGCTCATTTTCACCACCCGGGATTTTGTGCCGGTTTATTTTTAGTCGTTTTGTTCTGGCTGATGTGGAATTATTCAGTAAAGGGTGGTATGCAGAGATGGATCCATCTTTTTTACCGCTGTCGTGTCCGTCATGCTGCCTTCCTGTGCAAAATGTGGACACAGAGAAGCATGCCAGAATAATCATACAGCCACTGCAGTGTGTTTACTATGAGGGTAAAGGACTATGTGGAAGTCCCAGCATGTTGTGGTTGTGCAGCTTTGCTTCTCGTTACATCGCAGCAGTGATGGTTGATCCTATATCTATGTACTGCAAATGTTCCTTTTACTCATTAAGAGTGGCAACAAATGGCATGTTACCCCCCCCCACCACCCCCACCCCCCCATTTCACTTCATCTTAAACTTTGTTTCTCAAAGAAGAATATCAAGATATTTATTCATGACTAAACAGCAATATTTCTGAAACTTGTGTAGAACCTCCAACACGACGTTTTACTGCTGTACACTCAGGGTGGGGACATGAAATGAGTCTCCTCGGGGACTGAAGGTGGTTCCAGGTCTGTGATGCTGCCTCTATGGTAATGCGGCCTACAGCAGCAGCTGTTAGGGGTTTGGTGCTGGTGCCAGGAGCCAAAGTGCCATTTAAATCCTGGAGGGCTGCAGAGAAATGAGCTGCAAATGAGATTTCAGATGAGATGAGGAAAGAAGCAACGATGTTGGACATTTTGTTTCTTAATTAGATTTCTTGCCTTGTGAAAGACTAATGATTGATCAAAACTGATGGAAGATACTTTAAAGAGAGCTGAGAAAAATCGTTTCCTGACACCTAAACAAGTTCATCATGGAGACGTTAAACCTTTAAATCAGTGGCAGACACAGATTTATGTTGGGTTTTTATTTGTTCTTTTGTTTTCCTGATGGTGATGTAGTGGTTAGCACTGTGTTCCTGCAGGAAGAAGGCTGAGAGCTCAAACCTCAGCTTGGGGAATAGCGTCTCTTTCTGTGTGGAGTTTGCATCTCTCTGGGTACTCCAGCTTCTGAAAACATGCGTGTTGTCCCTAGGAATGAGCGGTGGCTTGTCTCTGTGTTAACCTATGATGGACTGGGTACCTGTCAGGGTGTAGCCTGGCCCCTACCTGCTAATTGCTAGGAAAGGCTCCAGCTTTCCTGTGACTCTAAACTGGATTAAGCGGATGTAGAATGGATGTTTTAGGTTTTCTTCAAAGATGGAGCACATTCACAGCCAAATTCATGAATACTTGAGTTTTCAGCTAACAACGTAAGACAAAAGTACCTAATTAGGTTTTCTCAAAGCAAAGGCAACGCATCTTTCAGACTTTAAGCTGTCAAACAGCAGACCTGCTTGGTTTGTCTTTGCAGTGAAAACAATTCCACCCACAACTCTGCTGTTTTCAGAGAAGAGAAAGAAGTTTGCACTTGAGTTAAACACGTAACCACAAGCGAGTCCCATCAGGGACTGGGTGGGGATTTGTGTTTAAGCTCTGCCAAAAACTATTTAAGTCAAGTCATTCAGCCTGCTGCAATCAGGCTGCACATCTGGAGAACAACACACATGTTTGTGTGTGTGTTCAGACTCGTGCCAAATAGGTGTGTCAATGAAACACAAGCCAGGGTTACCTCCTCCTCTTATCTCTATGGCAACAGTCTCTGGTTGAGTTCCTGAGATCTTGAAAAGCCTGAAGTCATCCAGCAAGCTTGCAGAGCAGTAGTGTAAGGAGTGAAGGGGAAGGCCATCAGAAAAAAGCCCTCCTACTGCAGACCCCACTTAGATTAAAACATGGTGTCACAACTCTGCGGCACACCGAAGCAAGAAATAAACTCACCCCTCTGTTAGTGACAGCATGGTGATATGTGCAAAGAGCAGGAAAAGTAGCACAAACCAGGAATAAAATGTAGCTGAAATTTTGTTTTTCTCTCAGACTTATAATAAAAAAACAAGAGGACAAATCTTCCTTTATATACAAAAACATGGCTTTACAATTAAAACTACAGAAAGAGACATTTCCCTCACGGTTTCATGTTAGAGGTTCATTGCAGGGTAATAACCCTGACTTGATAGGTTTGATTTTATGAGGTAGAGTCAACACCGTGATGCACATCATCCCTGCAAAAACCAAATCCATAAAGCAGCGATAGGTTCAGTAAAGATGGAGATGCCACGTTGTGATGCTGTCTGCACCAATTCCACAGCCTTCCACAGGATTTTCTAAAGGATGATCTCCAGCTTGGTGCTTCTGTCGTGCTCAAGGACACTTAAGCAGATTGAGATCAGTTGGAAAAAGATAGAAGCATTTATGATGGCTTATTTGCTTAACGCTGTCACTTTGTTCATAATCAAGGCTAAAAGATACACAGATGAGGTGCTGTTATTTATTTACAGACTTTACACCTGTGCATTGGCTCCCACATGTGTCTTTTGCAGTAACTGATCTAGTTTTGAAACATCCATTTCCTCCATTGGGGAGCAAGCATCCACTCCTGACATGGTAGATTTAATGCTAATGTGCTTAAACAAGCACACTGCATGGACTCTTAGAGAAACCAGAATAGTTTGCACTGGTCCAATAAGCAAGCAATACGTTTAATTTATACATCATAAAATCATTAAATGATACACATATTATTGGTGATATTATTTTGTTTGAGCCTTTTAAAGCAACGATATGAAGGTGTAGGAAAGGATAAAGCTGCAGACTACTGTGTGGTTTGTGGGGCACCCTGCCAACAAGTAAGCATATCAGCTTGCTGCTTCTGATTGGAACAGGGGGAATAAATTAGGTGCAAAATGAAAAACTGTAAAGGAGACAGTGATCCTACTGCAGACAGGTTTGGAGTTGTGTTGCTAGGAAACAGCTCTGCACAGCTCTTGCTTATAGTCATCAATATTAGCAGACTGAACAACCGTATACAGGGTTTACATTTCAAACTGCAGTGATTTAAACAGACACTGTAAGTGATGGTTTATCCTGCTTCTCCAGTGCATTAGGTCACCATCATTTGTTCAGTTTAATGCAACTCCCTGTATTACCTTTTGGCCAAGTATAAATGTAGTAAGTTGTTTCTGCACACAATCTGAATGCCTTTTAACAAACAGCTAAACCAGGAAACATCATTCTACATCAAAGCTGTCTAAAGTTGGGCACCCCTGGTCTAGATCAACTCTGACTCAGTTGCACGTAAAGCCTTATTTGTGGTTAATGCACACCAAGCATTAACACATTTGTAACATTCACCACCTTGTCAGTATCCTGTGCAGACGTCCTACAGGACTGTGTTGTTCCACCGGCACATTAGGCCATCTGTTATCGTGCTCTCAGAGAACTGACTGGCTGCCTTTCCTCAGGGCTTGCATGCCTTCACAGCTCTGGACTACTGCCAACATGTGGCTTCCACCAATTGATCTTTTCCAAGAAACATTGGCAGCTAGCAACCCGGAAATCAAAGTAAGTGGGAGTGTGGTGCAAAGAGAAGGGGGGACGGGAGGGTCAAGGGAAGTTCCCATTTTGACTTGTTCTTAAAGGGTCTTATTTTCTGTTCTGCTGAGGCTAATGCTAATGGGTCTGGTTAGCATGGAGATAACTCTGAAAAGCATCTAATTAAACTGCAAACCAAAATATTAAGTACTTGACAAAGTTTTTGAAATGGGGGCAGACATAAACCTATCAGGTTGTCATCTGCACTAAAACCATGTTGTCTGAGAGCCACAGAAAATGTTTGTTCAGCAAACTGAAACATGGATACGACTCCGACAGGCGTATCAATGCATCAACATGAATTGGAAAATACTCCGTATCAAACATCACTACATCTCAAACTTTATTTTATGTGCTGAGCAGCTTCATCATGCTTTGAGAATACTATACATTTTTATTAAAAATACATGTTTAAAGTGTAAGTGTATCCAAACTAAACATTTTTCCAGCTGTCATATAACCTAAATTAGTTTATCTGCTCACATTTCGTGGTACTCAATGTCCTGTCATCAAGGTAATCATCTGGTGTAATTTAGTATCTCCTTAAAATGAAAGAGTCCTTTTTAAAATGACTACAAAGTCACAGTGAGATGGGTTTACCTGAAGCAACAGGGACGTTGTAGAAGACATGCCATTTGCTTCAGCTGCAGGTTGTTGCAGATTTCTCAAAGCTCAACCCGCTAAACCAAAACCATCTGTGTGGTTTCATGCACAAGGGCATAACTGAGCGTGTAGAAATGATATGCTGTGGCTGGTTTTGTAATGAGTAGAAGAACTGGCTGCTTTCCAGTGCTGTTTTTTAAAAAAAGCAGCCAGTTAAAAATAAAAAGCATATTCAGGAAGGAAGACTAGCTGCAGCGGCTGAGGAGGAGAAAAGTGCTCTATGGTGGCAACATTTATAGAAATTATCATCCAGGGATCACCAACTCCAGTCCTCAATGGCTGGTATCCAAGTATTGAATGTTTCACTGCTGCAACGCACCTGAGTCAAGTAAAATGGATCTCTAACTGGTTGTTTTTATACGTCTATACAAGCCAGTCAATGACCCGCTCATTTGAATCAGGTGTGTTGTTGCAGCATATTCGCCCTGGAGGATGGAGTGACTGATCCCTGTAACTTTATACTAATAGACGTTTTAAAAGTCGATCTCTGTAAACATGTCCTGGTTCACTGTATGAATGTGTAGGTTGAGTAAGTTTACATGCGTGGATGTGTTTTAGTCGGAACGCTTGTGGATGTGTTCCAGGACAGATTGCTGGCTTTGGGGTGGGTATTAAATGAATCGGATCCAGGACTCCATATGTTGTGACAGGACAGATCAAAAAGATGAAAGTCAGAGCGTCGTGCATCAGAAACAGATGGACGTGGTAACACATACAGCAGATGCCTGAAAAGGTGGGCAAACAGACTGGCTGACACATGGCTGCAGAGCAAGATGCCTTCTGAAAGGAGGGGGTGACTGGCTGCGGTTACGTGACTAAATATGCTGCATTCAAGGTCTAAACAGTCCATGAATACATAAATCCTGAGTCAGTCAGACTACAAATGACACAAAGAGGAAAGCTTGTAGGTAGTGAATCAGCAAAATGTCAACACTTCCTGCCAGGATGACTCAAAATGGTGAGTTTTGTTTGTATTCAGGCTTTGGGTCAGAGGACTAGCTTATCCGGGCTGGATGGATTCAGAGGAGACCCAGAACTGATTCAGTTTCAGCATCACATCCTCATTTATTAGCCTAAAATATTACGTTTCACATGAATGCCTTCCAGAAGAACCCACACAGCAAGTTGTATTTAGGCATCTGAACTCCTGCATGTGTAGAACTGAATTCGCTGCCCATGTGCATGTGCTGTTCCTGCAGCCGGATCTGAAACCGAGGCAGCAATGTGAGAGAAAAGGGGAGGGAAGCATGAGGGGGACGTGCCTCCAGAGGGGTCTGGACTCCTTACAATCAGAAGCAGATCTGTGAAGAGGGAAGGACTGCTCCCTGCAATCACACTTTTGTTGTCGCCCCTTTTGTTTGTGTTTGCACTTTTTTTTTTAAAGTCAATCGATGTTTTTCTTTTTGGCCTTTTGTTTGCAGGATCTGATCGTTTCTGATGGAAATCTGATAAATGAAGGAGAAGAAGGTTTGCTGTTTAGTTTTAGTGCTTTGTTTTGTAACTTTGTCCACTTGGCAGCTTGACTTTTAATCTCATTGGAAGCAGCGAGCGTGTGTGTGTGTGTGTGTGTGTGTGTGTGTGTGAATGAATGTTTACATGCATAAGCACTGTCGCAGCCTTGAGTATACTTCCACTCCACCACAAATCTTTCACCTCCTATGACGTCAGGAACACGGTGCCATCACATTTGTTCTGTCTTAATGTTTTAGTGATGAAATATTTTCTTTACTTTGACATCATGTTGTTGTTTTTATGTCTAATTACAGACACACACACACACACACACAGTGCAGCCTCTGTTGTAAAACTCAGTGTAACTGGTCTTCTGCTGGACCAACAACCAGACTACTGTTGTGTACTTTGTATCCCCGCTGTTATGTGACCTGTGTGTCAGCCTCACAGGATAAAGTTAAAAACAAACCTTTATTTTAATGTTATGTATCTGTCACAAGGTGTTTCATGCTGTTTGTTTTCTGTGTGTATGTGTATGTCTGCTTCGCCTCCAAAAAGATGTCACAAACCTAAAATGAGTTTTGTTGTTGCATGTTAAAGGAAAACAACACTTTTGCCTGCAGAGTTATGAATTGCACCTTATTGGAGGGATGTGGTTTGTTTTTTTTATGCATTATAGAAATATATGTATGAGGGATTTATACTGTTTATTGTATGAGCCTATTGGGGGAGTCTGAACTGTATGTTTCTTACAGGGTTCTTTGTTTTGTTTCGTTGTACATTTTATGTTTTCTCTGGAGTCCTCATGTGGCACAGCCTCACAACGAAAAAGCCTCTGCTGGCATCATGATACCGGTTTAATCTCTGTACATTTAATGCAACTAATGAGTTTGACTGCATCCACATAAACAAAAGTGTGTATAAATTTAATCGGTCATTCCATTAATCTTTGATAAAGTACATAATACGGTAAAGAAGGGTTTCTAGATGATTTGTAGGGGAAACTATGATGAAAATCACCTGAACGGTTGCTCTCGTGTTCAGTAAAAACGAGCTTCTGTAACAGAGAATACAATGTGACTACCTGGCTACATGCTGCTGCCGCTTGCATCTTCTCTCATGCACACACTGGCTTGTGACCATGACAGGGTGCTTTTCATGCCCCCCTCAAGTTCCTCACAAGCATTCCTTCCACTTTCTGTCCCTTTTTTGACCTTCAAAAAGTGACATTGACAGCAAACGCACACGGATCGACGGTGCAGCTTTGGCAGATGACTGATGCTCGGCGTGGTGCTGCCACTCGGGGCAGAGTGTTGTCTGCAGCCAATTAACCAACAGGGCTCCCTGCCAGGACTAATCCCCCCCACTCCCCCACTGGTTTGCCAGAATTAGCCCTTCACTGCTTACACAGACTTTGTTGTGCTGAAAATATCAAATTAAAACATGGTTTACAATGTGAGATGAAAAATTTGGGTGTGTTCTTATTAAAAGATGGTGAAACTGAAATGGTTGCAGCATGTTGTATTTATTTAGTTCCTCCTGTATGATTAAAATGAGGACAACCTACACACTGCCTGCACAGATATCACACACCTGGATACCTGATGGAAACTGCAGCCTCTTCAGATGCATCTGTTAAACATGTATGCAGAAACAAGACATTTATTTCTCACACATGTATCTCAACTATTTTGGGTCACTGTTGAATTTTTTTTTGTGTGTGAGAATGTGTGTGTGTGCTATAGCTTCCTCTTTGTATGTGTGAATGAAGAGGAAATAAATCACATGCTCTTTAGTTTTAGCAAATAGAATACTCATCAACCTGTCACTTAACGTCCTCATTGTGCCAGTGTGTTCAGGCGTTCACTCATCCAAATAAAAGGGAAGGAATGGGAGACAAGAGGAAGAAAACTTCAGGGGGGACAAACAAAAACACAAATCAGAGACAATACTTAAAAAAAGGATATTTTACGCCTCAAAAAAAAAAGAGTGTGTCTTTCTAAGTTTATTTAAAGTGAAGATATAAAAAAAGACATTTATTCTCTACATGAATGACTGTATGTTAAACATGTAGTAATGAATACGATGACACACAAGTACAAAGTTTTAGCTCTGCTGTGTTTCATTTGAAGGCACCTGACGAGGAGCAAGCTGCTTTAGATATCTCACTAGAGGGCAGCACTGTAAAACTCCTCACACATCTCATTAAGATGTACCAGTGTAAACTGAAATGAACCCAGTTGCAAGCTCGTAGCATTGGTTTGAAGGTATTTCACTCATTCGTGCTCAATACTGAACTGCAAATTCATGCAATTTACTGAAAATGTTTATTGCTGTAAAGGGAATTACGTGACACATTTCAGCAAACACGCTTTCTTAGCCAATCAGAACAAACTTTCACAACATGCATCAACTTCCCTATTTTAGACACGGTTGCCTGAGTTCGTCCTGCACAGTTAGAACATGACTGCAACATCTTAATGACCCTCACACACATTTATTTTGTTTCTATGACAGCAATGCAGGTGTATGTATGAATTACATTTAAATAGGTTTATACCTGCATTATGGAACTCTTTAAGCACTCTTATACAAGCCACTAATGTAACATCAGCAGCGCTGTGACTCTTCAACACATGGTAACCGTCCTGCTTTCTGAGCAAAAGCTGCAATATCATATCAAAAATCATGTTAAAGATTAGGTAATAGTCAGGAAACAAGCAACATAACCCTAACTCACAGACAAGTTAAAATAAGCTGTGGTTTTATTATGAAAACCCACTCTCTGTGTTAGCTGTGCATTAGTGAACCCACAGGGCAACAACTTTCTGTCAGTCCTTTAATCTATGTTAACAGACATGCATCATATACAACTTATTTGCCATAAAATAAATCAGATTATTGCTTAAATTGTGCAAATGTCATTAAATAACACCTTTTGGCTCGTATGTTAGTGGGATTGAGATGATAGTGATGCTGTCATAACTGAGTGGAGATAAAAACAGCAGTATGTGTGGTATTTCTAACCTGCACTAATAAGGAAAGAAACATTATGAGCACAAAGCAAAAGTGTGTGAAAAACAAAGTTAAACACACACACACTGTTGCAGAGTGTTTACATCAGGCTTTTATCCTTTATATTGAAGGACTCTGTGTCCAAACATTCAGTTGTTTTGTTCCAGTATGAGTGCTGGATCCACCACAGCCGGTCAGTGGGAGTAACAGCATTGCTCCCTGCCACACGGAATGTGCTGTTGTGTTTTTCCCAGACTAAAGTGGAAACACTGAGCTTTAAATATCTGAAGAAAGCAAATGACAACTTCAGGCAACATATACTCTGATGCATACAGCCAGCATGAAATATGTTGTATGTCTCAGAGCTGCAGCTTAAACAGCAGAGTCTGTTGTGCAATGTGAAATAAAAACAGAAGGAGTGAATCTGTTTGTAACACAACCTCAAAGCAAGATATTTTTACTGAATCCTCACAAAGATCATCGAATGTTTCCCTTTGCAGCTGCACAAATGTGGAAGAAATCATTCACACAACTCTGACAGAGAAAAGCCTCCGTAAAGCGGTCATAAAGAATATTTCATCTACTGTTTTATTATATTTCATTTTATTTATCCATCCAGTATCTGTACCGCTTAGTCTAATTCAGACTAGCTGGAGCCTATCCCAGCAATGAAGCGAGGTGCACCCTGGACAGGTCGCCACTCCATCACAGTTAATTCAATTTAAACGAATGTAATTAAAGTGAATTTTGTTGAAGTGAGTTATTAAGTTAATGGGACATTTTTGCAGAATAAAGACAAACATAGCTGATTGATTTAATCTTAAAGTAGTCATCTCTCTTGCCACAAAGGTTCTTTCTGAAAGTTTATTGCAGTAAGAAGAGATAACCGTATTAGAGCTGTGAGATATTGCTGCTCTTTATCTTTTCTTCCTCTAAAAATCACACAAATTGTAGAAACTTGTATAAAGCTTCTACACTTGGTAAAAAAAACGTTGGGGGTTAGATTCTGCCGGAAGAGATTTAATCTTCCCTACAGGGAAAAACTTTATTAACCTTTAAATTTGGAAGTCTAAATTTAGAGACATTTGCAAAAGATTTGCATAAAATCTTTGCACAAATTTAGAGATAAGCATAAGAGCAGGATTGTATTTACCACACTCCTGGTCCTTTTCTCATTGGACAATGAAACGTAATCTTTATGTAACATTCCCGTTTCCATCACTCCTCTTTGCTCTAATTGATTAAGGCTTTTACCACCATCTCACCACCTAATGGCCATTCAATTAAGCATGCAGTTTTCCAGAAATATGACAAAGTAATTGCATGTGCTGTTGTGCAAAATGAAGCATTAATTATGAATTATAAAGCAGGAAATGGCTCAGAAGCTGCAAAAATAACCTTGATGGGAACATAATTTCCCTGCAGGGAAGATGAAGTGGATCAGAGCAGAGCAACAGTGTTAAGGTTGCAAAATGAATAGTAAATTACTTCCTTTATAACATGCAAACAGACTTCCTTTTGAAAAGGAAATACCTCATATATATATATATATATATATATATATATATATATATATATATATATATATATATATAA
>JBAMHV010000004.1:15634210-15645520 GCA_037177535.1 Pseudomugil gertrudae | reverse complement strand
CCATCTGAAGCAGTATGGTAACAGTTACACACTGCTGTCTGAAACCATCTGAAGCAGTATGGTAACAGTTACACACTACTGTCTGAAGCACTCTGAAGCAGTATGGTAACAGTTACACACTACTGTCTGAAGCCATCTGAAGCAGTATGGTAACAGTTACACACTGCTGTCTGAAACCATCTGAAGCAGTATGGTAACAGTTACACACTACTGTCTGAAGCACTCTGCACTTTTCATCATCAAAGGACAGAGACAGAGCGAATATGAGGGAATATCAGCTGTTATTGTACATCAAGGATTAAAATGTTTTCTAACTGATGCTGGTGATAAAGTAATATGCACAAATAATACCTACTGTCATAACAAACCATTTATTCAGCATTCTCAAAAACAGGTCTTGCCTTTATCCTAAGATAGAAATAAAATAAAACATGGAAACATTTTCTCACCTGTGACAAAAGGTGTTCCTGCTTCATATGAAGGTCCTCCTGCAACAAATGCAGATCAAAATGTAAGGCCTCAATGGACAGAAACTCCTTCCATCCCATCGTTTTACAAAATGTGATATGGTTTTATCATTATTAAGTTATTCACTCCTCACCAGAAAATGCTGCATCTTTGCTTCTACTGCAGCAGACACCACCGCTTGGTCCTGGATGAAAAAAACACAATATAAACATTGTTTTAAATTGTATTCTTAAATTGTTTTAAGAATAACTTTAACAATCACAATTGTGAACTCTTAATGTTTTACACATTAAAATGGCATTTTTTTATTTTATATGTAGTTTCAAACAAAGATGCATATTTATGCATCAACCTGCTCTCCTCTCATTCACATCTTCACACACCTACATCCACCTACATATACATACCTACCACATACACCTACACTGGTACAATCCTCTATTTCTGTCTTAGTTAAACTTCTTACAGCTGCCACTGAGATTATTAGGAACATAAACCCGATGTAGCCATTTCCTGATTTGTGTTTCCCAAACATATTCTGCCTCATGATCTGCCTGTGAGGTAAAACAGAAGGGCATCCCCAGACGATGTGCTACTAGTTTTACTTTTTTCTCCACAAATCCTCTGCAACACTTCATGTCCTGATATTTCTGCTGTTATAACCGATCACACCATGTTTTCCTGACCATATTCTCTCCATGTGAGGGAGCTTGTTGTTTTCCTCATAGATCTGTGTTGCTCATAGATCTTTTCCCAGAACAGACACTCAGTGTGATGCACACAAACTGACAGTTGAGCCCTACCACAACAGGTTTGGGTACGATTGTGGGTTGAGGAGGATGACTGGGAGGGATAACGGGTTGATTCGTGGGGTTTTTCTGTGATTGGATCTTTGTCATGGAGATGTAGGAGCTGAACAAAGGAAGGAGCAACCACCAAATACCTGGAGAAAACAAGAGGGATAGTGCCATAAAAAACACTCATAGTAAAAAAAGCTCTTCGCTGCAACATTAAAAACCCTGACATGAGCAACTATTGTACCAGATGGTTTCCACCGCTTCTTATTTGACTCACATGAACCCCATGTTTGTTACACTCACAGAAGTGAAACATTACACAAAGGTGACATGGACACTGAAGTATAAACAGCTAAATGCTGCAAACATTCACCAAACAACAAGCTAACCCTACTTACATAGAAGTATGATGAGGAGGAGGAGAGCCAGGCCAGCAGCTTTCTTTATCCCACGGCCTGCTGGAGCATTAGCTGGAGTAAAGAGAAGAAAAGCTTCAAAGCCAAATCACATGAAGCAACTGTGACACTTCCTGGCATGTAGGAACCACATATTACAAGTTCCAGCTGACATTTACTGATATGGAACAGTTAGTTCAGCAGATGCATGGATACCATACCTAAAGCCTGCATGTGAAGCATCTTTGTGTGAGCATCAGCAACCATGAGTGAGGCAGAGTCTGTCAGAAGTAGAAAACAACTCCATTAATATCGGTTAGCAGAAACACACATCCAAACAGAAGCCAGCTCTCACCCATCAGAGAGTAGAAGGCACTGCTGATTCTGTGTTGGTATCCAGTATTGGGAGCCCCACTCTTAGTGCTGACTTTACTGGTGCTGCTGGTGGCAGGTATGGGCCTCCTGTGTGTGCCCTCAGATGATGAGTATCCAGAGCTGTCCACGCCGCTCTGACTCAGATCCTTGTGGTTAGGGTTAGGGTGGAACCCTATCACAGGACTTTTTGATGGTACTGATGGACATCTTGTAGGTGTTTGACTCCTTGATGAAGATGTTGACAGGGCAGGCCGTGGAGTGGCTGCAGTGGGGATGTAAGGAACGGTCCTCATGGTGGGTTGTGTCTGAGTGCTCAAAGGAGACGGGCTCAGATCTGTCAGGAAAAAGAGACGTTTACAGGAAATACTACCATTTATTATTCATAGCCATCTATAAACTAGTACTAAGTACTCCAGACCTTCTGTTTTCATTCTCACACGAAGTCCCACGAGGGGTGGTGACATGTTTAAGAGGCTAGGAGGCATGAACATACCTCCGACATAAAGCGATTGTACATTTTTACACGTCTAATCTCATTTGGTGAATTACTGGTTTGTTCTCGTTTAGAGTCAACAAAGTAGCCAGTAATGAGGAGCCAGTAATGAGGAGCCAGTAATGAGGAGCCAGTAATGAGGAGCCAGTAATGAGGAGCCAGTAATGAGGAGCCATAAGTGGACGTTTCTTTGTTATTTTAGTTCATTAGCAAATCATTTAAACTATATATTTTTACTTAAAATCATTTTTACTTGACTGAAACATGCACATTACAGCTGTGCTATGATTAACTGGATAATTCAGATTAGAGGTGAGCAGCTCTGCTTCCCTGCTGCAACACATATGACACACACATATTTGCTTATTAGTTATTGAACAAAATCAAGTGTGTTGCAGCAGGAAAAATCCCAACACTTGCATTTGTCTGGTCGACATGCTGGTGTCTGATGCTGACCTGGAGTGGGAGAAGCCTCAGGGCGAGCAGAGCTCGCATTGCTGTTGCCTCGACTGGAGGAGCGTGAGCCACCTTTGCGGTTGCCTGCCTTCTTCTTAAAAACCCTGAAAAGGACAAAGAAAAGGAAGTAGAGGAGCAGCGGTGCTGTGAATGAGTAGTTCACACACAGTAACATGACCTACTTGACTGTGTTTTCTCTGTAAGATATGTTTGTAACAGAACTTGAATCAGATTCTTCATCGGAGTTGTAGTAGCCACCGGACAGCAGGCGAGAGCTCCTACGAGACATGCCTGCACCACACAGAGAGAACATTAATCATGGATCATGCCTCATAAAGGCTATTTCATATGCCAATCCATCTGTTTAGAAACAGTTGAAAAGTAGATGTTTTGTTTTTATTTTTGTTGAGAGGACCCCCCCTTTCCACAGACTGCATTGTACTGCTGTGGTACCCAGCAAAGAGAACCAAACTGTGACCATTCAGAGGCCTTTTATGCTTTTACTGGCTCCAGTCGTTTCTCTTACACGTGCACTGAAAAGGACGAGCACATGTGCACCACTGGATGCCACTAAATCCTGCAACGTGCTTCAGTGTCATGCAACAAAATAAAGCTTTCCTTCAGAAAAACAATAACAAATGGTGGATTGATTAGGAGTATCATTTCCTCTCATTAGCATGAGCAGAGATATAGGTGCATTTTTGCTGTGGCCCCTCTAAACACACAGCAACACTTAAAGCAGGTAAACAGAAGCAATAACAGCAGCAGATACACCAGTAAGACTGTTTACTACAGTAAAAGACACAGAAACAGCCGTAAACATGCTCAGAGTTAGGTATTTAACAGATGCTTTTCTGGTTAATCTTCATCTCCTGTAATCCAACCTATCGTTCTGATGCTCGCTCGCTCACCGAGATTACACAGCAAGAATAAACACACACAACCTTTAAAGATAGAATAACACTGAACCCACAGAGAAGAGAGTCCTATGATACGTTAACACACAGTCAGAGAAAACAAAGCTCCATAACTCACAGAGACCCTGCATACCTCAACGAGCCAGCAAGAGGAAGAAAAAAGCCTTTCAAAGGTTTTTCACAGCTTTACAGGATCAAACAGGGAGGAGAAACCTGCTTTCTGCTGCTTTTTCTGCTCATGTTCGTCACAAAGTAGCTACAAGTTTAACTTTCTGTAACACAGCCATCACAGGGATTACGTAACAAGCATCTTAAGTAGTGCAATCTGATTGGTCGAACGTGCTCCACAGTTCAGATAAGTAGCATAAACAGCTCATGAGCTTTACGGCTTGCAGTGCCAACTCTCTGGTAGACTCACAAACAGCTCTTTCAGGGCCATCGATAAATATTGGTACATTTTAGGAACTAAAAATGAAGCTTCCCGCTTGCTGTCATTCACACACAGCGAGCTTCAGGGATGCTGCTTTTTGGTTCCCTCCTATGAGCAAGGAGAGCTTCGTTCTCATTTACCACATTCCAGCATTGCCCTGCTACATTGCTGCTACATTTCTAGCTACCCGACATTTAAAGAGCCAGACACTGACTTTCATTATTTTATCCAAATGCTGTGATGACACTGTGACCACAGTTATTTTCACTGCACTGTCAGAAAATCCTCCAACTTGCAAGTTGTTTTATTTAAAATAGACCCTGAAGGCCTCCTGGTGTCGAAGCAAACATTCGTTTGGTCCTGAAACTGTTCACTAAGAGCAACTACACATGTAGCTGAACAGAAGATGTCAGAAAGGGAAGCTGTGGCTGGTTTTAACCCTACACACAGGAAGTTAGTATGAAAGCACACACACACACACACACACACACACACACACACACACACACACACACACACACCCTGTCCTCTTAGATTAGCTCTGCTATATTTTCAAGCATTTAGCAGAAAGAATGTGTGTATTTAAGATCAATTTGGATATTTTTAGCTGTATTCGTAGCTTGACTTCCATTTCATTAACCTTCACGGTTTGTGTGTGTATAGTTATTAAACAGATGGAGGAAGATTAGGGCAGGCAGAAAAGATAGAAGAGATGAAAAAATTCCCATAAAAACTCTGATAATGTTGTATTTATATAAGCCGGCGTGAAAAGCAGTTCATCCTGACTCCATTCAGCGGTGCTGTTCTGTGGTTGCTGCTGGCAGCGGGACGTGTGTGAATCACACAAACTTTCAGACACATTAGCTAGTGTAAGCTCTCACTTTCCAAAGCAGGAGCATGGGGGGCTCCACATGACCAGACATCTCTTCAGTTTAGGCCAGAATGCAACAATGAGTGTGGCGACATTAATGTGTTTGCTGCACATTTATTATCTTCCTTTTTGTGTCAGCCACCGTGCTGGTCATGTGATGGGTGAGATATGAGGCGCTGCTATTTTAAGCATATTTAATATCATATCAAAAACATTTTTCAGAGCTAGCTCAAAACAAACAACAATAACACATATGTGGACTCCACAGCAACTTGTTTAAAACTTATTACCACATCACTGTGGTAATAAGTTCTCCTGTAAGTGCTCCTGTCTTTGCACTCTGGGCTTCTCCCAGAGTGCAAAGACAGGAGCAGTTTGTACTTTAATTCTCTGAAATTGGTCCCGTTTGCTTGTAAGTGGCATCACAATGCAGCCTCGTTCAGCACGTCCCTTCAACCCCATGCAGACACCCTGATCAGAGATATTCCTCGTCTCTTGTCATTGTGTTTGCTGACAAATGCTTGACTGCATCTTACAAAACTTAATTACATTCTACAATTGTCCATTCATAGTTTAAATGTGGAAAATGAGAAATTATTGTGGAACGGGGCACAAAATTCCTTTCTTCTTCAATATCAGACACATTTTCCAACAGAAAGAATAAAGTCTGATTCAAGAATCATGTGAAGAAAGAGACAAAAGCAGCTGTTCACCATGCCATTAAATAATGTGATGATGTCCTTGAAGTTTAAAGCTTTCCTTTACGGTGAAAAGGGACTGCTGTGGAGATGAAGAATGAAACTACTCTGTCCTTATGAGGTTACACAGAAGCAAAAGTCCAAACTGACTGAATAAAGATCAATGTGACCCCAATGCATCTCTGGCAGAAATGTACTGAATCAATTATCCGATGGTGCAGAGAACCAGTGGCTTTGTTCTGGGCTGGGTGGGGCACTGGTCCAAGGCTCTGACCACTGACAGGACACACACTCATAAAGGAAAATGACATGTGAGAAGAAAGAAAAAAAGAAGAGCTCCAGTTAACTGGGAGCGTGAAGGGAAAGAAGAAGCTACACAACAATAATGAATGATGAAGGAGCCGTACAGTGATAAAAACTTTTAGTGCAAAGTCACAGGAGGAAGTGCACGTCTGAAGAAGCGTACGTGCAACGATTGGGTGGAAAATAGCAAACAAAATGGTTGCAGTGAAGAAAGGAAGGTCTGAATGAAACCAAAGCATGATGGTGAACATTAGGATGGCATGAGTATGACTCACACACAGAAAACCATGTGCTCTGGTATCAAACACGTACAGCATGTAGCAAAACACTGGAAACCACTAACGGAGGTTTTCACTGAGGCAGGTCCGTTAATGTGAACCACATGTTCCCTTTCCCTCCTGTTCTAGGCTATACCTCTGCATCCGGGTTTATCCTGAGCTTACCAGTAGGACTGGGCCCGTAGGACCGGGTCATAGGACCAGGTCGTAGGACCGGGTAGGCCTGCGGCTGCAGAGCTAAATATTTTCTGGCCTTTCAGCAGAAAACATTTAAAACATTTTCTCTCTTTACTAAGCCATTCCTGCTCGTTCAACCGTTTCTGATGGATCACGATCAAAGTGGTTCTCTGAAATCGCCCCCTTCTCTTGTAAGTGGAAACGTATAGAATCTGTCCTGATCCAGACCTGTTGCTGGAGCTGCGGTTACACTGGTTCTGGATCAAATAGCAGCTTTTCTTGCATTTACATAAATAAGTTGTAACATATGATCGGCACATGTTTATTAAACCATCCAGTATTTAGAGTTTTATCATACTGGTATGTAGTTTATAATGGAAGCAGTTATAGTAGCTATAAAACAGATAAAAAAAAGATTTCCAATTTCAGACCTGAAATGCTAAGATGACTAAAAAATAGTTATAGACTTTATTAAGGCAAAAGCACATTGAAAAAATGAGGGAAAATTATTTTTGTGCCCTATTTTCTCTTATTTTTTGTATCTCTTTGTCATTAAGAATATAATTAAAAATGTTATTACTGCTGAAAATATTTGTCAGCAAATTATTTTCCTCTGTTTTGTGTTAGTTGTCTCTATATGAGACTATTGTCCCATAATTTGGCTTTAGCAGCTTTTATTTTCTCCAGTGATGCAAAACTTAGAGTTTGACACATTAAAACATCTTCACTGCAGAAAACTTCAAAACTAGAGTAATATAAAGTATATGCAACACATGCAGCAAATTAAGCTAAAAAAAGTGCAGCAAAAAGCAGAAAGTTGCAGCAAATAGCAGAAAGTTGCAGCAAAAAGCAGAAAGTTGCAGCAAAAAGCAGAAAGTTGCAGCAAAAAGCAGAAAGTTGCAGCAAAAAGCAGAAAGTGTGCAGCAAATAGCAGAAGGTTGCAGCAAAAAGCAGAAAGTTGCAGCAAATAGCAGAAAGTTGCAGCAAAAAGCAGAAGGTTGCAGCAAAAAGCAGAAAGTTGCAGCAAATAGCAGAAAGTTGCAGCAAAAAGCAGAAAGTTGCAGCAAAAAGCAGAAAGTTGCATCAAAAAGCAGAAAGTTGCAGCAGCTAAACACCCACCAGGCTGCACTGTGAACACTGCACCATCACAGCAAGCAGTGAGCACACAAAAGCATCCACACGGACACATAAAAAGTCAGAAATGCTTCTGGCCATGCCAACAGCACCCGAAAGACCACTCGTTTACTTAGTCTTCATAACTTACCTCTTTATGTTGTGAAACCAGACGTTGATAAACAAAAATAAACAAGCTAACCAATCACCAACTAACGGACTTCTGCCAGGAAATGATTATCCTCTCTTTAGTCCAGACAATCGTTCAAAACATAATAATCCATCATAATCCCGTCCAACTGTGAGCAGCAAAATCCATAAAGTTATTTCTGATTAATTTATGTTAGTTAAAGATGAATTTGGACCGCATGAGTAGTCCGCAGCGGGCAGGCTGACGCTGACAGTTTCAGCGCTACTAATGTTGACAGTTAGTCAAGCTAGCTAGCAGGGAAACCGGAACTTCCGGTTACACTTTTCAAAATTAAGTTCCCCAGCAGGACTCATTTGTTGGTCAAAAACCTTCTCATTCCTGTTATTCATAGGATATTTTTAAAACACAGAAATGAAAGTAAGTGTATTAACTCAGGTTTACCTAAATTATAGCTTTCTTGTTAAAATGGACGTTGTGTATAATTTTCTGTCACTGGCCAAATATGATGTCTGCATTTATATGTGTGTTATCAAAGAAAAAGATTAAAAAAACTGAAATATACAACAAAGAGAACCCCCCCCCCCCACTTCATTCATATATTTTACATCTGTTTATTTATTAATTTATTTATAACTGTACACGACCACGCTGGTGATGTGGTACATTTTCTAACTGTTTCCGGTCTCATTCTTACCTCACGGCACTGCACACATGCCAGTTACAAAATGTGTGGTGCCCTCTGGTGTCATAAAATATAATCTCCAAAAACATTTCCTCCTTGTTTTCTTTTTTAAAAATCCAGGCTGTAGGGTGCAATTCAGGCCCTCTGCCACACAATGGAGCCATATATCTATGTATGAATTTGATTAATTTAAGCACCATTTAATAATCCAGACCAGAGAGATGATGATATGAAAACGGAAGCAGCTGAAGCAGTTTTCTTTTCAGTTCCAGAAGTGAACAATTTAAAACTGGTAAAACTGGTATTAACACACTCATTCAAAATCAAATGTGTAGATGGTAAATATAATGTGCAGAAAAAAGCATTTAAATTTGATGTGCAAACAAACATGACACCTTTAATGGAAATACTTTCAGAGATACCAAAACTCAGACCATATGGCAGCAGATGCAGCAACTGTTTTATTTAATTTAATCCTCTTTTTCTTTTGAAAACTCAGACACCAGCAGCAGGTAATGCAAGCAATCAAGGTCAAACCTCTCAGACAGCTGAGCGAGTTTTCACCACACGTGAGGGACCAAACCTCCCAAAACACAACAAAATGCTTTTAAGGAAACCCCTTGAGGCTTTGATAGTCACTGCAAGCAGCCCGAAATAAATCCAGTCTGACCTTATCACTGGGCAGACGAGGTTGTGGCAGGAGAGGAAAGGTGAGGGAGGGACTGTTCTTTACTTCAACAGGTCATTTTAGGAAGACAAACACAAAGAAAAGAGACAGAAAAATGTTGATGGTGTGTTCATTTTGTTTCACATTTGATAAATAATTTTATGTATCGGCGGCACAGACAGAACCCTTGACCCTAAACTTCACCAGCACAAAAGTGTGTGTGCATTGTGCATCAGTGTGTGTATTCAGACCAACTGAGCCCATTGTCTCAAAGTGTGTTATCATTATGCTGCAGTTTCCTCTGGCTGGGCTAAGGGAGCGGTAGAGACAGAGAAATAAGAATGTCCTCAATCATTGGACACTCAACAATGAAGACTCTATAAAGTTGACACGCTCGTCACATCGGAAACGAGCTCTTCTGACTTTAAACACAACCGTTTTCCCTCTTCTCTCCCTTTCAATGCTCCCACCCTCCTTATCTACCAAGCTAGTGCCCCAGACACAACCAGAGTCTGCAAACAAACAGCTGACGTCATAGGCGCACACACACACACACGCGCACACACACACACACACACACACACACACACACACACACACACACACACACACAAGCTGAAGTCACTGGGTTGGAATGTGATGAAAAAATAGAGCGAATAACATGTATGTTTGGGAACCATAGAATGCAAGCAGGATGGTGAGAAATGAAGAGGGACGAGTGGGGACAAGGAGGGACAGAGAGACGGAGGGAGACATGGGGAACACCTGTAGACAGTGACACACACTTTCCATTCTCACAGACACACTCAAACTGTCTGAGTCATCACCAACAATCACTTATCAAAGTCTAAGAGCCTTTCTCAAGTTATTCAGCATTATGTAGCATCAGTTTCCACATTATAACCATTGTTAACTGCAATGGAGCAACCTGGTGGACCCTGTCTGTCCCCTGCTGAGCTGAGGTGGGCTGCAGCCTTCATGTAGCTCTGAATTTTTGATGAGAAACTTTGATTTCTATTAAGGCTCTTTTAGACAAATTATATCAAAACATCAACTCAGGTTAAGTTGGTATGATATAAAACAAAAAATGCTCCATAAAAACCCTTATTTGCAGAAGTCAAGCTCATTTATTGCTTTCTGGACCCAGCATGGACTGTAAGTTTGTGAACAGGAGTGTTTTGTGAGTGTCACATGCTCGCTGTCTGCTTGCAAACATGGTTTATTTTAGGTCACACTAAATATTTGACAACACAGGTCTGGTGAGATGGTCTGGGGCCTGATGTGTGTTTACAATGTGTCCGTGTTCCAGAGGAAGGAAAAATAATGCTAAGTCATGTGACGCTTTTAGCCAAAGCGACTTACACATGATAAGCAGTCATTTTAACCAGAGCTATTATAACCTAACATGCTGTGTTGTGGGTAGGAGGAAACCAGAGTACCTGGAGAGATCCCACATGAGGAGAACATGCAAACTCCACACAGAAAGGTCACTGGACAACCCTCCCCAGACAAGGCTCGAACGAGTGACCGTCTAGCAGTGAAGCCACTGCGCCACCATGCTGCCCATTATGAACTCTCGCTTCATAATTCACCTGATTGGAAAATTGGATGGATGGATGGATGGATGTGTGGAAGGATGGATGGATGGGTGGATGGATGGATGGGTGGATGGATGGATGGGTGGATGGAAGGATGGATGGATGGATGGATGGATGGATGGATGGATGGGTGGATGGATGGATAGGTGGGTGGTTGGGTGGATGGATGGATGGATGGATGGATGGGTGGATGGATGGATGGATGGATGGATGGATGATGGATGGAAGGATGATGGATGGATGGATGGATGGATGGATGGATGGATGATGGATGGATGGGTGGATGGATAGGTGGGTGGTTGGGTGGATGGATGGATGGATGGATGGGTAGATGGATGGATGGATGGATGGATGAAAGGATGGGTGGATGGATGGATGGATGGATGAAAGGATGGGTGGATGGATGGATGGATGGATGAAAGGATGGGTGGATGGATGGAT
>JBAMHV010000004.1:15486899-15502705 GCA_037177535.1 Pseudomugil gertrudae | reverse complement strand
GGACATTACCTGTGTCCCACGGGACAACACCTGTGTCCCACGGGACATTACCTGTGTCCCACGGGACAACACCTGTGTCCCACGGGACATTACCTGTGTCCCACGGGACAACACCTGTGCCTCACGGGACAACACCTGTGTCCAACCAGACTTGCAGCAGTCTGTCTTCTGTTTTTTTATTTCTTGCTTGTGTTGTTTTATTTGTTTTATTCTCTGATGTACGTCGCTTTGGATAAAAGTGTTTGCTAAAGGACTGTAGAATAGAATCGAATCCTCGTTAGCATAAATACCTCAGATACCAGTACCAGCTATTATACCCATAACAGAACTAATATTAATGATCGGTACTGCCCTTTCTGTCAGTTTGTATTTTAAATGCTTCATTTATTTATAAAATGTATTGTGAATAATTATTTAAAAGAAGAGTCATTGCTTAAATCATTCACTGTCAGTAGTTTAATTCCATATTCATAAGGCAACAGGTAATACTTCCAGATACTTGTGTCCTGTTTATAAAGGTTCTGTTACTCCACATATATTAGTTTATACATAATTAATATATAAAGATAATATAACAGGCTGTTTTATCCATGCTTTTCTATTTGAAATCTGCAAAGTCATCATATATGACATCTTCTTTCTGCTGCTGCTGGCAGCGTCTCACAGTCTTAAGCACAGTGTCCAAACGTCGACCGAGAGCAGCAAGGTGAGGCTCAGCCAGCAGCGGGGCCACCTTGTGAAGGGGATCCAGGGACAGCGAGGCCCTCATCACGTCGCTGATGTGATACTGAGGCAAAGCCAGGAGGCGGAGACGTAACCAGGTGGAACGACGGATTCTAAAGAAGCAGGTGGAGAAACAAGAGGACTGTTGTTAGATAATGACAAACAGAAGAGACTACATCACAGTGCTGACCAGTATATCAGTGTGTATTCCTCTTCTTAAACTATCAGTTCATTCACTTCTACTGTGCCAAATTAAATGGCATTAATCATAATGAAACATAGTAATGTGGACATTTATAAGCAATATAAATAAGGTTTGTACCTGCAACACTGCTTTAGTGGGGTTAAGATAGAAGGCTCGTCTTTGGAGTGACGTCCAAATCTGGAGTGAAGCGAATCACAATCCCAGTCAGACCAGTCCAGTAAGGACGAACACACACACACCAGTAAAATACTCACGCTCTTCCATTGTCGAGATGAAGGAGAAATGTCTCGTTGCCAAACTTCTCAAAGGTTTCATAGTGATGCCTGTCCATGTTACCTAGAGGAAGAGAACAGGATGTTTATCCCAGCCACGTGTTAGAAAGAATATAAATATTCACAAAGCTTTTAGGCCCATTTTTACAGGCATCTGAGGTATTTTCCTCAGATATACAAACTTGTTACTGCTTTACAAAAGACCAGGAACACGTATGATATTACCACAACTTTATTTGAGTTTGCACAAAACCTGGCAACGCAGTGAGTCCGGTACAGCGCAGGAGGTCACATAAGCCTCCAGCACTCACAGTGTCACCACAAGTCTCACCCGTCTCAAGTTACAAAGAACGGGATGTAGGTTGGTACGAAGGGGAACCTTTGAAATGACGTTTCCCATCTCCGGTTCCTTGTTTACATACAGCGGGCAGTGGTAGACTGGTAACAGCGGGGAAACATCAGCTGCCTGAACATTACCTTTGTTCATTACATATGAACATTTACAGGAAGTATCTGTGGCGGTATCTGTGCTCCTGAATCGAGCCTTGACACAAAGGAGTGGCATTGAAACTGGCAGAGATGAGCGGGAGTCCTGCAGGGCCCCGAGCTCTGAATCCCACAATGCCCCTTTTAACTCCAGGCCACACAAATACACAGCACCTGGAGGAAGCACAGCTGGGTATGCGCTGTGATGCAGAACCTGGAGGGGCAAAGGATCATCGTTAGATGTTCAGAGAAAGAATTTTATCATTATTTTTCACTATTATAAACATTTCTACACTACCTGGAAATGCAGCATTGTATCACTGAGGTATCTGTGATTCATTCGAGCTGCCTCCTGCATCACTGCCACCAGGAAGCCTGCGGGGTTTTTAAAAGCAGATAGTCGATAGGCACCAGGTGGATCTGAAGTAGTGCCGTGCTGAAGATAAGCTCTGAGCAGGTCTGCCCTTTTCTCCAAACAAGACAGGTCGGTGGAGCTGAGCTGCAGAAAAACCGAGCAGGTCTGAAAAGCCTGTCGGAGCTGTGTGAGCAGTAAGGACACCAGATCGGTGAGATCCTCCCATTCTGCCAGGAGGAAGGCCCGAATGGGACTGTGACACACACAGTCCAGTTCGTTCACTCTGCTCTTGTGTGTGAGGACGTTTTTCAGAGCCTTTAGTCTTTCTTTTGCATGATTGTAGGCTGGCAGTTTGGAAAATGGTTCCTGTCTGGTGCTGAAACTCTTTAGATGTCTGTGAGAAGCTTGGGAGGCCTGCAGCAATGAGTTCAAGTTGTGGCTATTGATTATCTCAGATGGCACATCCTCACTAAAACCCAGCAAAACAGGGTCACTGGTTGCTGAATGCTGAAAACAAGGCTGGAAAATCTGTAATGGTCTGGATGAATCTAAAAAACAAACACTGAATCAGTGCTTATCAGAACAAAACCACAAACATTCTGATTTAAGAAGCTTCATCTCAGCATTATATGAAACAAAAGTAATGTTTGACCAAACAGAGAGGTAATTACCAAAATGATCGCATGTGTTGATCACATTTGTCAGGGTGTGTGGCCCATTGCCCAAAAGAGACGGTGCTGTTTCAAAGCAGGACCTGGCAACACTGTCAACCACCTCTAAATCTCCAGAGTCTGCTACATGGCCACCGTGTATTAAATTAACTAGTAATGGGAAAGAAACAGAGTTAAAGCCAGCAGTGAGTGCATGAGCAAAATTGCACCGTGTCCTTACCTGCGAGATTTTGTACAACCTTTGTGGTGTCATGGCAGAGACTGGCAATGCAGATGTATGCATCTGTTAAAGCAAGCAGGTCATCCTGACTCCTTCATCAGAGAAGAAAATCCCACACAGATAAGCAGAAACATTTTTATGGAAGGAAAAAATGTATGTTGTCAAATCATGCCCAATGCCACTCCACTGTGCACAGCACCCATCTCCTTACCAGTGATAGGTTTTTCCACAGCAGAGATGTTTATAGGTCTGTCTCTGCAGCAAAGCAGAGTGGAAGATGGCACAGCGGAGAAGCGGCTCCATGTTGTTAGCGGTGACATCTGACCTTGACTGGAGCCAACTGACCGACATCACCTGTTGCAATGAACAGCTGAGCTCTTCCTTCAAATCCCACGCAGAGTCACAGACCAGTGGCAGGGCATGCATCGTTACTGCAGCTGGAACAAGTGCAATCATTTTCACAGAAACCATAATTATTCACAGATTCTCGCACCACATTCATGCATTTCAGAAGCTAAATAAGACACGTATAAAGTCTATAAACTTATAAAGTGGGCCAGACTGATTCGATGGTGTAATACCTTATCGCCATGCTATGAATGATGCAACTACAGCAGAGTGGCTATTAGAGATCTACCTGGTACCAAGTGAGAAGCATTTTCCTGGGTTATAAACCACAATCTGAAGCATGGATGAACCTGGGACTGATGCCCTGTGTGACATATAGAAAGGCAAGTAAAGTAAAAGTAAATAAAACAATGTACCCATCACTGGAGCTGGAAGCTTTGCTTTATAACACAGAGGGAACACAGTTTAAACAATCTCTTGCCTTTGAAGGAGATCAACTGGTTGATACGAGCCAACACGTGATCATCCCAGCGTTCCAGGAGAGGACAGGTATTTAATACCAACCAGTGTCCATCATGGCTGGCTCTGTCCAGCCCTGAGATGATGGTCTCTCTGTCACACAGTGCCCCAAACGACAATACTCTCACCTGAACCTAAAAGATATGAAAATAAACATCAAATATAAAAAGTGTTTGGTTTGGGGAAAGGGTCATTCTGCTTAGTTACCTCATTTCTGTCTTTCACGCTGCTCGCCAGCTGTTTTATGAAATGCATAGGCTGAACGCTCATTTGCATATCTCTTTCTGGATTAGGCAATGTAAGAATGATGAATCTTCCATTTTTAGCCAAATGTGCTGATAAAGCCTGCATGTTGCCAGTGTCTGGTAAGCATATCTGACTGGCAACTAAAAGGTCTGCTAGTTCTTGCAAGGAGTTTGGGAGGATGGTTTTCCAGAGGAGAGCCCGCTGAAGCAAAGAGAGGTGAGAGTGAGTGTGACAGGGAACAGTTCCTGCCACAGCAGAAGGTGGTGAGCTAAAGTACTCCTGCCACTGTGAGGGAGAGGCACAGAGAGAAGCAATCAGCCCTGTAAAAGTGGAAATCTTTTCCAAGCAGAGAAGCCCTGGGTGTGTATGAGAGGGTATCCAGCTGGGAAGGGAGCTGCAGGCATCACTGAAAACATGTTCTGTGTCTTCAAACCCACAGAGGAAGGATAAAATCTCTGCTTCAGAGCAAAGTTGGTTGTGCTGGAGCAGAGCCAAAGACACCAACAGTTTCAAAACAGCAAAGTGCTTCTTGAAGATTAGCGGCCTGTATTGTACCAGCAGCTGGAGAACCATCATGTTCATCGTCTCTTTGGTACCTTCTTCCGTTGTTTCTGACACTAATAACCTGCCCTTTCCTCTGAAAACCTCCTGCATTGCTGTGATGAAGCCATGCAGGGAAAAGTAATAGGCAGGAGAAAGGTGGGACACTGCCTGCAGCGCCTGATAGAGGGCAGCAGCTAGCTTCATTAGCTGGCGCGGAGCAGCCAGCAGGGATTTGTGCTGTTCCAGTTCCTCACTCAGCTGCTTGATCTCAGTCTGCAGTTTCTTCATTTGATCCTGGCAGCCAGTCACATGGGAGAGAAAATGCTGGTCTTTCAGTAGAAACGTGTCAGATTGCAGGACATAGTCCATCACAGCTTTCTGCAGCAGGAATGGTAAAAGCACGTTAATACAGACACTATCAATTAATGTCATCATTTATGTTGGAGAGGAAAATAATCAACCCAGAATGATGCTGATAGCTTATTGGTTCACCTCCTCTGTGACGAGTTTCTCTTGCAACACCCGATTGTAATTCTGATATCGCATGTGCTGAATCAGCAGGTCTTTGCCCTCAAACTGTAGCAGCTGTGTCAGCATCAGCTCCTGGTTCTCCTCGGAGCTCAGAGAGAGGTCAACCACATGGATCCGAGACAAAATGGACTCATGGATTGCTACAAAACATAGTTTAAGGTATTTAAATAGGCACAAAGGCTCATTCCTACAGTTCACTTATTACTTATAGTGTTTCTATATAAGGATGTTGCTGCGTTCTACGTGCAGAACAATTATTGTTTATGCACTAAATGAAGTGAAAACTAATCTGCGCATGTTGTCTTTGCTCTATGCAGGAACTTTTATACTTTTACTAATCTCTACATGAACAGCTTACCACTTTTAAGTAGACTGACAGGCAGATGGGTGCTAAGGAACAGGCAGAACTCAGGGTGGACCGACCCAGGAGGCTGCTGTAATCCTGGAAAGCAACATCCAGAAGAACGTGCCAATTTAGCCAGAAATCCAGCACTAGGAATCACACGTTCCACATGAGTAACCAGGACCCTCAACCCTGAAAACACATTGTATCAATGAATAATATGTCAACATAACATTTCACTCATCTCACCTGTTCTCACCTTCATCAGCAGCGTGGTCCAGCTTGTCTAGCAGGTCCAGATCATCCGCACAAACCACCATCCCAAGCCCTAACTCCTCCTCCAGCTTTACATTCTCTCCTATAGAGCAGATGTTTAACACAGGGATTGTAATATATATGTGTAGTGCAAAGCAGAAAAATGATCTATGAATTCAAAGCACACCTGTGATAAGCTTGTTTTTAGAGCTCATCTCCAAATGTGACTCGATGTCGACCAGTAGTGGCCAGTGCTGACTACTGGAGCATGTAAAGCCCCACAGCAGCAGCTTAACCAGTAGCCTGGCAGACAGCGTATCCTCGAGCTGCCAATCATCCAATCCCAAAGTCAGACTAAGAGGCAGCTGCAGCTTCTCAGTCACGGTGATAGGGAAACCAGGAGAGGGGTAAATCTTATCTGTGTGTGTGAACAAAGAGGTTCTGAGATCTGTGGGAGTTTCCTCGATAATCCCCGTCTGGCAAAGCTCCCTCCACTTGCTCAACAGTTCTGTGCGTACATCGGGTCCAAATGGGCCCAAATATGACATGCCTGCAGCCAGGAGGAGAGCATCGCCGGGTATGTTTCGGTAATGCAACTCTGCTTCCTGGGTGGAAAAAAGGAGAATAGAATTTGAGTTAAGAATTCAGTGACGTTTACATTATTTTGTTTCTACATTACCACACATGCAGTCCTCCAGTCTCTAATGTGGGACTCCAAATGCTTAGCGCAGGCCGCCGCTTCACTTTCTTGCTTCTCAGCTTCGTGTAGCTGCAGCAGCTGCTCCGCGAGCTCTTTTTGCACAAACTTAAGATGAAGGTTAACATCTTCATGTTGCTGACAGGCCTCTTTCTTGTGCTGTCTGGCCACGTTGAACTGACTCTTTGCCTCTCTAACAAGCACCTCTACCTGCTGTTTCACTACCAGTCGGTGTTGCACGTAGCTGCCCTCATACACAGCTTGGACCCACCGGCACAGGGACTCACAGGCCTTACTAACCTCACGTACAGATTCTGGCACAAAGTAAGGACTTTGAACTATTTGTCCAAGCTGCTGCAGCTTATCATGTGTTAGGCTGCTGCGGTCAAAAAACTCCAGCTCCTGGAAAAGGGAAAGAAATACGATGGAAACGAAGCCAATCAGTTTAAAATGATTCAAAGGTATCCCAAAGAAAGCAATGAACTTTGCTACCTCTTTTTAGATTCATTAGTTTGCATTCCAACCTGAGTGGGATCAGTTTTTCCACTTACCTGGAAAAAGTCGGATTGTCCAAGAAGTTGCTTGGCACTCTCCCAGCCTGGAGGACGACCAAACAGCAAACAGAGTGCATCCATGATCCTCACCACCCCGTCAGGCGGGTCTCTGTAGTGGCGCACCTCCTCGAGGTCAGACGGATTCAAGCACTCAAAAATCTTGAGATATGACTGGAAGACTGGTTTAATCTGGTAGAAAAAATGTACAGATGATGTTCCATGAATAAGTGGTGTCAGCATAGCGATTATCTCCTCGTGCATCAGCCGTCCTCCAAAAGCTCTACGTTATATATAAAACAATACCTCCTTCTGAGCATGATTCAACTCCTCTTCCAGGTGATTCAGCTCGTTCTGCTTTCTAATATAGTTTTCAAGGGCTCTCTCGAGCAGATACTTCTGATCTTCCACTGCTCTGAGAAGCTCTTCCTCATCCTGAAAGATTTAAACAAAGAAAAACATATTAGAATATCTAAATGAGTCTGTTTGACCGTGTCTTACAGTACCAACATATGCTAAATGTTTAGTTATACATTATGAATCCTATTAATCAGCAGGGATCTAATTTAAATGATTATTGTACATCATTACCTCTTGTGTCTTAGAAACCTTTGTTTGCAGTTGTATTACGTCTTGTTTACGCTGCACTGCTGTGTTATTCAGGTCTTCCAAACGGGCCAAGGCATTGGAATATCTGAAAAAGGAGATAATATTACTGAAACACACGCCGCTCTTTTCGAAATCATGGGACCAAATGCAATCTGCATCAGTAAACTGAAGAACAAAAATCATTATTTTACACGAACACAAAGTTCTCCTCAAATGATGTTTAGATTTGTTTTAGTTAAACGAGATCTTCTTCCATCTTTAGGTTCAAAGAATGTTTAACATGTTACAGCCTTGTCAGAAGCAGCGTCGCTTGTGCGGAGCTGTTTATTTTATATCCATTTAGCGTGTGCAGAGGGAATTGATTCAATATTTCCCAGAAGTTGGATCTTACCTGGTGACAGATTGTAGGGATGTGATTTAAGGTGAAAATAGGTACAAACAGACATTACATTTCAAAGACACACAAACTACCTGCTGCTTTTGCTCTGCCACTGTTCCTGCAGCTGGTTGCAAAGGTTTCCAAAGCGGGAAATAAACTCCATGAAAGTCTGAGTGCTGAAAGGCTGGACTCTTAAAAAGGCAGAAGCATACTGACGTGCAGACTGATGGATTCCTGCCATGGCTACAGACAGGCTGTGCTCTGAGCATTTTGGATAAAAAACACATTTTCTTAGTGATGTCAGCACCTCTGCAATGAAGAATGAGGTATGCTGCAGACTAGCTTTAGTGATGTGACTCACTGTTATAGGGGCACATTTTTAGGCACCTGACAGCAACTTCAACCAAAGACTGACTGGACCAAGGCTTAAATACCTCCACACAGCAACTGAGTCTCATCACCTTGGCCAGTTGTACCTGTACGTGCAAGAAGAGGAGAAACGTAATGGTGCTACAAATGTTCACAATTCACAGGTCGGTATAGAAGAGCCTGGCATGAGCACATTGATAATACATAGGTGAAATACTTACATTCAAACTTTGTCCTTCACTGTTGGCAGGCATCAACAGGAACATGTGGATATTACTGTAGAATAGACTGAATATAAACTACACAAACCACAGCTGATTAATTAGGTTAATTAATTAATGAGGTTTTCCTCTTACTTAACAGTTTTCCACTTGTCCATCAGGTATCTTCCTGAATGTTTCACGGCTGTCACTCTGGAAACCAGCTTCATCAGCTCGTCCTGGGTATAAAAAGCCGGGTAGGCTTTCTGGGCCATCGCTACCAGTAGCTCTTCCCTGATGGGGAGACTGACTTCTTCATGGACCAGTATGATGACGTTAACTCCATCTACTGTAGCCCGATTCCCGGCCTCCTTCAGAATTTCATGCGATTTATTTTCATTGTCTGAATTTACTTCCATCAGGTGGTAACCTGTCAGGTAAGCAGCCACACGCACACTGGTTTTACGGCCTGTTCCTCTGCCTGAGCCTATGAGTACTCCATGACCCCCAGGTATGAGCAAAGCCCTGAGGATGTGTAACAGCTGACCAACTGCTTCTCTGCACACAACATATCTGTTTGGTACAGCAAAGGCATTATCCACCTCATCTGTTTTCTCTTTCCTGTCTAGGAGCTCACATAGCTCAAGGTGCAACGCATCGAGGCTTTGCTCCTGGTAAGAGCACCTACTTTTAACTCTGTGTAGCTGGTTCAATGATTTCAGAGCCTCGAAGGACTCCGGACCATACACACGTTTAGCTATTAAACCCTCTAACAGTTGAAGAATGGTTGGTTGTAAAGGGTGAGTTTTTCCATCTTCTGAGTGTGTATGTTCAGACTCGAGACGAGATTCTGTCAGTGTGTGGCCTCTCAGATCTGACTGGCCTGCTGGCTCTACAGTCAGATTAGTAACATCCTGGGATATCGACTTACAGATAGATGCTTGGTTCACAGGTAATAAATGAACTGCTTGTGTCATGAAAGCAGATGGGTCTTCTAAACTGTCTGTGTGGACGTTAGCAAACCATTTGCTTTCAAAGTGAGTTGTTGTCGTCGTGACTAAGAGTGATAAAAATGCTTTTCTTTCATCCTCTGTAAGGAGTCTGTCACTGAAAGTACGCATGCTCTCATGCATCCAGAGATGTATGATGTTTAGAAGAGGTGGTCCCGGGAGGGCTCGAAGGGGCTTTGATTGTAACAGTTGGCTTTCCTGCATGGTCTCTGTTGGTGAGGTGTCATACTGCGACAGGAACATCCCTGAAAACACCTTATGAAGGTCATGGAAGGAAAATCTGAGATGGGGCCTCTGCGCATTAGGCTGGAAGTGACAACAAATGGCATGGTACAGATCCTTAGTAGCAGCGATAACACATCTTGACATGTCCTCACTGCTGCACTTTAGTGGCATTTCTCTGAGCCAGACTTTTAGCCGCTGAGAATGAACAGACAAGATAACATCTGTAGAAGTGCTGGGGAGCACGAAGATAGAGAATAGCCGTGACAGGCGTAAGGATATCCTGTTACTGCACTGATTGCCCAGTTCAGATACGCAACACGTGGCCATATAGCTAACACGGCCAGAACTCAATAAGCTGAAGATGAAGGTGTCCCATGTCAAAATCCCTCCCTTTGAAATACTCTGACGCAGAGCCTCCAGAGCCATTGATGCTTTACCATCGACATCTGTCAACACAGACATGTTGATCTTAGAAAGCTTATCATACAAAATGTTATGGCGTGATCTGTTTCACATGTTTGTATTACTTACCACAAGGGGCTTCATGCAGGTCATCCAAAAACAGGAGGAACCTCGGTTGTTTCCTAATGGAGCCAGCAGCATCTTTACAGCTCTTCTGGCTGCCGATGCTGTTCAGAATATTGTGCAAATCTCTGGAGCTCAAGAGTGGACTTGCTGGAAGGTTAATGTGTGGTCTGTCAAAACTTAGTAAAGTTTTGCACAGTGCTGTTTTTCCAGAAGCGGGCTCTCCAGCAATCAATACTGGCTGGTTTGCCGCCAACATCAGGCTCAGGAGCTGCTTGTATTTATCATACTGTGTACATACAATGAAGACATTTGTGACTTGAAGGTGAAATAAAAAAGAAGATGCAGTAAATAATGATGTTTTCTCTCTGATGTACCTTTGGAATCACAGAGTTTGTCAGCTGTGTCTCTTTGGGGCACATCTTACTACTGATGCCAAGAAAGTGTTCAAACACACTCTCTTCATCTGGAACCTCAATTTTGTACCTGCAATTGAACAGCGCCTGTCGGGCTAACGAGTCGAACTGTGGCCAGTGGCTAATGAAGGAAACAGATCAGTTAGAACAGGGGTAGGGAACCCTGGTCCTCTAGAGCCGTATTTCCTGCAGGCATATCTGCAGATCAGATATGCCTGGCCCAGTACACCTCATTTAAATGAACAAGTCAAAGCTTGATGAGCTGCTGGATCCATTTGATTTGAATCAGGTGTGCTGGGCCAGGCATACATGGAAAATATGCAGGAAGTACGGTTCTCGAGGACCGGGGTTCCCTACCTCTGAGTTAGAAGAAGGTAAGCATAGAGAAGAGCTGAACATTTAGACACATAAATACACCAAAGCATTGGAAACGTCTCCATTTTCTAGATTCTCTAACCGAGAATGAAGATGTCCACCAAACCCCCAAACGTAAGCCACCAGGAAAAGGTTTCTGCATAGTAGCTTGTGTTTCCGTCCGGTATCGGTGGCCTGGGTTTCATCTAAAGGCACGTGTGATATGGAGAAAAGTAAAAAAACACAAACTGTTTAAAGCTTTTTGGCTCATTGTTGATGATTATCATACCTCTTTTGTCTGTTTCTGGCGTAGTTTCATGTTTTCGTAACTGCGCCACAAAGTGTTGCAGAAAGGCACGCAGGATCCTGATGAATGACATCATTTCCTGCAGACCGTATCCTTCACACGATCTCCTTTCAAAGTGATTGGCCGAGGTTAAAGCATTTTGGCCGAGGGAAGTGAGAGTCCTTTGGAAAAGATCCTCCGCCAAACAGTTCCACATTTTTACAACGTCTTGGTCCAGCTTGTGTTCACCAGACAGAGCATTTATTTCACTCCTCCACACATCTTTCCACACATCGGTACCCATGAAATAAATAAGGCTGCAGTGAGTCACTGCAGATGGACTAGCGCTTTGTAGGTCAGTCATTTCCACAAAGAGATTTAGGTGTGACTGAAGGGGCAATGATGACTGGCACAGGGATGGATGCTGAGACGTGCTCAGTGTGATGAAAGTATCTAACCACCCAGGCTGCCCCGCAGGCTCCCCATCCATCACCAGCCACATCACTGTCTGACTGCTTCTCTTCTTGTTGCAGATCTGAGAACATCTCTGATCACATTGTCCGAGCACCTTTGCAACAGCTCCTTCGCTCCATCCCCTCTTTTCACAGAAGCATCCATACAGTTCATCGTGGGACATGGCATTTGGAAATAAGACCAAAGTGTCAATGAAGCACCAGTTTGATGTAAACATATCCGGTCCTGCCTGTAAAGTATTTCTTTGAACCACATTTTCCTTTTCAAACACACACTCAGTTACCTCAAAAGCCAGTCTGTTTAGCGCCCCGGCCAGAGCTCGGTAACAGGTTGTCTTTCCACTACCCGAGGGGCCTATAAGCATGACTGCCTGAGAAACTTTTGCAGCTTGGTACAACTTAAGAGCATTGCAAATGATGTCCTTGTCACAACAAAGGTGTGTTTGTCCTAACTCCTCTTTAATGGCATCCTCAAGTTTAATGTTTTCTCCTTCTTCTGTGTATTGTTGAAAACGTGGAAACTGACAAGCTAAAGGAAATGTGTCCTTGAAAAGTGTGTAGAATTCAGAGTCTTTGTTGTGTTCGGGTATCAAGACAGAAAGAACAGCTTTGACCAAGGCCGTCTCCTCCATTAAAGCCCGTATAACTGACAGCTCAGAGCTGCGGAGCTTTGACAGCTTCAGACTTTCTTTGTCTTCAGAATCAGCGTGTGAAGCATCTGAAATCTCTCGTTGATACACAGCATGCCGTAACTGCACCTCAGAGGCTGAGATGATCTTCTGTAAGAGACCCAGAATGCAGGTGTGATCATCAGGGAAAAACTCCGGCAGGCACTGGGAATCTTTGGCCAAGCTAAGCAGGGCCACCAGGCGATGACTTAAACATGTGGCTTCTGAGAAACCAATGGAGGTGAGCTTCACTTCTGCCATAATCCTGCAGTCTGGACGTGTTAAAACAACAGGTCTGGTTGCGAGTCGCAGACTCTCTGGAAGGGGGAAAGTAAAGTCCTTCGAAGAGATTAGAACACACCCATAACTTGACCTGGCTGGGATACATTTTCCTGAAAGTAAAACATGACACTGTGGATTGGAAATATCTGTGAAATCTGAGACCCTTTCATTATTGTTCTCATTCAGAGTGGAATTTTTATGTCTCTGTAACTTGGACAAGGATTGGTATATGTCTACAAGAAGCTGTCCCAGCAAAGCTTGAACATTCTGTGTTAGTGATTCCACAGAGCTCAGTAAAAGCCACGCTCCTGTCTGAAGGGCACCCAGCAGCATCTGCTGAACAACATCAGGTCTCATGCTTGGATAGCACTGTTTGACAACAACCTGTTGCCCGAGTGCTTTTCCTAGCTGGACCACGGTCGCTGTCTTCCCAGACATGGAAGGTCCACTCACAAAACCACATTTGGAGCTTGTCAGAGCAAGGACAATTCCCAGGATTGCCTTTTCCGTGGAGGGGGTATGCGCTATCACCAAGTCTTCTGGTCCAGAATACTCAAAGCCATACTGAAATCGATGGCTTAAAACATCCACATAACACGATAGATTATCGCTTTCTTGTGGCCTCAGATCTTCTGTGTCTATGTGATACTTCATCAAGCTTAGCCACTCAAAAGATGATTCCAGTGCACATGGTAACTCCATCAGTCGAGATAACTGTCGGACATGGTTCATTGTAAGCTGCACCAGAGCACCCAAACACATCATTGTGTATTTGGAAACCAGAGATCCTTTACCTCCTTTTCTTATTGCGTTTCCAAGGTTTCTCAGTTTGGCTGAGTTGTAAACCTTTATGTTGCTTAATGCCACTGGACTCTTTTCTTGGAAAGCCTGCAGAACAGTCCTGCACCAATGTGCTTCCTCGACAACCAGCACACACTGAAGAGGACATTCAGAGAGCAGATGCAGCTCGGGGTGTACATCTTCTATTCTGTCAGCATGACACGGCTGGATGCCTCTAACTCTCTGCTCATAAGTTAAATCTTGGTTGGGTGGTTCAATCTGATTTCGTAGCACGGCACATTGTTTCATAAGCTTCACGATGGCTGCCTTCAAATGTTTCTCAAAGTCTGTGAGCCAGACTAAAGCATCGGGATTTGGTTGTAAAGGGGTGTGAAGGGCAATGTGCTCTTGGTGGCTGCCAAAAAGGCCCAGCACTGCCATTTGTCTGTGCTGTTCAGTTGAGCTCGCACAACTCTTTGTATCTCTTGTATTGGATGATGTTTCACAGTCCACCTCAAGCCAACACACTCCCTTAAAGCATTTGCAAACAAAAGGTTGCAATGTAAAGGGTGTTGGATGAAAAGAAAGCAGTTGCATCACCTCCTTGTCAGTCAAGAGCCACAGCCTTGGAAACTGCTCACAGAGGGTGTGAATCCGATCCAGCATTTGTTTGTAAATGGTTTCCATCGTAGACAAACCATCCATGAGAATATGACAGAGATGTCTGCCCTTTGTCTCCATGGAAACAAAGTTTAACACACGGAGGTCATGTGATACTGAGAGCATCAACTCCCTAAAAGTCTCATCAGCTGGCTGGAAAAGTTTCAGCTATAAAAACAAACAAAAACGTGCAAAAGAAAAGAATAAAATCATTTTTAATCTAAAATCCTAAATAAAATGAATGTTTAGAGGTTTTTCAAAAATGTCGCATGTTCTTGTATGGTACATACCAGCTCTCGCCTTTGATCATTATGGGATGTCTCTATAAATATTCTTCTCAGGAAGGCCCACATCTGCTGATATCTTTCAAATAAGCAAAGCGGCTTCTCTGAAAGTGTTTAAAGAAAATAGAAAAAGTAAATATCCATGTTCGTAAGTCAGTCTCATGTTTATTTTATCTTCACAAAACATGTCGGTAATGCTTCTCTAAAACTGTCCTCACCAAGTTCCTGCAGTGACTGAACCCAGTTCTCCAACTGCAACCTGAACTCCACACTGTGTCCTGACATCATCATGGTGGACAGAGTCATTAAATCACTCTTGACCTCAGCAGAGAGCGCTTCTAGACCTGCACAACAGAAGCCAAGTCCATTTTCAGTAACCCTGAAGGAGACTGTTGCTACTGCACATTTATTCTCAGCAGGAGAACCAAAAATACCTGAAAAGTACATTAATGTCAGTTATGTGCTAGACTCATAACTCATTAACGGTCTCACCAGTGATAGTGAACCTGGCATCATCACAGGAGTCTGGTGTTGCACTGATGCCTTCTGTGGGCTTCTCTTCCACATGGGGAGTAAATTCCCTCAGCTGAAAGAGTCTGTCTTTCCACTGTAGACAAACCTTTTGAAAGGTCTGCTGCATGTTCTGCTCTGTTTGTGCATCCCTGCATAACTTGGATAAAACCACATAAACCACATAAATAAAATGTCCTGTAAGGCTTGTTAAATATCAGCTTTGTTTTGCCTCACTGGAATACCCTTTCTTGCCTTAAACTACAACTTCCTCACCTTATTAATTAGTTTCTGATATGTTTCAAGTTGCTGAGACATTAGTTCGGCAACCATCACCTGCTTCTCTGGAACATATAGCAGCCCCATGCCTGTTGGAAGCATGGACAGATCATTTTCATCCAATTAGAAAGGCTTTGAGTATAAACAAAATGTGTAAACAGTCTCTGACCTTGGAAAAGAGCTTCCCAGTGTTTTTCTCTTAGTTTGGTGCTGTGCAGCTTCACCATGACTTCAACCTGATGGCTTAAGTCTTCCAAGACTCTTAGAGTCTCCTGCAGCACTGCATCATCAGTGGGTATGTGTGTTGTCAGCATTTGTGCTTGCTTTTTCCACCTGAGAGTTTTCCCCTGAGCTTCTGACACTACAACCTGAAAACAAAAACAAAGCTGTCTACACATGAAGAAATGGGCGAGGTGTGCTTACGGAGGAGCTGGAATCCAGTGTACATAATACATTAAGGGCCAGATTTACTAAAGGTTTGCGTGTAGTAAAACGCGTGCAAACTCGTTGCGCACGCTAAAAAAAAGTACAA
>JBAMHV010000004.1:15382751-15393696 GCA_037177535.1 Pseudomugil gertrudae | reverse complement strand
ATACACAGAGAGACTCCCGTGTAGCATAACTTCCACCAGCGTGAAAAGTCTTCATGAACGACCCAAACTGAAGCTGACTCATTTATTACAAAAATCACAAAACATCACGACAGTTAACACAAAGCTACTGTTTGCTGCCACCTAGCGGCGCATTCCAGAATAGGAAAAAGAATAGATAAAGAGTTCATATGTAACTTTTTTAATTGTGCTGTTGTGTTAAACCACATTTAAACCACCAATAAGCGCAGCATAAAATAGAAACACGTACGAGTAGCAGAGACGTACTGGGAGATTTAGAAAGAGTGCAAGATGTTCTATGAAGATGACGAGGGCTTTGCTGGGATTTCCTGCAAACTCTGAGTGAAACATGATGAAGCAGAGTTAGGACTTGTCATGCACTCAGATGCTGCCGTGCCTGGCGCAGTGAGTCCTGCACAGATGTGAACCTCGGATTAGATCCATATGGGAATTTACCCTCGGTGCTCCGCTCTCTGCTCACAAAGGTGGCTGGTTGGCAAACCAATAAGCCAAGGGTCACAGACAGGAAGTTGTGTTTTGCATGTGAGCTGGTGGGCGTTAGGTCTCAGAGAATCACCAAAGCACCTGAATGCAGGAGCCCGGTGATGTGCATGGTTTGGACCACTTTGAACAAAATGCACGTGCTTGGAAAATACATCCATTGTAGTGAAGTGTCCTGTATATACAGTAAAGTACTAAAAACAGCCTTTTCCTGGTAAATCACACAGTATTCATACTCTAATCAGTATGTTACTGCAGCAAAATAGAGCTGTTGACTACGATGTATTCCTCTTTTTACCAGATTTACAGGAGATTCCTGGCAGCTGGGTTGTCATTGTGGGAGGAATAAAACACTGGACAGATTTTTCTGACTGAGTACTGGTAGGATGCGAAACCAGCTGCATGTAGCTCCATGAGACACTGCTGAAGTTCAGGAGGGCCTTTTTATGTACTAAAAAAGGAAACAGATGACCAGTTTTTTAAATGGGTGGTTTGGCTCATTTGAATCAGCATCTCTCCTCTTAAACATTAAGACATGTAGATGCGTCCTTGTTCAAATAATGTCACAAAGGGACTAACATACTAACAGGGAAAAGCGTCACAGCAACACATACGACCGTCTCCCTTTTCCTGATGTCCATCACTGGAGAACGGTGGGAATCTTTGGACATTTCAAAGTAAAGTGTGCAATTACATCTTCTAATGTTGACATAACAGCTCAGAGAAAGTAACATCCTGCTAAGTCATGTGTTTTCAACCGTGCTTGCCCTCCCGCACTCCACCTCTCTGCAAATAACTGCCTCTTTTAATGGATTTGGTATGAAGCTTAAGTAAGTGAACTTGTCAATGTGTTGTCAGAGATAAAAGAAAGACGAGCAAGGTGGGGGCACCATCAGCTACAAACACGTGCTGCTACTCATCCGAAATGTCCCTCTTGGTTCTGAACTTTCTGGATGTGAAGGTGTGTGCTGCTCCCCAGTAACATGGGGGTCACTGACTTATAGCCACAGGCTGCAGTCTAATGGCTCGTTCACCTGAGGTCACTGAAGCAGGTCGGGGCGGTGAAACAACAAAACGCTGCGAGTTTCAAGCGAAAGCCTCACTGATCTTTGTTTCAGGAGGGAACAGGATCTTCCTGGGACTGAGATGGTTGGAAGTATCACTATCTATCTATCTATATACCACAGCTGTTTCCCATTTTATGTGGGGTAGCCTAGACAGGACAAAACACTTGTTTTGGAAGTATCACAGCAATACGTATTTTCACAGTTAGTGGCTGATCTCCTCGTAATGTTGCTCAAGCCAAGACTGTGCACTGTGCTAGCAAGCGAATGTTCATTAGAAACGAGCTAACAGAAGCTCCACACAGACTCACACATGGCTGCGTTTGGGAAGAGTAGAATTAAAACCACACAGCAGTTCATGTGAAGGTGCCCGTACCCACAAAGGCTAACCCTCCATGTGACGACTCCTCAGGTCACACCGACCTTTTGATGCACGCTGCAGAGTAAGAGGGGTTACGCAATCCATGCTCTGAATCTCCTAATTCTGTTCATAATAAGGACATGTTAGATTATAAATCCCACATTCATGTCTTAAAATAGCTGAAATATAACTGTGGTGTCTCATCATTCTGTCACTGCTGCCTTCAGGCGCTGCCATTAGTGGAAATTCTTTATGAATGAATAAACTGCTTTAAAATGAAGTGTACGTACAGTAGATGGTGTAGAGGAGCAGCATAAAGGAAATGTGTGTGATAAGCTGCAGTGTTTTGAGTTCCCCTCCAACAAAATGACCCCACTGTGGCAGAAACTGTTCCAGTGGCTGCTGGTTCGTTTCTGCTGGGATCTGAGGCGCCTGCCAGACAAAAGAAGTTTAACAGACTGTGTGTAGCGTTAGAGGACTTCTTTATGTTTCCTGCCCTCCGTTGAGTCATGGAGGAGTACAGGACCTGGAAGTGTTGTGCTCTCCAGTCCTCAGTGGGCTCCAGGCTGGTCTGGTCCTGCTCTAAACCACACAGTGAATGTTTTGCTCCACCTCAGAGAGGATCACGCCTGAGAATCTGGAGCTGTCTTCAATTCAATTTCAATGCAAAGTCATGTATTTTTCTCACTCACTCACTCTCTGTCTGTCTGTCAGTCAGACAGACAGTATATAGACTGCTAGATAGCTCAGGAGGAAGAGCAGTCATCACTGAACACAACTTGAGTGAGTGAGCGAGCGAGTGAGCGTGTAGTTTAATGTAATGTAATGGGCTCTGTGATGGACTGGCGACCTGTCCAGGTGTACCCCGCCTCTCACCCAATGTGAGCTGGGATTGGCTCCAGCCCCCCCGCGACCCCGCTCTGGGATACAGCGGTAGAAAATGGATGGATGGATGGATGGATCTTCTTAATGATCACAGCTTGTTTTCTTAAATGTGTTGCAGCACTTGTTTTGCATATTCTAGAATAAAGTGAAGATGAATAAGTTACACGGCAGCAGATAAAAACAACAATACTAAAATCATTCTTGTAACCATAACAGCAGCACACCATCTCCATAACAGAGGGGAGTGTGGAGTGTCATACTGGACATGGTTTGACATCTGCTCTCTCTTACTGTTCATGTGTGTTCTGCCTTTGAGCTTCTATCAGCAGCTGTTTCTGGAAGATGAATGTGAGATGTTCAGTTTCCACTGTGGTTTGCTCCTGGGCACGCATACCCAGAAGCAGGGCCATGCAAACTTATTGCAGTCTATTTAGAGTAGAGGAATAAGCTTTCTATATCATCTGCCCCACACCACACGTGTATCTGAGTGATGTATGAATGTGTAAATAAGAAGCCATCCACCACTATCTGTACTCTAGAGAAGGGTCGCAGGTAGCTGGAGCCTTCCCAGCAATCGTTGGGCTAGAGGCAGGACAGGTCACCAGTTCATCACAGGGCCAACACAGACGGGTAAACATACAGATGAACAACCAGTCACACACATATTCATGCTTAATGACCATTCTGAACGATCAAACAACCTAACATGTCTTTGGATGGTGGGGGGAAGCTAACCCATGCTAACATGCAAAGGCTCGAACCTGTGCTGTGAGGCTGTAGTGCTAACCACCACACTCCCATGTAAATACACTAAAATAAGGTTAATGTGCTGAATATGTGGGTGTGACACTCAAGTGAATGTGCAGGGATCCATCAATGTTTTGTATTGATTCAGATTTAGCTTTTTTCTTCACACTGTCACGCTGGTATCACACGTCACCTGTGTCGTCTTATCTTATCTTATTTTTCTGTTTATTTTTGTAATTTCTTTCTGTTTCAATGTAAAGCACTTTGAGCTCTCCTGTACATGAAAGGTGCTATATAAATAAACTTGCCTTGCCTGTGGTCTAAAGGTGTAACCATGTTCTTTCGTGTTCGTCTGTAGGGTTCATGCTGATGATTGACAGCCAGCCTGCTGTACGGAGATCTTCTAATGTCTCTCATAACCTCAACACACTGATTGCATCTACAGGCTTGCAGTGAACACTAGTGCTTAGAATCAGTTACGTTTTGACAACACAATGTTTTTGTGTTTAAGTTTGGGAGGACGGGACCAGAGATTGACATCCTTGCCCCACCTCTTCCTGATTGTTTGATTTAACCTCAGACCTTTTCTTAGCTGCTGGGATTAAAAAGCAAAGAGATATCGGTGAATGACAGACAATAGCGGGACCTACTCGCTGGTTGAAACAGGTGTGAATATATGGGCTTCATTTTTCATGTTTGGCTTGTGAAGCTGCACGTACTCAGTGTACCGTAAACATTTTACGTCCTGGATGGGCTTTAAACTGATTTAAGACTCAGAAGGATGTTTACTCGGTAAATGTGGGCTTCCTCTGGTCTCCATCGGACACACACAGCTGAGATGCTGTTTTGCAGGTCGCCTTGGCGACGGCCAGGAATGAGGGAGAGGTATGGCACAGAGGAAACAGGGGAAGCTGAAAGAGAGGGTGGGTTTGCCTTCATCGGCTCACACACTAACATCCATTCAACCTGTCTGGCTTATAAAATCCCTGACATGACTTTTCAAGGTCCTGAACTTTTTTCCAGGCCCTTGTTTGCTCGGCTCCTATCTGTCACTTCAACCGACAACCTGTCTTTGCTCTGTGTTATGAAGTAAATATGGAGAAACAATGATACTTAAATTCTCTGTGAGTATCTACGATATCGGGTCCCCTGCATTGCTCTATAAGCCCACAAATCTCCTCCAGGAAGTAGGTTTTTGTTGGCAGTACATATTAGCTTCACGTTTAATGACAAAGTTTTATATTTATTTTCAATTTAATGTGAAATTAGGAATCCACACTGCTTTGTGTGCCATGTTGTAACATAATAAAAGGACTGCTTGGCATTGTGGGGCAAACGTGCCACCTACCGCAATGTAAACAATAGTTTATTCATTTATTTATTGTGAGTTTGGACACAGACTGCTGCTACAGAAATGTGCTTAAATGCAAGAAATGGCTACAACAAGGCCAGAGAATGTCATCTCCATAATATTGTCATGATAAATAATGTTGTTCCTTATTTCATTAAAAGTCACAGAGCGACAACATGGACAAACAACCACAGGGTTGCCATGGTGATGTCTTTTCCTGCCTGGTCTGTGGTGAGTGTCTACACCAGGCACCCAGGTTTGGTCCCGCTTTTAGATGCGACCCTTCTCCACCACAGCTGAATCTGCATGGCTCAGGCCTCTGCAGAGCTGCATGACATGCAGAAAAGGGAATGATGTGATTCTGGGATTTACTCTCAGGTGTGTGAAGCTACATTTGGAGGAGCTGTCGGTAGCTTCCAGAGGGAAAACACATGTTTCTAATGCAAAGACGCAGAGAAGTAGATCATTTTCACTTTTTTAAATCACAAAGCGAGGGAGACTCACAAAACCATCAAATACCAGAATAGTGTCTGTCTGAGTTACACAAAGAATCATGCAAACCTCTTACATGTTACAGTTACTGTGAATATTGGTGACCAGCTCGCTTCCTCCAAGCGGGAAAGTTACTCCAGGTCTCGGTCCTACTTTTTCTTTTGTTTTCTTTATTTGCACTTTGCTCTGAAGCATCCGATAAAACAGCAGCTCATTTTAGTCACCCAAACACAGACTTGACAGAAGTGTTACCAAAAGTTACAATGGATGCCAACATGTTGGAGGTGACCCATGATGAAACTTCCATTCCCATGTGACCATCTACAAATATCTAAATATCTCAGAGAGACATCTCAGCAAATCATTAAATGTAAATTAGTGTCAATAGTTTGACAAGAAAAAAAACAAACATATTCTCATGTTTGTAGGTCTAAAGTCCACAAATGCCCAGGATTTAAGATTAAAATCTCACTTTGAGACACTTGATGAATAAATTCCATGAGCTGGGGACCCAATACTAATAAGATGGTCAGCTTAGTGTCGCCATCTACTGTTTATGTGGCAAAGCAAAGATTTGATTTCATATGGCAGCAAATCATTCATTTATTCAACCTCGTAGAATTAAATTCCAGTTCAAAATTGATTTTCAAACATCCAACACACACAAAATGTTGTGGGTTATTTCTGTTTCTAACACTAGAAAAACTGTTTTTCAATTTTAGAAACATCAAGTGGTTGCGAAATTATTATTATTATTAACAATATCAATTATTATACATTATGGGGGGCTGGAGCCAATCCCAGCTGACATCGGGCGAGAGGCGGGGTACACAGGTAACAAGTCCGTTAATAATAACAATAATAATAATAACAATAATAATAATAATAAATCAGACTGAACATTACATATAACATTTTCATGTATGTTAAAACTAAAGCACAAAGTTATAATGATATAAAAGAGCATAAAAAACTAAAACAGGCAAATGAAGAACATGTTTGAAGCGGCATTTATTTTGATATTGTCATTCATTTCCGTTTTCACCGCGCATGCGCACACCTACACTAAACCGCTAGCACCGGCATGACGCAAAAGATGGCGTGCTCCGCTACCCGGCTAACAACACGCTGGTTAGCAGCATCGGTTTTTTCTGGACATCTCAGCCACTTTTTACTCATCCCCACAAGATATGTGGGCGTTTGTCAAGCGACAGCGTGGCGGGTGCATCGGGGAGGGTTAGCAGTCACCCGGAGCTCCTGGGCTCGCGGATATGTGGTGACATTGACAGGAGGACTGTCAGGTTAGATAAGTTAGCCAACTTTATTAGCAAAACATTACAGGAGTCTCTTACATCAGCGCATCTTCTGGTGTATGTTACTCCTGCAGGCCTGTTGTAAAGTTAATTTGTGTGAATGTCATGGCGTGTGGCTGTAAAAGAGTCAGAGTAGATGCACCTTGGTGTGATGTTGATGCTGTTTGGAAGTGAAGAAAACCCCAGAGCACCTGCATCCACCTGCAGGATAACAGCTGACCCATGCTCAGAAACCCAGTAAAAGATGCTTCACTGTGACTCATTCGTTGGTAATGTGTGTGTGTGAAGCCCTACAGATTTTAGAAGCTTTGAAAAAAAAGAAAAATGATAGTACTACACTTTTACACTTTTTTGTTGCTTTTCATGTGAATAATTTGAATGTAGGAGCTTGTTTTTTTTTACAGTCCGTGTCTGTGTTAAAGCCCTTTTTGGTCTCACAGGGGCGAGATGTCCTCATGGAACAAGCTGCCACTTCTTCCACTCCAGCTGCAATCTGGCGAACAAACAGGACTTCTACACAGTCCTGGGCGTCTCTCGCACTGCCTCGCAGAAGGACATCAAGAAGGCGTACTATCAGGTCTTCACGCACACACACACACACACACACACACACACACACACACACACACACACACACACACACACACACACATCACAGTGATGTTTCTTTTGGAAATGGACACAATGTTCCAGAGCTTTATGAGGAATATCTTAAATGTGAATAACTTTCCTTTTTGGTTGAATACAGTCAGTTAATGCATTTATTGTTGTGCAGATGGCGAAAAAGTACCACCCAGACACCAACCCAGATGACCCGGAGGCCAAAGAGAAGTTTGCAAAGTTGGCTGAAGCATACGAGGTACAAACATTGTGCCTCCACAGAAATGCTTTTACTCGGACGGGAGCTGCAGCTGTTACTCGTCTTCTTCAGGTGCTGAGCGACGAAGTGAAGAGAAAGCAGTACGACACATATGGAGCAGCAGCTTTTGAGCAGAACCGGGCTGGGGCGGGCCAGCAGCAGTACTACAGGGCTGGCGGGACACAAATAGATCCCGAGGAGCTCTTCAGGAAGATCTTTGGGGAGTTTTCAGGAGGCACGGGGTTTGGAGATATCCACAGCATGTTTGACCAAAGGCCGGAGGTACTGCACCACAGGGAACGCCTCTTCACGTGTGACCTCACAGCTTCACATGCAAGCAGGTTCCTGAGAAATAAATGTGCTTCCCCTTTTCCACAGTATGTGATGGAGCTGACATTTTCTGAAGCAGCTAAAGGTGCAAATAAAAACCTGAGCGTAAACATTGATGACGACTGCCCACGATGTTACGGAAAAGGCAGCGAGCCGGGCACGAGGGTGTCCCAGTGTCCCTACTGCAACGGCACGGGCATGGTTAGTTACTCAGGAAGCTTCTTCCATTTGAACTCGGCTCAGCCGTCTCTGGTGAATCCAGCTGGTCATAAGATTTGTGTTTGTCTTGCTCCCTGCAGGAGTCGGTCAGCACGGGTCCTTTCACGATGCACAGCACGTGTCGACGGTGTGGCGGGAAGGGCTCTCTCATAAACACACCCTGCGCTCTGTGCCGAGGCTCTGGCCAGACCAAGAGGAGACAGACGCTCACTGTGCCTGTGCCGGCTGGTCAGTCGTTTCCAGATCTGTTCCAGTTACCGCTGAAAGGATCGAGCCTGCACACATTCACCGGCAGCTTTTGAATTCTCTGTTTTCTCACAGGAGTGGAGAACGGTCAGACCGTACGCATGTCGGTCGGGACAAAAGAAATCCTCATTACATTCAGGGTGAGTTTTTAAACCTTGAAACGATATGTGCACAGCGAGGGGCCGTCCCCACGGCGCTGCATCGCAGTATTTCACTGGGGTTTAGCCTCCATGAAGCCAGGCACCATGGTGGATGGCTCTGAAGCCTCCACCAGCTGTGCTCCGTCTGAACTGGAGGACGTCAAAGTGAAGAATGCACAAATAAATGCACCCGGCTTCGGCGCTGTGTGTTTAACATGGAAACTATCCATTTTTTCCATCATGTATCTGCAATCTCTACCACATTTATTCCTCCCAAACGCACTGATGACCCGTAAGGTTCAATGTTTCACCCAACGGAGCAAAGCATTCAAATGAACCCTGCAGACTGGATGCTGGGAGTCGAGTGCTGTAACACAAATACACATAGAAGTCAATAAACAGATGTATAAACTATTATAAGCTGAAATTAAACAAATACGTAACGGATACAGGTCCAGAAGAGCCCGGTGTTCAGGCGAAACGGAGCCGATATCCACTCTGATGCGTTCATTTCCATAGCTCAGGCCGTCCTGGGAGGCACGGCCACCACTCAGGGTCTCTACGACACCATCAGTATAATGGTGAGTAACTGGCACAGGACCAGCATCAGTTTTACATGTTTATGAGCTCACAGAGTTCACCGTGCTGCGTTTGCAGATTCCTTCTGGTTGCCAGGCCGATCAGGTGATTCGGCTGCAGGGCAAAGGCATTCGGAGGATGAACAGCTACAGTTATGGAGACCACTTTGTTCACATCCGGATCAGAGTGCCAAAGTGAGACCCGAACCCATGCCTGTGGAGACAGGTTGTGCAGATGCATGGGTGTTTACACACACAGATACACATCATTAATGTCCTACACAGTGTGTGAGTGTTACCGGTGCACATAGCTCTGTTTATCTCTTCTTCCTGCAGGAAGTTAACTCGAAGGCAACGCGCTCTGTTGCTGAGTTATGCAGAGGAGGAGACGGATGTTCAGGGTAGTGTGAATGGTGTTGATCCTTCAGCAGGTCAGAGGTTAAACTGGAAGCCATCATCTTCCACTTAGATTCTCACACACACACACACAGTTTAAAACACACAACAGCAGAAAAAAGTCATGTTCACGGTTTATTTAATATATAAATATATATAAAGTCTTTTTATTTGTTTTTGGCAGTTAAAATGATTTCTAATGATAGCCAGTAAAAACAATATTTTGTATTGTTATGAATCACGTTTTGCTCTCATGTTAAAATGCACGTATTTGTCCAGCAGGGGGCAGCAGCACCTCAGGTTCTGAAGCAAAGTCCACCACAGAGGAGGAGGAGAGGCAGGACAACCAGAAGGAGGAAGGCTTCTTTTCCAAGTTAAAGAAAATGTTTAGCTAGCGCTCAATCACAGGTGAGGAATTCAACACCTGATCTGTTCAACCGATAACGAACGCTGCACATCAGAGGTGCTGTTTGATTTTATTTTCTACATTTTCAGATAAAAGTGGTAAATCCTCCTCTCTTCCTGCTTGGGATGGTAAGAAAGTGTCCGAGTGTTGGCGAAGATGTGGACCATGTGGGTCCAGGTTTGTCCATGCATCCACCGACCTGGCCCGGTTCAGAAACTCCATCATGTGCTGGGAGGGATGTGGTTTTTCCTGCTTACCGAGGCTGAAGCAGCATCCATGTGTCACGGTGAAACTGACACATGGAAATCAGATATTTAAGACCGGCAGTGAAACTTGGATCGAACTGGATGGAAGCAGATTATAACAGGATATTTTCATAGATTATTTTAATGATTTATGCAGCTTTAATGTAACATCGTAAGAGAGTGGTGATGTTTCTGTGTCGTTTGAACCCTCTGAAGCTCTATCATGGAGACATTTATTAAACAGAATATGTATTCTACGTTTGGACAATTCTGAACTGCCTCTTTTTCCTAATTTTTCTCACGCTAACAACGTAAAACTTCCGGTGCATCAGTAAAGTTTTAAAACATGGATTCATGTGACTGTACTGAACATCTGCCTCTAGTTTCATACAGAGTTTAAGCTCCAGCCGCTTTATATTTACACACATTTGTGTTATTTGTCTGCACGTTTTTGCTTTGTTCACTCGGCATCGTTGGAAATCTTTCACCAGAATTCAGAAGTGTTACACGATAAAAGCCTGATAATATTTGATATTTACAACATTAAAGGGGACATGTCATGCAAAATGCACTTTTTTAGCCCTTAAATCCATGTTTTTGTGCGCTTAGGAGTACTTAGGAATGCAGAAAATGTAACTTTATTCCCTCCTGATGCTGCGCGTATATCTTTATATTCTTTGTGCTCATATTTGTTCAGTCTGTTTAATTTTCTCTATAACATTTTTTATCTATTACATCACAGTATTTGCTGCCAAATATGGTCGTGGACTTCCTGTAATCAATGTGGTGAATCT
>JBAMHV010000004.1:15338701-15354624 GCA_037177535.1 Pseudomugil gertrudae | reverse complement strand
TTTGTACTTTTTTTAGCGTGAGCAACGAGTTTGCACGCGTTTTACTACACGCACACCTTTAGTAAATCTGGCCCTAAGTGTGGTGTGAGCTGATGAATCCTCATTCAGACTGTTCATCTCTGAAGATGTGCAAAATACTAGCAAACCCGAAATGTTTTAGGCAAAGTGAAAAATGGGAAATAATTCCCCTGTGATGGACTGGCTACCTGTCCAGGTGTACCCCCACCTCACGCTCCATGTCAGCTGGGATTGGCTCCAGCCCCCCCCCCCTCGACCCCGTTCAGGGGTAGAAGATGGATGGATAGAATTCCTACAAAGCTTCAAGCGCTGATGAAGAAACACTCTGTAAACTTAAACCAGTGTTGCAGGCATCAAAGTCAATTCAGGGAATTTTTGCCTCCTCTCAAAAAAAAAGTACCAGTTAGAACAATAACATCTTTATAATGTATGAAATATAGATTTTAAAACGGATTTGCAAATCACTATTTTGTTACTCAACACTTACACATCATTGGAACTGTATTATTATGAGACCCACAGAGAAATGGCAGATCCTCCTCTGCAGCGGGGGAACCGGACGGACTCGACCAGCTAAGGGTGAGAAAGGAGAGGTACGGGGAGACTTGTAACATCCTTTTTAAAGAGTGTTTGATTCAATCTTAAAAGTATTTGGAATGAAAAAAGGAGGCAGATGGGATAAGGTTCTCCTTTGTGTAAACATTCTGCTGTGTGGGGGGATAAACTGCTTTAATTTCTGTTGGAGCAAGCAGGAGGAGCCACGGTGGAAAGCGAGGGCAAGTGTCGGGCTTGGCTTTGATTAAAAGTTATACTGCACAAAGGTTGGCCAGAGTTTGTGCACATTTCTAATTCCACTCATCAGTCAGCATTCAGTTTGCCATGGTAACCTCAGAGATGTGAGATTACAGAAACATTACTCACATCATGAATTAATCCCACAGCTTCACTGCATTAAAACTGTCAGAATGCATCTATAAAACCTAAACATGTATGATGGTGTCTCAATGCACAGAGGAATCAAGCAGAATTATGAAAATGCACCGTGCGTTTAGGACGGGACATAATGAGTGGAAAAGAGCTATTTTACAGGAAGATATGCCTCTGGTGCTGTATGAGGATAAAATGACATGTTAATAAACTAAACGGTTACTAATGTTCAGCGCTTTGACGTTATTTTACACCAATCAGCTGTTTGAGAAGCACTAAAGGAAAATAACGTTTTTGATTGGCTGTCTTTTCTGCCTAATGCTGCTGCTTTTGTTGTTGTTGTTGTAATATGCCAGCATGCAAAGACTTAGTGGGAAAATGTTATTTTAAGCTTATGATTCCAGTTAAAGCAAAGTATTTTCTGTGCTTCGACTTCATCAAAGGCTGAATGTGATATAAAAGTGAAAAGAAAGAAAAAGCTGATTTTGAAATCAAGAGGAAAATATGAGGAAGTCGGATCTGTTTATGCTCTCACCTCCTAAAACCAGTAAATCCACTTCATAGTTCTATAAAAGGAGAATGTGTTCATGTACACACCTGTTTTTGTTCAAATACAAAGTGTCCTGGAGCCCAGATTCAGGGTTATATGTTCCTATTTCCATCCCAATAACCGCGAGGTTTAAAATGATTGACCGTACTACCAGCCAATCACAAAGATCATTATTTCCTTGTGAAAACATAAAAACAGACACTCCAGTGTGCAAAGGTATTTAAGTATTAACCCACACCACAATAGTTGGCTCATCCTCAATGACGAGGTTGTTTGCAGCCAAAATGGCTGGAAGTTTCTTCGTTGGAGATCTTGGCATTGACGGTCATTCTCAGACACGATTCCTTGTTTCATTATTGTGTTTCAGGTTAATTCAGAAAGTGCTCTTCTGTTCCACTGCTGGTGCCCTCAGACTGCTCCCTATCGAACACCATCATTCTTCCAGTTCTGATCATTTCCCTAAATTCATATCGCTGTCATGGTTTTATTTTATTCTTAAACGGTTATATTTAAGAACGAGACGGTTGTGACACTGCTGGACGTCCCTCTGCTCTTTAGTGGTCTAAGTAAAAAAGGTTTGGGATTTTCCAAGGTGGACGAGCCAAAGCTGTGGCTCCTCTTTGTAGGAAAGAGAGTCAGTACTTTCAGGTTTCATGAGTGCATCATATGTTTGTCATATATAAATACTTTATCTGAGAAAGGGAACAGTGCATAATGATGGATACATGAATACAAAGGATTACCAGATAAATAGATGTATTCTATTTTTTAGGTCCAGCTCAGATTGAGATTGTAACCTTAAGATTGCCCTCCGAGGAACACGTATGTTAGCGAGCATATCCACATTCATGTTAGAACTAAATGTAGATTATAGCTCGATCGCTGGTTGTTTGAGACCTGAGTGTATGAGAGAGTACTGGTTTGATTAAAGGTTTTATAAAGTCATGTGTGGAGAAAAGTCTGTCTTCTGTTTGAGGAAGTGGGATGTCAGAAATGGTAGTTTAGCACCATTTTACAGCTCAGTATAAATAAAATGGCATTATTTTACTAAAACCGTCTTCAAAGAGCATCTTCCTGTTCAGTTCCAGCATTTTAATTAAAAGACTGAACTAATGAATGAAATGGATTAAAATGAGTTGTATCTAACATTCGTCCACTGTGGTGGAACGGGGGGCGCATGTGGCTGGGGGGGGTGGTTTTTCTACAGTTAGGAAAAGAACATAAAAATAGTGATTTATTTTATTCTGAATAAACCTGTAAAAACAGTCAATGGCACCAAAAAAGCCATTTTAATCAAATGTCTCCTCATAACCCATCTTTGCTGTAATATCTTGTGTTGCTTCCATAATAATCTGCCATTTGCTGGCAGTTTTAATTTGATGGAAAGAAATTCAGATTTTCCCAGTTTAACCACACGAGTTTCCTCCACTGGCTCATTGAAATGGTAAATGTCAAAGCAGTGGAAGCATCTTTGGTGTTTGTCTGAGTCCAGCAGGGATATGAACTGGATGCAGTTCCACCATATGATTTTAATTAAAAAAAACTTTAATAAGCTCACGTACCCCCCTTCACATCCCTCACTTCTTAAGGACTTATAACATTTTTGTGTGGTTTGTCCCTGACAACCAATCAATCCTGCTGTTGTGTCCTTGGGATACTTTCTCATATGTCCTCTCAATGGACTCCACATGATTACTGAGTTTTAATATCCAGTCTCCCACCAAGCTTTCCAGTGTCCAGTTCACATCTGAACCTACACGAGCACATCTCAGAATCTCTGAGAAATATTCTCCACTGAGAGTATCAGTTTTTTCCAGTTCCTGTGAATGATCAGACAACCAAACCTGTTTTTGCACGTCTTGGATCCACTGGCAAACATCCTTCTCAGTGCTGTGTGTGTGTGTGTGTGTGTGTGTGTGTGTGTAAGGGAAAAAAGAGAAACATAAATGCAACAGTAAAGCCACTGTATCTTTAAAGCATCAGATTTTACTTAATGGAGCAAAGTGTGTGTGTGTGTGCATTCAGACTCTGTGTGTGTTTCTATGGAAACAGATGACCTTGTCTTTCCCGTTTCCAAGGTGAAATCGCTGTCTTCATCTAAACCTCTGCAAGGCAACAAGCTGAAATATTTAATCACAGTCAGCCCAGAAGCAGATACAGCATCTTTTGTTTGAGCAGGAGAAGCTTTTATCTGAGAGAGGAGGTTACTCCTTCATTCAGAGGCCTGTGAGGATCGGTGTGAAAGGAAACGAGTCTGTCAACAAGCTTAAAGTAGCCAAACATGACTGCAGTGCAGATGGAAAAGGGGTAAAGTAATATGCCAGTAAAGTTCAGGAACAATATGGGTTTTATGAAATATTGGAGCCATGAGACAGACTCCACCCAGTATGAAACTGGACATTTCCTGCCTTCACCAAAAGTAAACCTAAAAACAGTCTGCACACACAGCAGCATATGAGCGATGATTCAGGCTGAGCTTTTATTCCACCGAGTGCTGCAAAAGTATCACTTTTCTATTTGTCATTTCCTCCTCACTTCCACAGACCACCACTCACTGGGAGCTCAAACTTAGCCGCGACCATGTTTAGGGTAAAATGAAAGTTTAGTAACCACAATGAAAGAGACATTAGCCTCCCCGAGATGGACGAGCCAGAGGATTATGCTGGGTCAGAAAAGCCTGGTATAGTGTGTAACTTTCTATGGTAACTCATTGCTGTCTAAATGTTTTACGGTTACTGAACACATTTCACCTTTCTGAGGAGCTTCTTAGACAACGTATGAACAGAGGAAGCCTTTCGGACATGTTTATGAACCAAGAACAAAATTTTGATTCGTCTTGATCAGATCTACAATGACGGAACAACTAAACCAGGGGTGTCAAGATCCAGTCCTCGAGGGCCGGAATCCAGCAAGTTTTGCTGTTTACCTGCACTTAACACACCTGATGCAAATCAAATAGATCCAACAGCTTCTCGTCAACCTATTAAATAATTTAGGTCAGCTGTGTCGGAGCATGGAGACAACAAAAACCTGCTGGATACCGGCCCTCAAGATTTTATAAAACTTCCTGATATCGCAGACATGCACCTCATCGTCGTTCTAATCAACTCATCTTTGCGCTTAATTGATACTAAAGTAGATAAATTAATATATAAAACATCTATTTGGGCTTTTAATCCCATTCTGTGAATTTCGTGGACATCTGCAGAAACCAGATGAACAATCGGTAACCATCTGGTCCTTTGTTTTTACTTTCTCTTTCAAACGCAGGTTACAGATGAATTATTCCATCCATTATTTTCTGTACCACTCAGCCCAGTCCAACGTTGTGGGGAAGTTGGAAGATAGGGTACACCCCGGTCAGGTCGCTCATCTAATCTTCATCATGTTAGGATATACATTCATTGTATGAAGAAATGGTGCTTTTGGAGTATCTCACAGATTCCTGCTAACTCACTGCATCGTTTTAATGGTTTAAGCTGCGTGGAGGATATTTATGTTTTCGGATAACTGTTGAGGTGTTTGCTACACTGCACACCCACGGTGCGGACATGGATACTACTTTTTTCTCCTCTTACTACCGAAGTGTGTGCTCTGGCCTCCCCACCCCAACACACACACACACACACACTTTGTAAGAGCTTAGGCTTTAGGCTGGCAGCACCTCAGAAGGTCATTACCTGTACATGTCTGTGTGTTTTGGTTTTGGCTGTACTGGAAACTTGAATCTCCCTCCGGTGATGAATAAAGTATCTATCTTTCAATCCATCTATGCAAAAATTTGTGGTGTACATGAACATAGAAGGGCCAAAATGCCAACTTCCTGTTCCGAGTATGCCCCTGGGCTCTGCACAACCTGTAACGGCCAACCTTTAGATTCACAGTTAGTGGATCTTTCTTAGCTTATAAAGTTAAATTTTTTGAGTGGCTGAGAGGGAATAATAGGAACTTATGCTCATTTAAATGGCAGAAATTTGTTGGCAGGAGTGTAAATTAAAACCAACAGAAAGCTTTTAAATGGAAAGATCATAACTGTCACCTCCTCTTTCTGTTTTTGTCTCTTAGCAAAGTTACAGCAATACATTTTTATTTGTTAAATCAAAGTTTTTGTCCTTTGTGAGAATTTTAACATGTTTTTAAGGGTGAGTTGTGTCACACAAGGGTTAATAAACATATCAATATCAGCTAATTAATCTCTATTACCACCCAGTTACTGGTGATATACAGCACACCTTATCCGGTGGTAATACGCGACCCTACTCTGAAGTCTTTGACACAATTAGTGTGATGTGATCCAAATTACCCAAAATAAATCAGCAACATCCCGTCTCTACCCAAATCCCCCCCTTCCTGCTGGATCATGTTAAAACCTGCTTCACATCTACCTGAAAACACAAAACGCGGATCTTTGTCAAGGAAGGCGATTCAGAAACTAACATCAGTCTGCGGAGGCGGGAAAAAGCCCAGAGGCTTACCCCTCATTTCGTTACACTGAGGAGGAAGAGAGCGAATCAGAGGGGAAAAGATGAATTATGAAAATAAAGAATGATCTGAAATGTTACAGAGAAGCAGCAGCAGCATGGAGGAGAATAAAATGAAACCTTATTGAAAGCAGGGAGAGGATGGCAGAGGGTTGAGAGACATCAAGTGATTAAAACTGACAAGATGTTTCCAAAAATAACCAAACTCTCCAAACAAACCTTTTCTTCTTTAAGTGAACATAAAGAGGTTGGTCATGGCCTGTTCCTGCTGAGGGGCAAAGGTCACCCATTAAAAAGGTGAAGGGTCAATGGGAACAAGCCCTGCAGCCCATGAGTATTTAGAGTATTTAACTGAAATGAGACATTAAAGGTAGACTTTATGGGACACGAGTCGAACCGGAGACAAATCCATCTTAAAATGTAGGTTTACATAAAACCCTCGCTGTATTAAACTGGTCCAGTGTCAATCTAAACTGGTCATGGCTCAAAAAATCACAGCTGATAGAAAATGTGTCAATAAGCACATAAGAGGAAAGCGTATGTGGTAGATGTGTGTGTGTGTGTGTGTGTGAAATGATTTTTATAAGCCACAACAAAGAGTTCAATGCTTTGCTTTGCATCTACGTGTTATTTACGTCTCTATATATTTAATCTTTTCTTAGGATTGATTCTCTATTTGTCTGGATCTCCTTTCCAGAATATTAAACTTTATATTTTACTTTTATAAACAACGTTACAACATTCCACACAAAGAATAAAAAGTAACATTTAAAAGACATTTGGTGGGAAAATCACATGAAACAATGACTCTGCAGGGCATCACACACTGTTGGAGGGCTGGTTGGGACGTTACCACCCGCTGTGGGGATGCTGCAAAGCGCTGCTTCATTTATTGCTCCAAAATAAATGTTTGGTTTAGATCTGGTGACCACGTTATTCCCCCGAAGTCTTTCAGTGACCCCCACGCAGGTTGGAGGTCTTTTCATCCTGGAAGACTCTCATTTATATAAAAATGCTAATAATAAAAACTGTACATGTGACTCGAACCATATCTGAAAAATCCCTCACACCATTACACACTCACCAAATCTCCTCTGAGTTGGAGTCGAGTCCATTTTCTGAATTCTTTTGCATCTGAGATGCTGTTATTATTTTATCTGTCTTGTACATGAAATGAGATATAAATATATATTTATAAACCTGTATTGCTTTGCTTTACCTTTTTAATGAATTAAAAATGCATTTTATATTAAAAATAAAAACTCAGTAATTTCATTGTTCGAGGTGTTTTATTGTTACAAACCTGAAGTTAAACTTCCAACATGTTTTTCAATACTAATCTTCACTAATACCATACTATAAAGGAATCAATGATTTAGGCATTGCTCTCGAATCATTTTAAAATAATTTTTATACTAATGTGACTAAACTCAGACTCGCCATGTTTACGCAGAGCAGTATTGAACACATTAACCTCTAACATTTCTTTCTCATGTTCAAAATGAATCTAATATTCTTCAATGTTTTCTGTGAGGACTAAATTATTCATTAACATTTTATTTCATAAAACCAGCTCTGAAAATGGCCTCCACATGTTCCCTGTGCTTTGTCAGTTTGCATGATTGGGTCTTTTTCATGCATGTGGCTGCCTGATCATGCTTTAGTATTATGCTTTCAGAGAAGGCCCCTAAAAAGTGTAAGCCCTGAGTAATCCCAGCTCCATGCAGCCATGTCATATCCTATCATAACAAGGTCCTGCCTGGCCCTGAGGCTCTATTGTTGTGCCACCAAAATACCAGAGCTCAAAAAGCCCTCAGCGGCTGCTCCAAGGTCCAACTGAACCTAATGATCTGCAGGTTACCGCTACTGAGTACATTTCCTTTCTTTTGGTTTGTTTATCTTTTATTATTTTATAATTTATTATATTTTCTTTTATTGCAGTGTAAAGTATTTATTACATTTTTAGGATTTAATGAATTCTGTTATTATTCTTGACCTTTTCAGATTCACAGTTATATTTCAGTACTCAGCTGGTGCTTCCTTTGCTGGATACTGTGAGGTGGAGTGCAAAAGCAGAATCCAGTGACTGTAGGATGCTAATGGGTAGCACATTTCAACATCCAAATAACACAGAACAAAGATACATTAATTAAAAAAAATATTTTAATATTGAAGTAACCATTGTTATTTCAGCCTACATACTGTTAGCATCATCACGAGTAATGACAAGACTGTTACCATATCTTTAAAGGGTTGATGAGCAAACTTTTAGATGCATCTATCTATATACTCATTTTCTGGCAAGGGAGACAGATATCCTACAAACTGAGCTACCCATTTCAGTTTGTATTTATATATATAAATGTTTTCGGTAGAAAGATACTTTATGTAAAGAAATGTATTAAAGAGAAAAAACACATGCAATTATCATTAAGGCATTTTAATATTTTAATACTGTTATTTTCTCAGCATTACTTTCAAATTAAAATCTACACAGAAAAAAATGAACAAATCCTCAACAACGAGAAAACAATAAGATGCAACAGGTATGTTGAAAGTATTTAAAACATTTTCTGCCTACTCACTGGCCGAAGAAATACAATTTTCCAGTTACAGATAAGATGGAGGGAAAGCAGACATAGTGTGACCATGTTTACAGGGTAAAAACTCAGAGTAAGCGGTAGCTTGATTATAAATGGTGCTGGAACAGAAACACGTACATTTGTCTGCACATTCCCAAACAGGCAAATGGAAAAATAATGGAAACAAAGTCCTCTGAGCTTCCAGCTAAAAGTAGAGCTAAATATTTCTCTGAAACCCAGCCTAAAATACATTTCACATTTCTTCATTTTTACCTGTAAAAGCATTTAAATTGAGCGTGTGGTAAGGCAAAATAAAGGCCTATTGTTCATGAAATGCTAGTCGGTAATACGAAAAAAAACATTTGTACCAATGTTGCCAAGACGTGTCTCTGTAAACCTATCTACTCACTGATTAGTGTTTTTTAGTTCAAAGATATTAGTAGAGACAGAGAAGCTTGTTACGGTCCCAGACAGACAGAAAACATCAGTCAGTACATTTTACAGGTTGGCTGACAAGCAAAACATCTGATATCCATTGTAAACCAAAGACATGAAGCATTAAAACAGAGAAACTTGTGACTAACTGCTGCCTTGAACTCTTTTCTTTTCCTCATGTGTACTGCTGTGGGACTGAAAATCAACCTTTGAATACAGTTTTGGTATTTAGACAGTTTGAGGCTTTTCTTAATGACTTTGTGGAGCATCAGCAGACCTGGCAGTGAGAATAAAGTGTCTGACAGTTACATTCATTTGGTGAGTTCCTCAGAAATACGCAGATACCAGCCGTTCTGCTGGTCACCATGATGGGGGATGATGATCAGGTGTTGAAGGAAAAAAGGAGGGTATTTATTTCTGTACTGTGCTGATAATGTAACGGGAACGTTTTAACCGTGTAACCGTAATAGAAGGAGAAACTACCAGTATCATGATGCCTTGTTTTTAAGCAGGAACAATTGATGTTTCAAATTACAACAAAAGCAATACTGCATGATCATTTACAGCAAGCAGTTAAAAAACACACGAGAAAGGTTTAATATCAAGGTACCAACTATTAAAACAGCTTGTTTGTCATGGTACAGAATAATGTAAGGCACTGAAGTCCTTTTCACAGCGGATTTAATTACAAAAGAAGCCAAAGGCTGTGTTGTGGAGAACTTGGTGGATATGTTAAAACTGGATAAGATCTACAGCAAACGTGGTTTTCACACAACTTTTATTGCCACCACTTTAAGATTGGGAAGCTTGAGCGAAAATACATTTATTTTCAGTGCAAGTTCTTCTTGGGATTTCCATGGTGACACTGAAGTTGGTTGAAACTCGGTTTGCTTGATCCAGTCTTCATTGGCATCGTCTGAACCACTTCTCCAGTTCTGTGGCCCAAAGCCTGCATCACCTCCATTTCATTTCTCTCAAATACAGCATTTGATTTGAGCTTGTTCATAGTGATTCTTTGATAAACACAAAGTATATTTAAAATATATATATATATATATATTAGCTGTCAGTTACAGATGGGTCACTGCAAACGGCACTCTTGTTTTTTGTCCACGAGAAGACCCTTCTGATTGATTGCACTTAATTTAATCACTTGGTTAGGTTTCACCACCAACAAACTGATGGCTTCAACCCACATCCTCTTCATTGTCCCACAGCGGTTAAGCTCTTTTCATTGTCCGGTAATCTAAAAACCATCAATTAATGTCTCTTGAACTCCTGTAATTAAAAAACACAGGATACTAAGTGCCCTTTGATTTTTGACAACAGAATGAAAATTAGAACTAAACCACTAAGTGAGTTAAAGCAGGACCAGGAAGTCTACAAAATATGCTTTAAGTGTCAGAAATAAGATTGTTTTAAGGATGCTAAATTGTTGTTTGATGGGCAGTGACCTTTCATTAATGGTGCTTCATAATCCAAAACACCATTCTGTTGCAGCAATAGAGGCTGAGGGGTTTGACAGAGGTCAGCCTCAGGCTGCTTAAGGGGCGTTGTCCCATTTAACCCATTCTCAAGGCAAGCTTTTACAGCCTCCAACTCCATGGGGTCAGGATCAGCTGAGCCCAGCTCGTGCTCCATTCCTGCATTTGCTTGTCGTTTCATCCGTAGACAGATGACCGTTCCAGCCAACACAGCCAATCCCAGCACCAGTGCAAGGGCAGCCACAGCTGAGATGAGAGTGTAGGTCACAGAGGTTTTCGCTTCCACCCAGGGCTCCAGAGACGTTACAGGAACTCCCTCGGTGCGGGCCTCTGTACACGACCCCATTTCCACAGAGTTGTTACTCCTTGAAGAGATTCTTTCTCCAAGAGGACTGGCACAAACAGAGTAGGTGCAGTTGGGTCTTAAACCACGCAAAGTGTATTCAGGGTAAGATGTAGGTAAACTCAGTATCATGGGGCGGCGGTCAGGCCCAGAGAGATTACGGTAGGTCAGCCTGATGCCACGGATATGTGGCCGTGTCTCTATAAACCGGTGAAGGTCAAGAAGGATTGATGTGGAGGTCACTTGCCGTGAGCTGATGGCATCAGGTTGATCAGGCATCACAGAGGAAACTACTGGAACATCTGTTGCTGAGGGTTGCGGGGGCTCAAGAACCTCATCAACGTTTTCACAATATGGGCCAGATGTTCCTGAGGGACACAAACAGCTGAGTTGTCCCAGAGGGTCAAAATTACAAGTGCCTCCATTGAGACAGATATTTGGTGGGCAAAAATGATGCTCGTACTCCCCAATGTTTGAGCTAGGGAAGACGGTGGGTTGTGGAGGAAGCGGGTAGTTGTGTGTTTTTGGCAGGATGGTTTCCTCACTCGGTGGTGGAGGGGGAGGGATAACATAGGTATGGGTTGTTTCTGGTGATGTGGTTGGAATCTGTGGAACAATGGTATTTGTGATAGGGGAGTCAATCGATTCTGTTGTGGTTGGTGGACATCCAAAGTCTTGGTGCTCAAGAGCTGAAAGCTTTTTCCCTGCATTAACTAGAGGGAAGTGACATCTGGTTTCCTCTGGTCTCCCAAGAGTCACTCCCTTTTCTTTTAGCCAAACAGGGAACCAGGCTAATGGACATAGACAGTTAAATGGGTTTTCAGCTGCTGTCAGATGCACCAGCCTTGGGAAAGTCTCAAAAAAGCTCTTCGGGAACCCCTGCAAATTAAGTCCACTGAGATCCAGTTCATGAAGTCCAACCAGTTTTTGGAAGTCTGTCTCACTTAGCTCAGACAGCGGGTTGGCAGCCAGGCTTAGTTTGGTCAGCCCCTTCAGGGAGTCCTGCTTCAGGGCTTGAGGCACTTGATGTAACTTGTTCAGTGATATATCAAGCTCGTGGAGGTTCCTCAGAGAAGTTATGAGATCCTCATCTACAGAGGTAAGTCCTAAGGAGGCCAACTTGAGAGCCTCTAGATGGGGAGTCTGGAGGTCTGTAGGTCCCAGGGTTGGGATGTTATTGTTGCTGAGGTCTAATAGAAGCAGTCCGGGGAACTTCAGTGTTGGCAAGGAAATAAGTTGGTTCCCTTGCAGCTTGAGTTCCAGTAGCATCTGTAAACCTTCAAAAGCTTCCAAATGAATGCTTTGAATCCGATTTCCATAGAGGTACAGCCTTTCTAACTGAACCAGCCCAGAGAAACTGCCTTTTGAAATGTGGGTAATATAGTTGGAAGACAAGTCTAAGTTCTTAAGCTTTGACAACATCTCAAATACCCCATCTGGAATTTCTGTCAATTCATTCTGGCTCATATCGAGCAACTCCAACTCCACGAGGCCTTTAAAGTCATCTTGGGTTAAGGTAGAAATACCATTCTGAAATATGTAGAGCATTTTGGTGGTTATCGGGACACGGGGCACCGTGCTAGAGTGTCTCTGAAAGCAGAATATTGAATTATTTTCCAGGCAGGAGCAGTTTTCTGGGCAGTCCAGTGAAAACACCACACCAGAAGCGAGGAAGAAGATCACAACGCACAGTAGCATGATGATAACGTCAAACTTGCAGCTCTGAAGAAACCTGAAAGGAGAGAAAAAGTTGGGTGTTAATCACAATCTGACTTTTTGGACTCATAAACATTTCACATATTTTAAATAAATACGTCTGTATGATTAAAGTCAAAAGCAAACAGGAAAATGTAAATATAATCTTATACAACTTCATGGGTACAAAACAAAAAATGTGTTTTCTTTAAATCACAGCCTACAAGCCAAAGGAGGGCTGCAGGTTTTCCATGTATCCTGTGTCCAGCACACCTGATTCTAATCAATTAGATCCAACCGCTTAGCGGGATCTGCACAATGACTGAATCTGCTGTGCTGGAAGGAACAGGGAGACATGGGGAAACTTCTAGAACCAGGGCCAAGGCTCCCCACCCCTGCTTTGGCCCATCCAGGATATGTTTGTGTGTTCCAGAGTTTGCTGCTTCTGCACTGCGTTTATAACGATTGCTTTTCACATAAAATGTCCTCCCATCTGGGAAAAGGCGACTTCAGACAATGACCGGACCGAGGCTCAAGGGTATGTATGAGCATGACGAAAACACACAACGAAGCAGAATTTAACCACCTCTAAACACATTTTATCTGCACTGCTCAGAGGAATGGGTCATCCTTTTAAATAGCTATATAGTTGTGAATTATTATTTTACTGTCTCTGACCACACATCTTCCTTTCATCCATCCCCCTCTTCCCCCTGACCTGGTTCGTAATATTACCTTTTATCCTGCTGCCCCTTTCTAGACTCCTGAAGCAAAACCTTAAATATTTCATTAAATTCAGCAACACACTTAAGACCCAATGCGATCTTTTGTTCCTCTTCCTCTACCAACATATGGCCCACGTATTTCAGCAAAGCAGGGATTTTCTATTTTATCCTTGAAAAATGGTCTGTCTGCAGGGGAAAGAAGGAGCGGACTTTCCTGCAAGAAGCAATGAAAGAAGTTAAAGACGTAGTACTTAATAATAATAATAATTCTGGAGCACATTTGTGAGCCAAAACACTGAATATGTCACCAATTTACTCTGTCACATCAACCAGGAGAAAAACAGGTGTTGTCAACGGCATTATTTTTAGGCTTTAGGCTTCAAACAGAAACTATACAAATGAACACAATGGAAATGCCTCTCGGCATGCTCCAAGAATAGCTAAATATTTCTGCTATGAAGGGGCTTATAGTTGCTTTGTTCCAGGCAGACGTCTTGTTGTAAAGACAACCTCTGTTCTGGAATCCAGAGTTTCTTTTTGTACAGTCGCTCACTGTTTTTAGAGCAGCAGAGATGTTTGTCAGTCCTTTAAGGGCTCTGCTGCATTGCTGGGACACTGGCTCGGTAATGATCTGATGACAGGAGAAGAGTGGAATGATAATTCTGTTTAGTGTCACAACAGAAAAGAATCCAATCGTTCATATCAGACAGCGTGGTATCATGAGATGGCATACAAGGTCGCTCCCACTACCATAGGCTGGAAAGATGAACTGAGAATGGGTTCACAGATTGCATGCCTCACTGTGCATACACACACACACACACACACACACACACACACATGCACACAAACCATTTACAGACACGCCTCCCTTTAAGTCACGACCTCAGTTGGTTCCTGCTACTGTCTTTCCACTTCGAGACGCTCTCGTTTTGAATCTGGACTGCACCTGAAAGGCTGCGACCGACCTCGGGCGTGTTCTCAGGAGACGAAAAACTTTAGCTAAATATGGGATCTTTAAAGTTTGTTGTGACCAGTGCTAAGACTAGAAGTGTTAAATCCAGGTGAAATCAGGTGAAAGTTCTGTCATGTTTTTGGATCTACCTGTACATTTAGAGCAGGTGTGTTCACTCACAGGCTCGTTTACCTGTGCACCTCTGGTTAAAACTCTACATAACGTCCTCGGTGTCGATCTTCGATTTTGGCTCAGATTTCTTTGTATTTTGCACACATACAAGACAAAACAACATACTGCATATGTGAAAATATACACACACACACACCACTACTGACACCTCGTATCACGGTTACTGTTGTATGATGCACTACCGGAGACAGGAAGCTGCATGTTGCAGTGATGAGTGGGCCCAAGTGGCTAATAGAGACTAGCAAAAAAAAAAAAAAAAGAAACTTTTGCTTAGTCTCCTCAATTCTAATACACCATCAGTGTGTGAATGTAAAGAATTCTTATGCGACATATTCTCATTTTCTGACTGTAATACTTAAACCAAGAAGCACAACTAATGAATCCATCCATCCATTTTCTACCACTTATTCCCTGAACGGGGTCGCAGGGAGGGCTGGAGCCAAACCCTGCTAACATTGGACGAGAGGCGGGGTACAACTGGACAGGTCACCAGTCCATCACATGGCCACTATTGAATCCTTTCATGGAAGTATTCAGAATTTTTTATTTTCACGATACGTCATTCATTTCAGGAGTTATGATCATAAGAAGTGCACATAAAAGATCCTGTCTGCAGCAACGGGACGGTTTTAAAAGCTGCAGCCAACCTGCAGGTTCTGGGGCCAGAGCCAAAGTCCAAAGCCACAGGTACAACCATGGCTGTGGACTTTGTTCCTTTGACACAAATTTTGCATCACCATCTCACCACACACAAGCGGTAAGAGGTGCCCTCTGAAATGAGACTTTGTATTGCTTAGCATAACATTAAGCAGTCATCTCACTTCCCTCTGCTGATTAAGCCTAATATAACCGCTGCAGCCAACCGAGCTGCAGGTTCTGTGGGCAGAGCCAGTTACCATGGCAACACATCACAGCATAATAAATAGTCTGCTCAGCTGCCTCATTGTGAGAAACTTTTGATTTTATCGTAACATAATTGATTAAATACGTATCATGGTATCAGTGGGATAACGCCCTTCTGGTGACCATTATCAGAAAATAATAGACTTCACGGTGGCAACCGTTGTCTGACAGTTAATCTGTTCATGGCTATTTTAATAACTGTGTGACCTTTTTAAAACATTGTGGCCCAAAGTCTAGGTAGTCACATCTCAGCCAAGGTACTACCATGTATCATAACCACAGCAATGAAAACAAGAGGGTCGACTAAAACTCTGTATCATCAGGACCCATGTTGCAGAACAATCCTATTACTGTTTAAGGTTCATGAATACCTGAAAGTTTTCTTTAGCTTTGATAGATAAAATGCTGCAGCACTGTCTACACGCAGCTACTGTATTCATCGAAGGATAAAAGAGAAATGTCCCTGTTAAAATGGTAAGAAACAGATCCACACATAGCAGCAACCTGCACAGCACACACATTCCTTCACATGTTCACACCAGCATACAGGATCTACAACGTTGGTTACGTATTGTAACCCCAGATTCTATGAGTATAGGCGCAGCCCTTTAAGGCTATCGCTATTGGGTTCAT
>JBAMHV010000004.1:15294578-15308014 GCA_037177535.1 Pseudomugil gertrudae | reverse complement strand
GTGAGAACCAGTTTGTCTGTGTGAACCACAGACAGAAACATGCATTCAGTAAATGTACGAGTTATTTGTGACTCAGATATGGTTGTAATAAATGTGTCTGCACGGTGGCCTGGGTCCATTCATCCTGATACACAGCAGTGTGGAGAACACGCTGCAGGCAGAAGCTGCAGGATGGCTGGTGTAACATGGCTGCCCACCGAGGCCACAATGCATATGAACGTAGAGGGTCTGTGGTTCTGGTGGTCTTTCTGTGGGGGAGGAGAGGGGTGAGAACGGCTGGGAAGCAACAAGCAGTAAAGTGTTTCAGGTTGAAAATAAAAAAGGCTTTTTGAAAACCACACAAACCATTTAAAATGGGAAATGTAATCTTTATCTACTATACATTCTTATATGTGTCCTGGCCTTCATTTAAGCTAATGCAGTCCTGAAGTCAGGGTCAGCAGGACCCCTGACTCATCTTTATCGGGTACCTGTTAGAGGCTTTTCCAGTTAGAAGCATCTGCAGTGTAGAGGGATGCTTTCAATCTAAAACACATTGGTTCCATAATGCAAATCTACATTTCCCTAAATATTGCCTAAATTCCCTGTATGTTTACACGTAAAAATGTCATGCAATGTGTGAATTTAATTAAATCATTCAGCATAATTTAATAATAACGCATTCACACATGCAATAACAGCCAATTTTCCAGTTTTCTTTAGTTTTATGCGAGAACAAATGGCTAATTAGAGTCTACAACATCTTTTTATTTCAACATCGATGCATGCTTTTTGTCCTTTCTGGTTCAAAATCAATGCTTAAAAGATTTACTGGCACTCACATCTTCAGCTGTATTAAGATAAATACTCATCCTGGAGCTGTAAACAGGACGGGCCATGGTAGAAAATGGCTTAATCCATGTATCAGTGAGTCAGAATTATGATGAATCTGAAGGGATTAAATACTTTCCATATTCTTTTTTCTCTCAAGTTGTGAAAACAAAACAGGATTAGTATCAAGATCCTTGCAAAGCTTCAGTGTGGACATCATGTGGATCAGTAGCAGGCAGATACTGTGTGGCAATGAGCATGCATGTGTGCGTGTGTGTGTGTGTGTGTGTGTACAGAGCTGTGATCTAGCCTTATGTAGGACTAGATTCTGCTCCTGTATAAATTTAGCATCTTTTCTCCATAAAAAGATTAAAAATCTGTTTTCTAATAACTTATTGTTTGTGGTATGAATCAGTCTCGCTCGGCGCCGGCTGGTCACATGACTCCCTGCTCTGCTGTGCATCAGTCAGGTGCCAAACCTCCCTTTCACCACATTGTTGTTGTGTCTCTGGTCGGTACGACTGGATCTGTCTGTCCTCAGGCCCCCTGCTCTCTGTTCACACCACAGAACGGTGCTGAGGTGCTCATGCAGTCAGCGTAGCGTCCAGACTTTTCTTGACCTTTGGCCTTTTCACTGAACACAAAGTCAGACAGGTTGATGCTCTACTAACCGGCTCGGATGTTCACACGCCCATCAAACATCTGGTTTCAGTCTCTGGAACTGTTTGGAACCGAGGAACCTGCTGAAGATCAAATGTCCTTGCTTCTTGAATCATATCGAGTAGGTGATGTGTCACTCTCGGTAAGAAGGTGGTGATCAATTTTCTTTCTTTTATTTATTGCTGAATCTTTGCTAAAATCACATTATAGCATGATGGTTTACTGTAAAAAGCTGAAACCCTTTAGGCCTACATTATACGATACATAGGAAAATTGTTTTTAAGTAATTTAAAGAATCTTAAATAGTAAATTTAGTTTTTACATATAAGTAGAAAAAAATAATCGTATATTAAATGACTTGACTTTAAATGACTCTACACCCTAAAAACAGATTTAACTAAGAAATAATTGAACTATTTAAGTCGTTTCAAAAGATCCTTGAAATCATTTAAAATATTTTTTCCAATCAAAGAAATGTGGTATAAAAAGTCTGATCAGAAATTAATTTTAAAAATGTAACAAATGTTTTAATGAAACAAAATCAAATTTCAAAACAGATTTTCTGTCTGTAGGGCAGACCTTAACAGAATAAACTGGGACCATTATCTCAGACTATCAGATGGGAAAAGTGCATCTGTTGTGCATTTAGCTTAGCGCTGCAGCTAAATAAAATAACTAATATATGTTATTTAACCTGTTTATTTGTTACTAAGCTACAGTTTCCACCTCTAACTCGACATGAGTCTCCTCTGTTCTCATGCCTCCAGTTCTTAAACTGGTTTTACTATTTTAACTTGTTTTTCTAAGGTTTTAACGTGTGCTAAGAAAATATCTTCTTTGTATTCCTGAGAGTCAGTCTCCACCCGTCTATAACAACATGTTTCTAGATTTAATCAGCAGCTTGTGTTTTCTTTGATGCTACAAAATCTCTGAAAAGCAAATAGAAGGAGAGAAGCTGTGAGGCAAGGTAAGGTTATTTATGCAGCAAATTTATTGCACAAGACAAAGTGCTTTATAAACGGCACAACATTACAGATGTTTGCATTTATATCACAAAGCTCTGTATCTCATCCACCTCCTGCTTAGTGGCAGGGAATGGACCCCTGATGCCAACACCCACCCTTTCCATGGGTGCGGGGGAGGAGGATACCTCTAGAGAAGATTCTGGCAAAGAGGCAGAGCCATGGTATATGTGGAAGCGCTGCAAAGTGAGAAGCAAAGCCAGTGTCTCTTTCTGGAATAGTTATTTTACATGAAAATGACAAAAGGGTGATAAAACTGTAAAAGAACAGCACCAGCATTACCTTCGAGTTCACCAGATCAGGGGCGTTGTACAACAGTTTCCATGACATGCTGGAGGTCACCTTTGGACTGAGCGAACGGGCTAAAGGCTCTACAACGGTGGAGAAATTACAGCACAAGTTTCTGTTATATACCCAGAAACCAGCAGGACTCCTTTGTGCTTAGTGGGACTGGGAAAGCAGTGATGGCAGCCATTTTTGCATCCACTGGTCGTACCTGTCCCTGTCCTACTTCTAAACCCAAGTATGTGACTGTAGCTTATCCAACGTCACACTTGGCCAAGTTGAGTGTAAGTGAGGTCTCCCTAAAAACCTGTGTCAAGACTTCTATATGTTCTTGCCATGTAGAGGTATACACGATGAGATCATCCAAATATGCATTACCATTTGGGATCTCAGAGAAGAGTGTATTTACCAGTTGTTGAAAGGTGGCAGGTGCACATGCTGAATGCCACAGTGTTCTGTAGAAGTGCTGAAATCTCTGATGCGCTTTCTGGGGGGTTTTTTCCACCAGGCTGGTTCCCGTTCTAGTTCGGTTCTTGATCTAGAGCCAGAGCTTTTCTGGTTCAACTTCAGTGCTTCCGAAGAACCAGTTTTGTTTTCTACCGAAAGAGCCTGGTCGGTTCTGCGTCATTACGTAATCTACATCATGTTTACGTGCGTCACAGCCTCCCGTCACATATGAGTAACACTACAACAGCAACACTTACCAGACTGTTATGAGTTTTCACCACGGTATTTTCCACCATGGACAGGAGGAATAACTCAACCATGGTGGAGTTCAGGTTGTTTAGTTCACCCATCAGAAACAGGATTGCTGCGGGTTGCTTTTGGATCGCTTGTTACCGCGGTGACGCAGCTTCCTCTGATCTATAAAATCTATTTAAGCTTTTATCTTATGCGAGACGGCCGTGGGTTCCACAGCGGGCATAAGCCCGCAGCCGTCTAGATCAGCTTGATCAGCTGCTCAGCATATGATAAAAGCTTCAATAGATTTCATAGATCAGGAGAGGAAGCTGGGTCACCGCGGTAACAAGCGATCCAAAAGCAACCCGCATTTTTGCGATCCTATATCTATTTCTGATTCTATTTCCTGCTGTGGATCATTCAGCAGTATCTTGAACACAGACTTTGTCCAATTTGTACCGTTTAATTTACTTTGAATCTCCACATGTGACATAAAGCCAGGAAACACTGATCCTCCTCCTCAGACATATTCTGTTTGTTCTTAGAGTCCATTTCTTTGTTTTTATTAAGATGTGGGTTCATGTTTTGATGCCATTATTTCAGCCAGGAAGCCCCGCCCCCAGCTGTGGACCCAAGCTGCGTGAACCGGTTCTCACCTCTGGCCCAGCACAAAGATGGTACCTGGATTGAACCAGTTTAGAGAACCAAGAGCCGTTGCTCAGGCGGTGGAAAACTGGCTCTGACTCCGAACTAGAACGGGAACCAGCCTGGTGGAAAAACCCCCTCTGTGAATTTGCTAATATCCTTTCAATAGGATGGTGGTCCTGAAGGACACGAGTCAGTAACGGTAGCAGCATTTACTTTTCTGTTATGAAACGAGGGAACCATCGGGTTTAACTTCCACAATACACAAAGAACTCAAGGGACTAAAGCTGCCTTTTGCAAAACCATTACGCAGCATACACTCACCCTCAAACCTCATCATTTCCCTTTGTACAAGGTCCTTTAGGGGTGCTGTTGGGTTGACATCCCCTCAATGTTGCGTTCAATGACCAAAGTACGAGAGGGAATGTCGCTGAGCAATGAGGGAAATGAGTTCACAAAGGACACGTCGTGTCATCACGTTGTCAAGTGTTCAAGCAGGGCAGGAAGTTTGAGGCCTTCATCGTCAGGGTCCTGGTCAGAGCAGTGCTACCTGAACAGGTGAGGCTACAGGAGCAGCGTTTTAGCAACATGACAGACTCTCCTGTCTTTCAGGAGTGCTAATGACACGTAAACGTGGTCCAGCGCTACCTCAAAAGGTTGGGTCGGAGGAGGAGGAAAGAAAACGACACACGGATTCATTTTATTTTGTTTGCTTTTGTCGGTTAAAAATGTGCCAGTGGGGCTGGACCAGAGCTGTTTTGTTAAACAGAAATTCTTCTTCTGCTGTCTACAATAACAAATCATTCAACGTTTCTCTGGGTTAAGACTTTTTTATGCTAAACCCCCATAATCCTCTGCCAACAAAACGTAGACATGGTCTTGGTGTCAGTGTTATGGATACTTGTATTGATCTCTAGAAGCCTGCACTCGGTGCTAAAGCATCATGAAGCAACTGATTCTGGTCTGAACGTTTCTACATCCAGAGCTGTTGTTCTGAAATGAGTCCACTTTCGGGTTATAGCGAAGTTCTCTAGTCTGCATTTGTCAGAGTGTGTTTATTCATTCATCACATCAGGTTTTACCAGCAGCACATGTATCCACACCATGAGCAGCAGCATTGTCGGTGTGATCTGTGAACTTTTGCATTTCCCTCTGGGATTAATAAAGTTTGTTTCATTTCATTAAAACCTCATTTGTGGCTTTACAGTAGTTATAAATAACTTCCTGTTTCTCTGTGATGTGTTGTGATTAGCTATATGAGCTGCATACAGTAGGGTTAGGGTCACTGTGTATAAATATGTATGCGGTTGCATGTGACAGTAGTGGTGCAAACCCTAAAATAAGCCCCCCAACAAGCCGCTGTCTAATTCCAACCTCTGTGGGTTTTTTGTTTGTTTTCTTTGTTGTAGGATAAAAATACTTTTTAACTCTAATTTCTCATCTGGTTTTTTAAACAGATGAAATAGGTGAATTTGAAATGACCAGTGTATAAATAACTCAATAAATGCTGTAAAAATGCTACTGTGACCAATAAAAGCTTCAACTTTACTCAAATCAGGCTCAGAAAACTTAGTGGATCATTGTATTATTATTGTGTCCACTAGGGGGCAGTAGATAAGCATAAGGGAGCAGTTTCAACAGTTTGTGGTTTTAAAACAAGTTTGTTTCATAATTTGTGCAAACAGTCTCAAACGCTGTTTCTAATGTGACATTTATGGTATTGTAGGTTTAAGGGTGTAATGCAACTCCCTTCCTTATTTTTAGTGTTTAATAAAGGAAATGTCCTCACATCCATGTTTTATTTTCTTCTTCTCTCATAAATGTAAAAGTCTTTTCTAAAATGGAGCCATTACATTATTATATATGTTATTTTGGTGGTTTGGGATTATGGTGTAACAGTAATTTGATTACCTCATCTACCTCATCCTCATCATTTGCTAAAACAGTGCTAAAAAACTGTGTGTGTGTATGTGCGTGGGGGGGTGCTCATGATCATGCATAAAGCTTTAAAGTATTTAGAAATATTCCTGTGAAGATCCAATCTGAATCAGGTTTCTTTGGTTAGTAGAAGACTGAATATCCTGATGTGTGTGAGCTGGTTTCAGTGTGTTTAAAGGATCTGAAAGTAAAAAATAATGGTGATGACAGAAAAGTTGCCTCTAAGCTGAAACAAACACTGCAGCGCTCTGAGGCGAGGACAGACGAACACGTTGTTTTAACCATTCTTCCTGTAAACAGTAGGATGTTATGCTCTCCTGTAATGTTTAAGAATTTTGTGTACACACTTGTTTTTATCTGCAAACTGTTTGTAAACAGTTTTTACTTAAAGTGCACCTCTCCTCCTTTCAGTCCTTTTTAATTTTAGCCGTGAAATCGTTAAAGAAACAAAAACAGTTACTTAATTGTTTGGTTTGTTTTTCTTTCTGAATGTTGGCTGTAGCCACAGACCTTTATTACAAACATCTTATATTCCAGTGTCAAATATGTAAACATGCCTTCTGAGGGCAAAGTAAATCCCTGACAGGCTACACACACACACACACACAGAGCAAAATATCCACTCAGACCTGGCTGGAAATACCCAAGGATGAGCAATTTCCTCTGGTGTAAAAATAACTACAACAGAGGAGTAAACATATGCATTCAACCAGCACACATCAAAACACAGTAAACATGTAAAAAGTCTTTGCACTTCTATAAAAACAAGCACACTGAAGAACCTGGTAGCTCAGCAGATGCTGAAAAGCAACCTCCCCATAAAAAAATGACACAAATTCAAACATGTAAAAGTATTAACAGCATGTATTCTCTGTGATGTCACACAGGATTAAAGTAACAGACAGTTTTTCAGCATTTTAAAAATCATTGTATCAAAACTACTTTGCTCATTTCTGCTTACACACACAAACCGTTGGACGTGTGTGTATCAGGTGTTTGTAAAGTGTGAAGTTACTTTTGGTTTTCTGTCAGGTCATATTACTCAACATGTTTCACCATCATCTGCAGTTCTGCAACGCTTTGTTACCGCATGTTGCAGCAACACCTAACGGACTGGTAAAGCAGAAGGGAGTGTTCAGGAAACCACATCTTTCACCCTTTCTCTCCCTTTCAGATAAAGTTTTAATAGTTGTAAATAATAGAGCACATGAACATATCTGTTAACTTCAGTCTGTGAGACTCAGAGGCGTTCTGGTGTTATGCTGCCCCCTCCTGGTGTGACGACAAATTAAAAGTGTGCAATTAAAACCTCATCCCCAACATTATGATAAACTTTAAAACCAAAACCAAAAGTACATCAAAACCTTTGCAGAGCAGGTAAAAATCCTTATTCCATCTGATTCTGACCTAAAGGCAGGGACAGGAATGTATATTTATATTGCTTATTTCATGTACAAGACCATTCAAAGTGCACGAAGCATCAAAAACACACTTAAAAATCTAAAATAATTAATAAAAGTTAGTGTGTGAGGAATGAACAGCTGTTTGATGGAGAGAAGATGCTACAAAACTAATATGATACCGTCAGAGCTTCCCTTCTGGGATCGATACGACTCAGCAGGAAAAGTGTGCATTTATTTTTAGTAGACTGAACCATTTAACGCTGGCTGCACAGGTTTCCCCAGAGGATCCACCCAACAGCTGTTAGTTTCAGAACACTGATGCTCGAGCCCACGTGAAGACAGCAGCTCTGATAACTCCAGTCCTCAGATCCTTCCCTGACTGGTTCAGGATCAGAGAAAGCAACCAGACCACTTAGGTCAACCCGGTCACATTTCTCATTTCTCATTTCTGTTCCCAGAATCAGACCTAAACATAGAGCGGAAGCGTTCACTCTTTCTGTTCCTCGTATGTGAAACAAACTCCCAGAGGGTCTGCAGAAACTCTCATTCGCATTTTATCTACTTCAGTTTGTGTTTGTGCTTCCTGCACGCCGTTGTGATGCTTTTGGTGTTTGAATCACTTTAAAGCATCATGCACATGAAACGGGCTGTAAACGCTCAGCACTGAACCCCCCCTATGATCCTCTGCCAGTACCACATCATCTGTGAAATGCTTCTTGTTGTCGCAGCTATCACTTTTGAGAGTCTACAATCAGTCAGAGAAAACCAGGGGTTAATGACAAACATGGTTTCCTCAGGCGGGTCGGTCGGGAAAAGGCCCAGGCGTTTTAAACACATGCCCAGGTAGGCATCTTCAAGGTAGATAGGTTTCATTTCAGAGGACATATCCAACAGTTTCTTAGGGAGGTCCATTGACATGACGTAGGCCATACCCAGTGCATAAGGGGGGTATTCTGCCTCCGACATGACAAACCTTGGCATGTAGAACTTGTTGAATGGGTTTCTAATAACTGGACTATGCCACCATACCAAACCGGTCATGTAGTTTTGTTTGGGCGTGCTCGGATCTATCAACAATTTAACCAAATTCTGTACGTGTAGTAACACATCCGAGTCAATCTTTAAAACGTAGGACGTATTGGTACAGCGCTGAGCCACCCACTCCAGCATCACCATGGTCTTAATGGTCAAATTGTTATAGCTGTCCTGGAAATTGCTCTGAATGAGGTCGTGATGCTTCTCGTTCTCCTGCTGGAGTTTCTCCTGCTGCTCCTCAGCATCATTTCCTCCAGGTAGACCCAGAACAAACACAGACTCAACTAGCTGACCAAGAACTACTTTCTTCTTTCCCCATGTATGCCGGATGGCATCACGCACAGCGATGTCAGCCGGCACCACAGGAACCATCAGGATCAGGAAAGGACTTGTAGCCTCACAGGTACGGGTTTCATCCATGATAAAGTTATAGTTCTCTGGATAGTGCACAAAATAATGCTCTGATAAGGTTAAAATCTGGGATTGGCCGTTAGGATGAAAGTACCAGAAGTGTAACTGTAGGTCAGGATACAGATATACGACTGAGACTGTCACCGCAAGCACGATGCAGAGCACGAGCCTTTTCTGTCGTTTCCTGCGATCCATTTCAACTACAAAGAAAAGAGGCACATGTCAGCAAAACATTAAGAGGAATGTGTGTGCTACCAGTGGTTTGCATGCATTTTAACAAGCACTTTAAATAAGCACAAACATACACGACAAATCAGATCAGGGAGTAATTACTGCACAATTTGTACTATTTTAACCTTTTAGCTAAGCGTACAAACGTCTATCTAACGCCTTTTAACTGATGTGAGAGAAGGATCCCATATTGTGTACTCTATTTCATAAATACTTTCTTCTATTATTAAAGGATGCAGGTACAGAAAACACATTTCACTGTACAATTATGCTGTGTATAACTGTGCATGTGACTAATAAACCTCTTTGACTTGACTTGACTTCCCAGTTTACCTTTAAAACACAAAAAGTCCTGAAGAAGACTTCTGGTTAATGATTACACAATCATCTATTCTGAAGTGAAACTGTCACAAAATGCAGTCAAATGAAAAACTCCGGAAGTCTGCATGAAAGAGGCGTCTCTAAAAAGCTGGAATCTGCAAACAGAGTTAGAATTTATATTTTTCATGCAACATTTCCATACATTCAAACCTCTCGTTGCACATTCGCTGTTTCCAATGAGACATTTTCAGAGTTCCAAACATGGCCCTGTCGTCCCGCCATGTTAAGCAGTGTGGACAGAACAGAACCTGAGAGGGCGAATCAGAAGTTTAAAACCCTGTAAAAGCCCGTGTTGCACCCAGAGCTCGTGTAGGAAGCCTGCAGGAGATTTTAACATTGCAAAACTACTTTTGCAAACATGCACACAGCAGGTTTCAGAAGCAGACAACAAGGCCATGTTTGAAGCTCTGAAAAGGCCTAAATGAGAACAGTGAGGGGGCAACAAGAGGTTTGAAACGGAAACTGTAAGATGTATGTTAGGAAGAATAAAAACTCATCATGCTGGCAGAAATCCAAACTTTTTTCAGACATTCAAAATCATGTTGAAGGTTTTAAAACTTATTTTCAGACTTTCAAAAACAGTTTCAGGTTGTGCAGGATTTAAAGTCCATAGCAGCTGAATGTAAAAGCTGCTGTTTAGGAAGATCAGAAGATGCTGAGGCAGGTGGGGAGACAGCAGGTGACCCGTATGAGCTGCACAACTCACTGATTCTTTATGTTTCACATTCATAATGTCTCATCTGCACTTTGACAGCTAACACGGCAGCATGTTTCTACTTTAGTTACACGTTTTAAACATGGACAGAATGTACTAGTTTAGTCTCTGAGGTTAAAAACAACCAACACAGAGTTAATCACAAGTAAAGTCTGGAATCATTTGAGTTGATTTGGGAGCAGCTTTAACAGGCGGAGTCAGAAATGGTGGAATCTGGTCTGCTCCAAGTTTTAACGTATCTGCAAACATGTTGATCAGCTTTTATTGATCCGATGCTTTTATTGATCAGATGCTGGTGATATGACACGCGACAGCGCCTCATGGGGTCACAATACTGTGCATTATAATAGAAGTAAACAGAGAAAGTTACAGACAAATGGGAGGATGTTTCTCTTTGACTTGTGCATATTAAAGTTTCTTTCCAACATCTGGTCTAACACGTGGACCTGAAACACCAAACGGAATTCCACCATTCAGTGTGAAACGTGCGGGTTGAGTCCCGGTGCGCTCGCGCACTGACGCAGGGAAATACAGGAAATGCGCGTTATGCTGGGGCGTATCCTGGAACATAGGTGAGCAAATAACCCGCCGGTGTACAATTTTAAATGTATACTTTAAAGTTGGGCTAAAAGTGAAGCAGGGAGAGGAGTGATAGCCGTGAGGGTCGAGCCGCGGGGCGCTGTGCGGGGCGCTGTGCGGGGCGCATGGAGCGTCTCCTTTCACATCACTTACCTGTCTCTTTCTTCTCCTCCTTCTCAGAGGCAGCTGTTCCCTGCGCTCTTATTGTCTCTGTGAGATATAATACAGCAGATGACCGTGTGATGATGATGAAGAAGATGTAAAACCGCAGCTGAACGCAACATGGAAGGCTCACCGCTGACTGGCCACCAGAACCAGAACAACTTACTTCCTGTTCGCGTACTTTTGAGCTGAGCATTTATACTGAATTTACGGTAATCTTCAAGGATTTCATTGTGGATTTTAAAGGCAAACTTATGACAAAAAGCAGATCAGCAATAAATAAATGAACGTCCTGAGTTACGGATTTTATAAGAAGTCCATGTTTATGGTTTCAAATCCATGCAGGTCAATTTAAAAATGGATCTACTGTAATAACCCTAAAATCCACACGTCCCACTCAGTGTTTAGAGAAATCATATTTCTAACAATAATTTGCATGTTTATTTCAGCAGTGACCTCCATGTTTTCTGTGTTTTACACATAACACAGTATTTAAATGATATATCACTAAGTGTAAACATCTTATCCTCTCTGGGTGGATAAATAGGTTAAAATCACTACATAATTTAGATGTTTCCATGTTAAAAGCAACGCAGCAAGTCCAGACATGATAGAAACCTGTTACATCCTCAGATACATTTAGCCCAGGATTTTTTAGGTTAATTAAGACAAACGGGACACAAACAGGTCATTTACAGTATGAGAGACTAATATATATTCCTTTAATCTATCTTTGTGTTTTTTGCTGTCCATTTTATCTAAACACCATTCAACCAGCTCTGGTGGGACCAGCTCTCCCAGCTTAACGTGCCCGACTCCATCTGCAGGTGGGTCACTGACTTCCTGACGGATCGGAGGCAGTCTGTGCGGCTCGGGATGAATGTCCCGGAGAGACCACCAGTACCGGCTCTCCATCGGGCTGCTTTCACCTCTGCTCTTCAGTCTGTACACTAACTGCTGCACCTCCATCAGTCTGTGAAGCTGATCAAGTTTGCAGACGACACCACCCTCGCTGGGCTCAGATGGAGACAAGTCTTGCCCTCATGAATCTCCATCATGGACTCCTTTTGCTTCCTGGGTATCACCAGCAGGACCTCAAGTGGGAGCAGACCAGCTCCCTTATGGAGAAGGCCCAGTAGAGGATGTTCTTCCTGCGATAGCTGAGGAAACTTATACTGCTGACAGAGATGATGGGACAGTTCTACACAGCCATTGAGTCCATCCTCACCTCCTCCATCACCGCGTGCACCACCACCAGAGACAGACAGGCTGCAGTGCATTGTGTGCACTGCTGAGAAGATCCTAAACCTGCAGGACCTGTACACCTCCAGAATTCCAGGCCGTGCAGGTCCAATTGCTGGTGACCTCTCTCACCCTGGACACCGCCCGTTTGGCACCTTCCCTGTGGCTTCCGGTCCATCTTCCCCTCAGACATCAGCTAAACAGCCCATAACTCCCTCAGAGTGAAGTCTGTAACATGTTCATGGGTAATAAAGTGATTCAGATTCAGATCAGTCTCCCTTCGGGTCACATTTAATGCTCAATGTGTGTTTTTTTCTCCTATTCTTTTAATGCACACATTTTTTTGGATGGATGACTTAATCTGGTAGAATAAAAAATGAATTTGTGAAAATAAACAAAGAAGAATTAAATACATTTCCCCACTGAGACATATGTCGTCTATATTTGAGTTATTTTTACTGTTTTAAATGAACTTTGTTAGTTTTGGGACATTGAAAAGATGATAAACAGAACACTGACTTATTTGTTGCTCGTTTCTCCTTGTTCACCTTTTAGATCTCTTTGTTTTTTGTTTGTTTGTTTTAGTTTATGATGTGTTGTGATGGTAAGCTGAAAAATAACTTCCACTAATTTAAAACAATAAATTCTTTTCTTTTCTGTTTCATTGCCAGTCTAGTTAATTTTTAGGTTATTTAATTACTTCTTTATTTTATGGCTGTATTTTTTCTATATTATGTTTTTACATTTACTTTTCCCAAATAATTTCTTTGTATTTTACTTTAATCTAATATTTTATTTATTTAATTTCTTTTTTATTTGATTCCATCCTCACTATTATCTGCACTTTCATCTGATGAATTCTTCCTGTGTATCCTGTATTCTGCCTCATTATGTCATTTATATTGATTAAGTTAGTTTCTGATTCAAAGTTTTCAAGATGTATTAAATGTGTCTGTTAAACTAAATTAATCATTTTTATTGACTCAGTTGAAGTGGATAAAGGAAGCACCCTGCAGGTTTAAGTAGTGGGATTCCCTTAATGCATCTGTATAGCTGTGGTGGATGAAGGAGCGGAGGAAGGATGATGATGATGATGGGTTGATGGTTCTTTAAATTTTAGACTTTCAGCGAACATTCATGAAACAATCCATGCAATGTTCTCTGAGTGATGTTCTCTGAGCGATGTTCTCTGAGCGATGTTCTCTGAGTGATGTTCTCTGAGCGATGTTCTCTGAG
>JBAMHV010000004.1:15283451-15294478 GCA_037177535.1 Pseudomugil gertrudae | reverse complement strand
GTGATTGGCTGGATGTCTTACTTCCATCCTGCTGGATGCACTGCTGTGATTGGCTGGATGTCTTACTTCCATCCTGCAGGCTGTATTGCTGTGATTGGCTGGATGTCCATGATTAAAGGGTTAATCTGTGATTATCTGATTTTTCCTCCCTCCCAGCTGTGCCCGGCCCATCAGCCTTTTAAAGGGTTCCAAAATGTGAGAAGTGCATTGATGGTACCCACATTCCCAGCAAAGCTCCTTCTATAAATGAGGGAGAGTATGTGAACAGGAAGTGTGACAGTAATAATGTGCAGGTAACAACTGAACTTCCACTCCTACAGCCACAAACATCATCACTACTTTCCTCTAACTAGCTCATTTGTGATGCAACCATACAGTCTATGGATGCAACCCACCTCATCACTGTTGGGGCCACATGGCCAGGGTCTGTACATGACCCTGCAGGAAGTCCTTATGCCAAGGTAAGGCTGGTATTACACCTGTGTCTTTCTAGTATAGCTGTTACAGACACTTTAATCATTACAGGACACAATGGTTATTTGCTGGGGACAGAGGTTGTTTGTCCTTCACCAAAGATCTCCAAATTTGGTCCTTGAGGCCGGTATCCTGCAGGTGGGCAGATCACTGCGTTTCAGTTAGGAAACTTTTAATACCTGCAGGATATCTACCTGTTTTCCCTGGGGGGAGGGGGGTCATCCCAAAGAAACTATTATATGTCTCAGTCTCCATACCAGCCCTGAAGGACCAGGTTTGTGAGCCGGCCCTATGATGACACTGTGCCCTGAGCCTGGACCAGATATCGGATGTGTCTCACAGCCAAACACAAGTCAAGGTGGAAACTAACCCTGGCACCCTGCAGGCCCGATTCCAGTGTCTGCATGGCCTCAGGGTCAGTCCAGAGAGGACCGCTGACATGGGCTGGAGGAACCCCCAGCTCATGCTGCTGAGCAGAGATGATGATCGGATTGGATTTGCCAGAATAACTAAAGTGTTTTATGAAACCATCTCGTGTTTTATTTCCTGAAAGAGGAAAATGGATTTATAAAAATCACTTTAAGTTTTAACATATAACAGGTTCACATGCAGGTCCCACCTCAAGGTGATGCTACAGTATTTCTATTTCCCTCCATCATAAGCTGAAAAAGCTTCCATTTGCCTTTAAAGATGAACCCTATAGAGCTCCTTTGCTGGCAACTATGAAGGATAAAGTGTTCATTGACACAATGACATATTGGGACAGCTGTGGATACCGAGATCTGCGACTGTTGTCATGTTAGAGCTTTATATGGTGTGCATCACACCTCTGTGCCTTTCCTGTTCTCAAACAGAGCTAAAATAACACACACACACACACACACACAATGTAAAACTCAGTGGCAGATAGAAAATATATACCTTCTTGTTTATTGACAGTGTCAAAGTCACAGCAACATTTTTAATGTACAAATAAAATTTCTTGTCAAACTGTTTTTAAAAAAGCTTTTAAAATGTAACAAAAAGTACATTTATGTACTTTACACCATTTTTCAGATACTGTGATACATTTAGGTTAAAATATATAAGGCACTTCCACATCTGTGAAATACTGATTAGGATAAATCAATGTGCAAATGATCATATAAGATGGATCAATGTAAAGTATCAGCCACATGTGGCCGTTGTCGTTCCCCTCAATGCAGATCGCCTGCAGTCACTATATCGATAATAAATCTGCACCTATAACTGAAATGATTTAACCAGCATAACTTTGGGTCCATATAATAAAATTTATATCATGCAGTATAAAGCGATGCAAGTCTGTTTATTAGACTCGTGAGGATATTTCCGACCTCAGAGGACTTATTATTATTTGACTTCTTTTATGTACCTTACCATTTTTACAGCAAATGTGAACTAAAACACACCTTTGTTGGTTTTCCTGCTACTGGAATATTCATTGATCTTTATAGAGATAAGGCAGATCCTATGAGATCATTGTCTTTGAGTAATAGAATAAGTATATAGGTTGGAAAGGTGCTAACCACAAATTTACTTTCAGTTGTGTCAACCTTTCATTTGTTCCCTGCGAGTTGAAAATCACATGGTCAGCCATGAAACTCGACTTTAAGAAGCGGTGCTATGACATAAACTGTCACGTGTCATCGGACTGGTTGTACTCAGAACCTGTTGGGATGAGGAGAATTTCTCAGGAAGACATATTCCTTCGTGCTGCCCCCTGCCTGCCTTGTGAGGTACTGCAACCCCCTGGTTTAGACTGCATGTGTGTATTTGATCTCCTTTATGATTTGTCCATTTTAAACCAGCTAAATCTTTACTCAGCTCTTGTGTCTTTTTCTGGAATGATGGCGATGCTTTGTTTGGCCCTTATTTAACATTTGACTCCTGGTAAACAGAACACATGCTTCCCACATTAAAGCATTTAAGACACACAGAAACACACAGAAGGAGAAATCTGGCAGGCAGCGCCATTTAACTGACAACAGCAGATTTAAGGAAGAGTGCTCTAGAAGGAACAACCACCCAGGACAGGGGGTGGCTTTGTCCTGGGCCCACACCTGCAGACAGGTTTAAAGCTTCCCCATCCTCTCTCTCTTCCTCTTTGTCCTCTGGCTCCATCCCTGCCACCTGGGCCAGACCTCCCAGAGCTCCCAGCCCCAACACTGATGCAGCTGAGAGTCCAAAGTGCAACAATGTGGATCCTGAAAGGCCGAGGGGCCTCATGCCGTTTCCTCCACCTCCGCTCATGGAGAAAAGCGGTGCTCCGTGCTGACCGAGGGCTCTGGCGTGGTAGAGAGCAGTCAGAGGTAAGGAAGCTCCCAGACTCCCCAGGAGAGCGGAAGCAGCCCCCGGGATGATGACGTGCGCTCCACCTACAGAAGGTTGTTCAGCGGTGCTTCGATGCTCTGCAGGGAAGCCCAGCCCGGTCCCCAACCTGTTGCACGTGCCTTGCTCCTGAGCAACGAAGTGCCCGTGGGCCTTGATGTGTTTGCGTAGTGAGCTGGGATCTGTATATCTCTTTAGGCAGCCTGCCATCTTGCAGTAGTAAGGCTTGTCCACATAGTGGGTGCGAGTGTGCTTGAAGCGATCGCTAGAGTTGGAGTAGCGCTTGCTGCATCCTTCATATGGGCAAACGTAGGGTTTCTCCCCTGCAGAAAGGTGAGAAAACAGAGGCTGGAGGGAGGATGTCATCACAGAACACATTTTGCTTTTGTTTATTTCTGACCAGTTGCCAGCACAGTTTTTACTGCAGTGCTTAATTCAGAGCCGCAGGGAGGCTGGAGTCTATCCCAGCAATTAATCCTGGACACAAGCAGTCCATAAACAACAACATAAAGTTACCACGTTTTTACATCAACAGGGTCCAGTAACGGGTCCACATCATGTCTGTTTCCATTAAATCTGTTTTAGATGTGCTGTAGCCAGACTACACAGGCAAACCAAGGTTAATAAATATGATTAATGTGCAAGGAGAGTGTGAATAACATTATAAATACTGACTGTGCACATCTGTACAGATGATACATCCACAGAGCAGAGTAATCTGATTATATGACTTTCACTAAAAAACAAACCCCTGTTTGCAGGAAATCAGAAACAAATATCATTTCCTCACACGCGCCATCCTAAACCTTAAAACTTTATTGCAACAAAATGAATTAAATTAAATTAAATATGATTAAATTTAAATGAAAAGACGTTGACGGTCAGCATTTTACGAGCTTTCCACTGGAGACATAACACAGACTTCCAACACGGGACAAATGACAAACAAAACTATTTATTATGTTTATTATCTTAGTTCAGTTTCATAAAAAAGACTGAAAATATTTTTATTCAGACTTAGAGTTATGTTATTTAAGCTGTATGTATTCTTGTTGGTAGACGTGTGACCTGCTCACATCCCCCCACATCCCCCCACATCCCCCCACATACACACACTGGTGTTTGTTCTGCCTGGGTCACGTCAGTAATATCAGAATAACGTCTGAATCAGCGTCCATGTGTGTGTTTGGTAATCAGGCGCAGCCAGGATGTGAATACATGTCACATTACACCCATCCTGCAACACCCTGACAGCAGCAGGTCCTCTCTAAGATCCTCTTCATCACTAACAGCTCACAGTAAACCCGTTAACGCCTCCATGGAAGGGTCGCTAAATTATTATTAAAAAGGGAAAAATACTATATTTACATACCTGCTGGTTATGTCCTGCACCGGGCAGATTGTTGTGTCTTTATTTATTCATGTGATGAAAAATTCACATTCAATGTGTATTTTTTTTTCATTTTGCCAGAATTTTCTATTTAAGTTTGTCGCTTTTGTTGCAGAGATCATAGAAATAAAACACAGAGTACCGCTGTATTATGATATTTTCTATGTGTAAATGATCTTATTTAATGTGTTTAAAGGTTTTTGAGACCTCCGACACCCATATGAAACAGCTGTATAATGCATATTTAACGGGCAGTGTCGTGCTAAGCTGGGGCTTAAAGCACCTGCAGGTTGCTCTGGTGTGAGATCAGGTAAAAGCAGTTCTGATTTATTTGTGCAGATGTGGGACCAGTGCTGCGTTTAATGATTCTTGTGACAGAGAGGATTAAAGCCAGATTTCCCAGATGATCCGGTTTGGATGTTTTTCATCTTTGTCCTCCTTAGGGAACGCACCTGTGTGTGAGCGGGTGTGAATCTTCAGATTTTCCAGTCGAGAGAAGCTCTTGTTGCATGTGGGACAGTGGTGCGGCTTCTCGTTGGTGTGTGTGCGGATGTGAATCAGCATCTTGTACCTGTAAGACATATTTATCTGTTAAACGAGTCTGCTGGTGTTTCAGTGCTGAGCAGGGAAGCCAACAAAAGATGAACATCTATCTGTTTATCTCCACACTGAAGCCTCGTGTTGTCACTGAAAACCGGTTTGTTGATATTTGCTGATGTTATCACACTGTTCAGCTTGTTGTTCTAAGATAAACAACCAGGCTTCTTTATTTCAGTCTGCAGAACTTCAATGTGTTCCTGCTTCAGCTGACCCAAACTAAACTGAAGTTCTGCATGACGTGATGTGTCAGGGAGAGGGTGGACACATGCAGCTTTTTACAATTTCTCAACTCAAATACTATAAACTTAAAGAGGAGCAAGTCAGTAAGTAAGTTTCTGTGTGTGTGTGTGTGTGTGTGTGTGTGTGTGTGTGTGTGTGTGTGTGTGTGTGCATACACCACCTAGCATTGAAGCCCCTCCCATTTCGGGTGCAGCCCTCCCACTGGCAGCAGTACCCAGAATCCTTTTCTGGCTTGACGTGGAAATCGTTGATGTGATCCACCAGATCCTGCAGCGAGTGGAACAGCAGGTGGCACTAAAGCACAGAGCGAGGAGGGAAGTCAATAAAATCCACCTTTTTTTTATTGTGATTTAAGTTTTATTTACATTTTATCACCTCATCAGACTTTATTTCATTACAGTGTTTGATGTATGAAATGTCAGACCTTGATTTGTTGCTATTTTACTGTTTTGGGTTAAAATGTTTAACAGGGTTACACTAATGGGCATATCAGTAATTATTGTGGTGTCACAATAAGAGTGTTTATATGAAAGTATAGCTGCCCTGCATTAAAACACTTGTTACAGTTAATAAAACACACATTCACGCTGCGTTCCCTGTGGCAGGTTTCAGCTTCTGTACTGTCACAATTTATTTAGTTCGGCTTTAGTTTCCACCAATATGTTGTATTGATAAGAGTCTGACAGTGCAAAGCCTTCGCCATCCCAGAGCTGTCAGTCTGAACCCATGTCTGATGCTTCCTGAACCTCTTTCCCAATCTGAGCCTGAATAATCCAGTCATCTTTCAGTAATCCAGAGCCAAAAAGAAATAATCCATCTGATCAATCTGCATACTCAGCATCTTCTGACCTCATTCATATTGCTGCTGAATCTTTTTACTTTTATCAGTGGCTTACAACTAAAGGGTTGCTGGTTGTTTTATTTATTCAGCATTGTGCTACAGTCTAGCAGACACCTTCTGCCTGGCTGCCATTTGGAGATACTAAAATAATTTAAATAAATTCAGAGTTTACTGCTACACAGACACACAGAGGAAAAGGAAGCTCTACAGGTAGCCAGTAGGCTGGAGGTCATGATGGTACCATGAGCTTTTTTCCTCCCTTTAATATCAGCCACAGATTCATGATTAGTTTGCAATGATTTGACAGCTATGAAGTTTCCTCTTCATACCAGAGTAAGACAGGTTCAGTTAGAAAATACACATTTTGCAGAGGTTTGACATCCTCAGGTACCCTAAAAGCAGCTATACGATTTCAGTTCCCACCCTGTGATGGACTGGCGACCTGTCCAGGGTGTACCCCGCCTCTCAGGGACAAGCAGTAGAAAATGGATGGATGGATCACAGCTCCCATTATTCCCTGTACCATCACAGCTTTGTGGAGATGGTCCCATCCATCTGGCTCCTCCGGTGTAGCGTATGAAACGGTTTTAAATGAGCCTTTCTGAGCTGAAGTTTCTGGGGATGCATCCTGGAATCATTCAGCCTGGATTCAGCAGACATGCTGCATGCTGTCCGATCAGTGGCTTTTTAAAAGCCGCCCTCCTGATACAAAGCAATAAGTTCACCTGGGAAACTAATCACCTAAACTGTCTGAGGTTTGTATCTAAAGCATCACAAGCAGAATGAGGACAAACACACAGAGCATTTGAAACACAGCGTTTTGTTGTTGGACTCGTAGAAGCACCAACCAGCATTCATACTCCTAATCACATCACATGAGGTGTCAGCTGCTGTTGATGCATTAGTGGTGCAGAAACCTGACATGTGTGCTACCACTCAGTATTACTATCACCAGGCCTCATGTTTGCTGCATCTAAGCAGAAATGACTCTTTATGCTGTTATGTGGGAGTTAGCCAGCATTTTTCTAGCTATTAAAACCTATAGGTGATCAATACCGTGATCCGCTGCACTGCAGAGAGAAGCAGCTGTTGTGGCATTTATATTATAGCCAAGGTGCTGATTCACTAACTGCTGTGTGCGTGTGTGTGTGCACACATCGTGGATGTAAAATTGTTTTCTAGAAAAAAGAATAACGATCAGATCTAATGGTCTTTATGTATCAATGCATCATGTTTATGTCTCTTATTAGACACATTAAAACACATTTTATTTGCAATTTGGGAGCCAGTAGAGGAGCAGAGAGGTGACTTTATTTATTAGTTTGTATCCATACAGTGTAATTGTGTGTGATTGTCAGAGAGCTGAAAAGGTGGGAAGAGAAGAACAAGTAAACGGTGACCTGCAGCTGGTAGGCTGGCCATGAGATAAAAAAGTTTACATGGATGTTTTGTGCTCTCCCCGTTATAAAAGCAGACGGACACTTACATGAGAAAATAAGTTTGCAGTTTGTTTCTGACGATGAAGGTTGGCTTTCCTGGCCGGGCAGCTCTCTGGGAGCTCAGAGCCTCTAAACCTCTAAACCTCCTGCTCTGAGCTGTTTAAAACAACTAATACAAGCTTCTGTTTATTTCCTGTTTTTATGCATTTGTCTCTGATTTGTAAATGCACACTAAACACAAAGTATTCAGCTTGTATTTACTTTCATCCAGCGGCACGCCAGCTGGCCATCCATGGAAGCCGGCTTCTCTCTGTGCTGACTGAACATGGAGGAGGGGAAGCTGTAACCACTCGGAGGGCTTCTGACTGGGAAATAAAATGGATAAACCTGATGACCTTCAGGGCCACGAGGATGAGCCACTTCCTGAAAGAAAAGGGGGATAAATGAGTTCATTCAGAAAGTCTCTGCAGCATTCCCCCTTAGTGATGATGCATAAAATGTTTTATATAGCAATCTATATTTCATGGCTGACGCCAGAGTGACTCATGTCAGGGAGAGATGCACTCAGACATTATGATGCAAAGCTTTGACATTTACACTGCAGGTTAAGAAAACATGTTCAGAATGAATTCACACCGAGACTGAAGCAGGAATAAAACCTTTTCAAACTGTTTTTATACGGCATGGTTTGAGTTGCTCAGGTCTTGGTGATAAGACAAAGCTTAGCACGACTCGGTCCTTCACGCTGGTCCATGAGGGCGTGCAGACTAAAAACAGCATCTCTGACAAACCTAATTAAGATGTTGGATCCATATTTATTAAAACCATTTTTAAAAAGCAGTGCTTTCAGTGGTAAGTTATTAATATTCACCATAACTGGAGATTTAAAGCTGTAATAAAGTGAACTGCATGTTTGAGGTTTTGGCAACAATCAGATTTAGGGTAGTAAGGGTTAGTCCATGAGTGCTGTGTGCTGACAGCATCCCAGTTCAGTCCTGCTGAGGAAAACTGGAGCACATTCAGCCACAATTACTCCCTAACTGTATTATTTTGGGATGTCTCGGGTCTCACTGATTGACCACATTATATGATGACACACCTGCAGAGAGCCATTTGACTGGGATGGCACGTCAGGTTGCAGTGGCAGCAATGTGCCAGTAGAGGAAATGCTTTTTTTCCACCATGCACCAGCAGCAAAGTGCTGTGTCTTTGCATTAAACCTGCTGCTGGTTTAGTTGTTAGCTGCTAGATAGAACAGTTCATCTTTATTTTAATGAGCCAGATTTATAAACATTTCTTCCACACAGGAATGAAACGTTTAGTGTAAGAGATTAACATCTGCTCAAATGACCGCAGCAGCAGAATGTGCCTCCATCCAACCCAGCTGAACGTATGCAGCTGCCAATCAGTAATGGTGCATTTAATCAGGGCAACACTTGAACTTACCCTGGAGAAGTGGTGAGGCTGAGGGCTGCTGCTGTCATGAGGGGACTCCAGGGGTGAGGCAGGAGAGAAGAGGGAAGAGGGGGAGGAGGGAGATGGCGAGAGGGAAGAGGCATGGCGGGAGGAAGGAGACAAGCTGAGGTCCATGGCCGGAGGAGTGAAGCAGGACCCGGGTCGTTCTTGTGAGGAAGACTGTGAATCTAAATGAGGGAAAACATGATGATGAATGTGTTTCCTGCAGGTAGGAGTCCTCCTGAAGCTCCGCTCACCAGTCTTCATCACACTTTTTCACACTGCTTTAGACGTGTACGTAAGAATAAAGGAAAACTGACTGGTTTATTTTCTTTCATGTTCAGTTGGAAACAGCAGGAAGATGGTCAGAAAACAGCTGTGACACACACACACACAGCGTGGTAAGGGTTAAAATCAGCTCATTGTGTTTCACATGTTAACGTCACGCTCCTCTTGTTATGGATGACTCTGACAGACACATTTGCATTATTGGGTTAGCGAGAGAGAGCAGAGAATCGTCTCATGACTGAATTACCACAGAAATGGATTTAAATCATCAGTCATGTGTGAATCTTTTCTGTTTGCTCTACCTGGTGAGGAGGGAGGTGATGGGAAGGTTGTGCAGCGCAGACGTGGTGGTTGGATGCTGAGGGGACGGCGGACTGAGGAAGAGCAAAGCCTTTTTCCACCTGTTCGTGTGGAGGGAATCTTCAAGTCCAGAGGCTCGTCCAGTGAAAGCATGGCTGCTTCGTCCCACCTGAAGCAGATTAACAGAGCCATTAAAACGGGCCAGAATAAGAGAAACAAAGCGAAACATCGTTAATTCACTGATTTCTCTGATTATTTTAGTCCAGCTGACGTGATGTCACAGGAAGCTGGGTCTATCCCAGCAACGAGCAGGTAAGACGCAGGGTACACCTGGACAGGTCGCCAGTCCATTGCAGGACCAGCTTTACCCAGTGTGCGCGCCTCTAGCCAGTGAGAGGAAGTCATATATGTTTTTATTCATTTATTTATGTTTACCAAACAGCTACCAGTACAATCAACCCTATCTCCCAGTAAAGAATCCTTCTGCAGGTGGACTGGCGACCAGGTGTACTCTGCCTCCCACCTGCTCCTTGCTGGGATAGACTCCTCCCCGTGAGCCTGACATCTATTATGTGATATAGTAAATAAACAAATACATAATCTACATAAATTTTAAATAAATAAAAACAAAAGTAAGATTGCAAAGCTTTTAAGATATAAAAAAAATCACATTTCTCCAGATTTAAATGAGTGTAACCCCCCCTCCCCCCTTTCCCTCCTCCCTCTAACTGGGATCCTCAGGCCTGAAGTGGGTGTTGACTGCTATGGGAGGCACTTTTCCAGTCCCTCAGTGAGGCAATGCAAATGTAAGTGAAAGCACATGTGTGGTTGGCAGCTATGAAAACAACCTTGCTCGGTATTGACCAATCAGGGGGGTCGCGGTGTCTTTGCATCAGTCCTAAAAGGAACAGTAAGATTTATTACTTCAGTTCTGGCTTGGAGCAGCAGAGGGATATGAGGTCAGGCAACCACATGTGTTCAACTTTCACTAAGAGGTACGCTCCAGGTTTTAGATTCAGCAACTCATGTGATTTTTATACATTCCTTCATTATGAGTTTATAAGAATCCTTAAAAAACTGCTATTCCCAACAAGGTTATTGCAGTAGATCAGTGATAACTATTATAGATTATTGTACACTGAACTTTTAGGACGTTGCCAACACATTTTAATCTATCTGGTATCTGCGTTTAAAGACTGAGCGAGAGCGAGAGAGAGAGAGAGAGAGAGAGAGAGAGAGATTCCTGGTGTCTCCTCTTTGTTATAATTCACTTACTAAACAACAACCTCACGAGAAGCATTGTAAAGTCGCCTTGTTTTTTCTGTGCTTCTGCATTTCTGTGGTCTGCTCCTGCTGACCTAAACAACAGCAGCAATACACTTCTAATGAGGAGGTCATGGCGGTCCCAGTTTGTGACTGACTGAATCAGCTGGTGGCTGGCTGATCCAGTCAGTCACCAGCTGATCCAGTCAGTCACCGGCTGATCCAGTCAGCCACCGGTTGATCCAGACAGCCACCGGTTGATCCAGTCAGCCACCGGCTGATCCAGTCAGTCACCGGTTGTTCCAGTCAATCACCGGCTGATCCAGTCAGTCACCGGTTGTTCCAGTCAATCACCGGCTGATCCAGTCAGTCACCGGTTGTTCCAGTC
>JBAMHV010000004.1:15248971-15262734 GCA_037177535.1 Pseudomugil gertrudae | reverse complement strand
AGAATAGAATAGAATAGAATAGAATAGAATAGAATAGAATAGAATAGAATAGAATAGAATAGAATAGAATAGAATTCATATAAAGTTAGTACAGAAGTTGAGTCTTCTGTCCGGATTATTGTGATCTGAGTAAACTTTTCTTTACGATGTTGGCATTAATGTCTCCGCAGCGCGAGAGAAAGCTGTGGCCATAATGAACGCCGTAAAACTGGCTGTTTTGTTACTCATCCTTTTAGCTGCGTTTAAACTCTGCCTAAAGACGAGGTGAGAGAAACACATTTCATTTTCTTTATGTGTTCTTGTTAATTTGACGTTTTAATAAGTGACAACTTTCTGATTCCCTTAAACAAAGTCCCAGGACGGGGAAAACTGTCCCATCTGATCGCAGGCAGAAAGAACAAACTGAGCAGGTATAAAACCTCAAAGTGACCCTATGTCTGTGGATGCTTCTTTGTCACCTGTGATCTTCTTCCTTCAGGCAGACGTGCTATACGAGGGAATCACACACGCAAACACACACGTGCCATCACAGAGCGAACAAGCAGAGCAGCATGAAGACACGGTGTAAAGTGTGCAGAGCATGAGCAGAGGCCCGTCTCACAGCTATCAGTGTTTGGGAGTTTGCAACCTTTTTATATTTTCCTTCCTTTCTTTTTCTGTGACCTTTGAAGCAACTTGGAGCAACTAAATGTAATTTTTTTTATCTTTAGTTGAGCAGAACATCATTCTCTTATCAACAGGATGTGTTACTGCCGTGGGGTGCACGTTAAGATGCTCATAACTTCCTGTGAGAACATCCAAATTGTTCCAGATTACTGTCACTGCTAGAGATTTTATTTAGCACATCATACATCATATCAGTGTTTAAGTTAAGCTGGTCTTTCTAGATCTTTTTTCATGTTTATTCAATTATTGCTTGTTATTGTTGCTTGTTTAGTCTTGATCTAACATAGGATGTAACATGCAAATACATTAAGCCATCTAAAGGGGGCTTTTTGGATTAAACTTTGTGACATCCTCATGTGCATATCTTTCTTTTTATATTTCACTCATAACATTCAGTACCACAAGATAGATCACATAATTTAGCCTGTTTGCTTTGTTTAAAAAATGCTTCTGATAGTGCATCAGCGTGTGGATCTAACTCGTATGAACTCACAGTTATGTTAAATACTTGCTCACACCTTAAGTGTTAATGAGAAGTTATAATAAGTAATGTTTGCGTTCCAGGAATGAGTTAGTGATGATTTGATTGCGAGCGAGCGACACAATTTAAGCTATACTGTCACTGGACAGTGCAAATAATGCTAAGCGTACCCCTTTGTCACTAAGGAGGACTAAAATGTGTTTTAATTTAGGGCAACAGGGAGCCAAGGCAAAGCAAGAAAGGGCCTGTGCCATTTGCACATGCGCAGTATGCTACTTAGATGTGTTTACTGATGAACACCAGAGGGTCACGTGGTATAGGGTGCGCCAGAAAGGCACACTCTCCGCAACACTCGGACGGTTCGTGCTATCTCTGAAGAGTGCTGCAATCTACAGCTAGCCGTTTGTGTCAACAGTGTATACACAAGCCGCTGGACGACGATAGTATGGACGGTAGAGGCTATAATTCTGGTGATTATTATTTTTATTTTATTCTTAAGATTTACTAAATGCTTTTTTTGATCGAAAATCAGACCCGCGCTATGTTAGCTTTCAGCTAAGCTAATATGCACTTAGCTTGCCAGCTACATAAACCAGTCTAGCTGACTGTAGCTTGAAATAAACAGGCTAAAGCTTACAAAAGGTTAGTCATTTGTATATTTTTGTTATAGTACTGCAAGCTTACTAACGTTTTTTTTAACCATTAGTGGTATTTTACTAAGCAACGTAAATCAACGTAAAATAGGCAGCTAGGCCAATAAGTCGCCATTATTGTGCAGCATTGCTAATGTGCTAACACGACCTTTTTAAAGACGTTTCAGTCATCACTTTCGGACCTTTCGTCGGATTGTGTTGAAAGCGCTTTATTCCCTACTTAATGAAGTTTTTTTTAAATGTACGCAGTTTTATGTATGATAAAAGCGGCTGATTAAAATGGCCGCCTCATTTTAGCGCATCTCGGCTCATGCAGTCTTTTTACCAGGCGATGCGGGTTCGTTTTACCAGGCCACTTTTTACGGTCACTTTCCTCATAACAGGCCGATCTTTTCCTGTACAGGTTACTCCAGCTGGGGAAGTGGAGGCTCGGGAAGCAGAGGTGAGAAATCCTGCACAGCATGCGGTGCTTTGCCTTTTCCACAAGCCAGACTCAGTAATCTTTGTTGCTGTGGGTCATTTATAAAGTTATTTGTAGGTGTTGGATTTTATTCGGCGACATGATCACATGTTGATTTAAACACAATCACATCATTCCTACAAAAAGTAACAGAACTATGATTTTATGCTTTACTCTTTATTAAATAAAAGCTGGTGTGTCGACTGTTTCACGTTGTGCATTTTGAGCTTCACACGGTGTAGGAAGAGGTTTCTGTGAGATATAAAATAAGCTGGATTATTAAAGCTATTACAGTCCATGGGTGTCCATGTGCACAGTAAAAACATTTTAATCCGATTCATGATCAGATTAAAGACATTTGCGCATGTAAACATGGCTACTTTGGTAGAACAAAGGTAAAATATTTGTGATGATCACTATGGTCTCCTTAATAATCAGTGTATTCTCTTACAAGGTGCTATTTAATCTTTTTTAGTGATAACTATGACAGTGTTTTGGTTCTTTTACTTTTTAAGGTTCTGGTGGCTTCGACCTGTATGGGGGTTATAAGGACTCCATGTCTGGGCTTGGGGGGTATGGAGGAGGAGGAGGTGGCGGCCATATGAAGCGAGGGCTGTCGGGCACGTCTTTGCTGTCACCAACCTCAGACACACATGCAGATGCTGTCATTGCCAAGATTAACCAGCGCCTGGACATGCTCACTCAATTGGAAGGAGGGTTAAAAGGACCTCGGGGTGACAGGTAACATTACTTTTTCTGCTTCATATTGTCTGCATCGAATACCTCTGGTGCACGCATTGCACCTTATATTACCTCGCAGCGTGTCCTCCAGGCTTTCTAACTCACTTTCATTGTAATGACAGCTGGTTGAGAAATGCAGCGTTGTGTCTAACCAGTTCACATTTAGCTTGAATTAGATTGGCATGGTTTGTAGTGTGCATAGGTCTTTAAATGCTACAGATAACTTCCTCAGACTCTTTGCTGTACAACCTTTTTTTAAAGAATGAAAAGCTAAAATTTAAGCATAGTAATGTTTCTTTTATAATCAGTTTTTTTGTGTAAACACTTATAGCCAGACCTTGATGGGATGAAACATGCAGCATGTTAGGAAACTGCTTGCTCCCTGTTCTCTTTGTTGCTGTTTATCTGGTTTGGGGATGAAATGTTTCCTTAAACCTCTAGATGCAGAGGAAAGGCTGGTTTCTGTTTGGAGGTGCGGCTTTCCATTTGTAGCTAAATGACATATGAAGGTCGCTCTTCCTCTCTACAGCATTGCTTTTGTCTGGACTTGTTTCACACATGTCTCTCATCCTCCATGTAACCTAACCTGTGGTCTGGCTTTTGGTTACACAAAGAGATGAGTTTGCAGGAACTGGCCTGATATTTCTCAAAAGTTTGATGTTACCTAAACAGTTTATTCTGTATTGTTCCCTTACTGTAGTTTTCTGTTGAGTTTAGTAGCATCCACTAAGTATTTCCCTGTTTCATGGTGTTGTGCTGGACCATGCTCATACCTGATCAAGGTTTCCTAGCCTATCTTTTATGAAGGAATGGAGATCTAAACAAATTGCATTTTACTCATCTGCAAAAGTCTCAAAAATGTTTTAATAAGGAAAAAGTGTATCGTAGAGAATAGTGGATCATCACTCTCTGATCTAATGTGCTTATGACAAGGAAACCTGAGAAAGCAAGATGATGGAGGAGAAGGAATAGCAGGTGGAGAAATCCAAACCTGGCTGCCCTTGCTGCCCCCTTGCTCTCTGCTCCTCTCTATCAACCCTTTCCATCCCTCCCTCCTGCAGGTTTGACCAGTATGAGTCATTCGACTCGCGCACCTCCAGTCTTTCCTCCTCCCGAGATCTCTACAGATCTGGCAGCAGTAGCTATGGTTTTGGGGATCTCCATGGGGACAGCATGTTGAGTCAGCGAGGAGGCTCTGGCTTCGGAGGGGGAATGGGACTAGGGGGAGGAGGAGGAGGCTATGACAGCTCCTCCTCTTCCTATGGAGTCGCAAAAATGCGACAGAATATGAGGGAGTCCTTCACCAGTGCCCAGGGAGGAGGTTCTGGAGGCGGAGGATGGGCTGGAGCAGGCCGACGTTCCCCCAGAAGGGGTGGAGGTACTGGCGGTCGAGGAGCTGGAGGAGGGTTTGGAAGCCGCAGGTCTGACCCCACTCCATTGGGTGGAGGTTTGCGGGGAAGCGGTGGCGGTCAGTCCCACCGCGGCTACTCTCCAGGAGGTGGTAGAGGCAAGCTCCCATCTCTCCTGTCCAACCGCATGTACCCTGAGAGCGGGGGTTTCCAGGGTTCTACTCCAGGGCCTCACGACTTTCCTGGAAGGCATTTTGGAGGGGGGCCACGGGCTGGTCGGCAGCGAGGCCGCAAGAGACCCCTCAACAAAGTAAGTACCTCCAGGCAAATAGAACCTCAGACCCTGGGCAAAAGTTAGCCCTTTCTGATTGCCTCCTGTTTCTACCCTAGACCAATGGGCAAGTCAGGCTGAATTGCCAGTACATGCTATTTGCCATGTAAAGCATAAAAAAGAAAAACTGACCCCATAACGATAAATAAATGATTGCATTTGAGATATCACTTGCTCTTCTAACTCCCATCAGGCCCTTTTATTAACGAGGATGGAAATATCTTATGGATTTTTCCTTTTCTACAGTAAAGACATGCTTCTGCCTAGTTATCTGATTTGGCTACAGGGTATTTGTCTAACCTTTTTTTTTGTTTTGTCCTGGGCAATTTAACATGATTTAACCATTATATGAAATACTAGGAAGAAAAGCATTTCACAAGTTGGCTCTTAAACCTGCATTGTAAGACTTTAGTCTGAAAAGCATTAGCACAGTTTCCCAAAATGAGTCTGTACCTGCGGTACGTTTCTACATGGGAGAACTGGATGTGAGGCTTTAATGTCAGCCCAGCTGCTCGTGTTGCACAAAACCCCAAGATGCATCTAAGAAATCTTTCTGATGCTTGTCCAGGTGGAAAAAATGAGTGCAAAAGGACAAATGTTAGCATGAAAGCTTGTAGCTCACTGCCACAGACTGACAGAAGCTCTGCACTGCAGGTTTAAGCGTTGATTTTACACGTCTTGGTTCCTGTGTTTTTAGGTTTGTTATTTTAGGTGTCCAAAAGTGCAAATCAAGTTTTGTTTACTAAAGCAGGTGAAGCCACGAGAAGTTCAGAAAAAGAGAAAACAAACACTTACAGCAGCCGATGAGCCAGAGTCAAAGATGAATAAGACGGAGTGTGAGGGATCCGAAGCTGTCAGAGGTATTTTCTAACAGACTCATCATGAAAAACCGTCTCGGCATAAGTTTTTATTGTTTGTTTGATGTTCTGTTATTAACAGAAGAAGCAGAGGAAAATGGTGGTGACAATAAAACGGAGACTGTCACTGAGGTGAGTTTCTAAAAGCTTCATAAACAAGTCTGTGTATTTCCTAATTATACTAAGGATTGTTTTTATGCTTTTAAATGTAGGATGCAAACGCTGCTGACGATGGAGATAAAGGTTAGCTTATTTACTGTTAGTAAGCAGATATTAGGAGAGTCTGTTGATATGCTGATATCTCTGTCACTGCTGATCAGCTGCATCCAAACCGGAGGACAAGAAGAAGCCTCAGGGTAAGCAGACCCCAGGCCAAGGTCAAGAAAAGCATCCAAAAGTGAGAAGGAAACGAGGCTTCCTGGACAGGTGAGACCAACATTGATCTGCTTTATTTTCCCTCTTTGGCCTCATTAGTGACCAGTGTTTTTGTCTTTCAGAGTCATGTTTGCTTGTTCTGTGTGCAAGTTTCGTTCCTTCTACAAAGAGGAAATGGAAGCTCATCTTGAAAGTCGCTTCCACAAGGACCACTTTAAGTTCCTTTCCAGCCAGTTGTCCAAGCCCACCACAGACTTCCTACAGGTCTGTTTTCTACAGCAGGGGTAGCTGATCAATTAGAAAAGTTGCTTAAGTTGTAAACATCCTTTCTTTGCAGGAGTACTTAAAAAACAAGTTTAAGAAAACAGAAGAGCGCGTCGGCCTGTTGGAAAACCACAGCGTAGCCATCTGCCAGATGTACAGAGAGCAGGATCTTACCCGGGGTAAGCCACACCAGCATCGTTCTGTATGTTTTAGAGCGTTTGCTCACTGCACACACGTCCCCTCTGTTCTGTAGAACTGGGCATGGAGCACTTCATGAGGAAGGTGGAAGCAGCTCACTGTGCAGCGTGTGATCTGTTCATTCCCATGCAGCCCCATTTGATTCAGAAACACATCAAGTCTCCCGACCATAACTACAACCGGAAAGTACGGCAGCTCTTCTCTCCTATTTAATTACATGTTGAAGTTGGTTTTGCATCGAGTTTAATCAGGAGATGACGTGTTTTTCACCAGGGTATGATGGAGCAGTCCAAGCGGGGCTGTCTCTCAGTAGCTCGGAGCATTCTTAACCACAAGCTCATTGGCAAGAAGCTGGAGATTTACCTCAAGGTATGTGCGTTATCCTGGAAACATAAACTACACGTAGCCACGGCACGCTGGCAGCTCTGTGCCGATTGCTGCTTTATATTTGGTCTGATTTTCCTCAGTTTGAGTCACAGCTTCCACACACAGTCCCTGCAGTACTGTAGCCATAGTCATGGTCCCAGATACACACTCATTACACACAATAGCAAGTCCTCATGGACACGAGTCTGCTGTAGTATTACTGTGCTGTGTGAACGCGTTTCTTTGAGACGAAGCAGGTAGGTAAACGTACTGTATCCAGGTGTGATAGACAAGCTAGCTCATCCTGGGATAGTAGTAAGCTGTTGCTTTGCTGTGTAAGCACGATACATTTACTAAGGAGGCTTTTCTCATTTGCTCAGATCCTTATTTTTATTTTTGTTTTTGCCAAATAAAGAAATGGTCAAATCAGATGCATTCCCCGTAGAAGTGGGCGATGTCTATTGCCTAACATAATATCATAAATGTTGCTTTTAAGATGTGCATTTTTACATCATGGAGTATTTATACATGGAAAACAAATGGCACATAGACGGTAAATGAGGAAAACATTAAAGTTGTCATTTGACCAATCAGTGGACTGCATTCAGTCATGTGACCGTGCGGGCGAGAAACTCAGCCAATTAGCAGACAGGACTCATCGGCATCCAAATCACAACACAGCCTCGTATGGTGGAAATATGCAGGAACATTTAGTGGCCTGGAGATGGTTCAGTTTGGACAGCCTGGACAAAACTACGTTGTTTATGTCAAATATGGTAAAACAGTTTTTGTTCAACGTTTTGCAGAAATCCAAAATGTTTTTCATGCAGGTTAAAGAACTATTGTTCTGAAACACTTAGTCTATGTATAAATTTCTCAGTAAACTGGTGTAGGCTTTATTTGTTGAGAATTGTTTTTTAAATGAGTAAATTAACAGGAAGGAAAAGGAAAAAAATAATTTTTTTTGTCCGTATCGCCCACCACTGTTCCCCCGTCAGCGATGAACTGGCTCTTTGTGAACAGCTGGATTAAAAGATGCGCCTGTATTTAGCACCGCATTGACATGAATGACATCCCATGTTTGAATTGCTCTGAAGAAATGTATCTGATTGAGCTGTAGAGTTTGTGCACTGGTGTAAAACCCACTCTGCAATCACATTAGAAATTCAGCTGCTTCTCAGACACTGCTATCAGCCAGCTGGCACATGCTCAGGTAACAAAGTGGCACGTTTGTAACAAACTACAAGCCCCAGATCACCGAACTCATTCAAGCAACACGGGTCATTTGGTCCGCCTCACCATTCACTCTGTTTCAGTTTAAAGCTGTTTGTCCACATCTTTGAAATGTTGGTGTGACCGTGTTATATAATAGGTCTATTGTTGTCTGCGTTATAGTTAATGATGATAAAATTCAAACTGACTCCATGTCACAAAGGTTGCCTCCTGATTTAATCTCATATTATCTGCCAGTGTAATGAGCCGAGGAATTCTGTCACAACGATTAGGCATGTTTTCCAGCAACGAGGGGAAAAGAAATATTTGCAAGAGTTTTTGTGGGTGCTTTTGCACCATCATAACATGGTCTGGTGACCATTTAACTTAAAATAAAGCCTTAAAACAAGCTGAAATGATACTGTATGATATTAAATACAGTGTTGCTGAGACTAAAAGCTTCTTGCTGAAATCTGACCCTGGGATGATGACGGCACACTGGGGAGTTGAGTAGTTGTAAAACATGATATCTACAAGCAGTCAGGAAGCTACAGCTTAGTTTTCAACATGCTGGGTGAATATTGGACTGGCGACCTGTCCAGGTGTACCCCGCCTCTCACCCAATGTCAGCTGGGATTGGCTCCCCCGTGCAGGGAATAAGGGGTAGAAAGGATGGATGAATATTGGCTTCAGCTTATTTCATATGTATTTTTTACGGGCAGTAATGTCTGGATCTTCTTAAATAACAGATTGTAAATGTGCTGGTTTTGCTTTGCAGGGTGAAAACCCGTTTGTTGGTAACCACGACGACCAAGATGACTCCATGGCAGTGGATGGGTCAGAGTTGGCTGCTGTGACGGCTGATAACCAGACAGAGACAACAGAAGCCAAAGATGAGTCTGCACCTGAAGGAGAGAGTGCCGAAGCCGTGGTTGAAGAGGGAGACGCAACAGCGGCAGCGATGGAAGCGGAAGAAAAGATGGAGGAGGAGCCACTCGACAACCAGGAGGAAGGATTTGAAGTTGGAGAGGAGGAAGAGGATGCGGGATACGTTGTGCATGATGAGCTTGGTGATGAGGCAACACAGGGTCAGCAGGAAGTGGAGGAGGAAAGTCATGATGCTGAGGAAGCTGAGAATCATGAACAGCTTTTGTTTTAACCCGCTTTGTAATTTTATTAACATCTCTCTATACCAGGCAGTGACCCCTGACCCCCGCTCCTATGACTCACCCGCCCCAATGCCCTGTCTATTAAAGCCAGTTTAAGAGAATAAAGACAAGTGTACATACATTTTCTGTCCCAGTCTGCTTGTCGCGCTAGTTTTTAGCTAATAAAATAGTTTGACATTTTGGATACTGATATTGCTACTATACTATACTATGTTAGAACCACGGTGGGGAAAAGTTGCTCCATGTTACCCATTTAGTGCATGATCGCCCTGCTGAGCCTTCGCAAATATTTGTGGACTGTTTTTAAGGCATTAGGGCAAGTATCGTTTCCTTTTTCAGTCTTAATAAATTACCACCCACCTGTGTGATGGGCAAACCAGCTCAACCTTTCATTCACAATTTAAGAAAAAGAAATTCTCTGTTTGGCTGAAAATGTCTAAATACTTTTTTTAAGTGTGTTGTCTTGTGAAATGTTGAAGTTGAGGACTGATTATTAAAAACAATAGATTCACCTAATGTCAGAACGTAGTTGGACTGTGATGGTGTGAGGTTTTCTTACAGAAACTACTCTGCTGTGAAATATGCTATTATTCAGAACACATGAGTTGTGTAATGGGTTTAGGAAATAAATAAATCACTGTCATGTTCAAGATGAATTTATGGTACAAGTTTCAAAATAAAAGCATGCAAAAGTTTGGGCAAAATCAGTTTGTAATTTACTGAAAATTTGAAGCAGCAACTTCATTGTTTCAATCGGTTTTATTGGTCCCACATTCTTATGTGCATAAAGAGTAAATGGTTGTGTGTATAAATATGTCATTTCATCTGTCTCCTTTTGCTGTGCGAAGCTCCTGTGGGTGCCTTTGAAGTGGCCCGTTTCCTCTGTAAAACACCTCCACTTTGTGTTCCTGACATTGGGACGACCAGAACATCGCATGTCTGCGTTTTGAACCGGGCTTAAGATGCAGCCAGACAATCCTACCTGCTTTAATGCTGGACAAGTTAAAATGCTTGTCCTGCTGAAAAATCTAAACCCAGCAGAGCTTGAACTCGTCAACAGTTTGCTGAAACTGGAAGGAATTCATGTGGCTCCCAGACTCAGCCTTTCTACTGGGCTCTTCTAAAGGCAGAGCAAACTAGCATGAAATTGCAGATGGATGCACAAACTGTTTTGCCTTTAATTGTATATTATGAGTTAGGGAGAGTTATAACATTAAGAGAATTTTTGTTGAACCCATAAATATGTTTGCATTATGTTGTAAACTGGGGGTCTGTCAGTTCACCAGTTTTCTACCACTCACTGTTTTGACAGCTGATTTAGATTTACAGCATCCCGTACAACAGGGTGACATTGTTGGTCCCTGCAACCCAAAATCCTGTACAGACTAACTGTAACTGCCATCATCCATCTTCTACCGCTTATTCTCTGAACGGGGTCGTGAGGGGGCTGGAGACAATCCCAACTGACATCGGGCGAGAGGCGGGGTACACCCTGGACAGGTCACCAGTCACAGGACCAACACACACAGACACACAACCATGCACACACACACACACTCCTATGGGCAATTTAGAGTGACTGTGCCATCATTTCAGTGTAAAACAAGAGGTTTCCATATTTCCGCAGTGACTAATGCTGCATGGGTGAGATCTATCTATTTTTTTTACACTAACTGCAATTTTAGCACTGCATAAAAATATTAATAGCAAATAGGGCAAATTCCCCTTAGTGTAAAGTGCTCATCTGTTTTCTCTGCTTTACTTCACAGTTTCCTTCATAATTTGCTAAAAGGTAAATTAAAAAAAACTTTTTTCTTCGGGTTTTATTATTTAATTTTTAAATGAAGATATTTGTTAAATCCATCCATAAACAGGGTGAAATGATTACACAGTGTTGCATGATGCGACCCGTGGGAGGAGGAGGAGTTGTGGCTGACATTTTGCCTGACATACGTTCAGCCTGCCATCCTTGCGTCTGACGTCATTGACGTGGTACGGGACTGTTTGTTCTGGATTTGGGGCGAGGAAGGTCTGCGAGCGCTGACAACCGATTGAAGAAGGTAAAAATAATACTTCCTTCCTCTGTATACACGACATTAATAAATCAAATGAAAGTATACATTCCAAGGTATCTGGTAAAGAATGTATAATGGTCATTGGTGCCATATTTCCCGCGCTGTCAGTGAGCACTTCGGCAAGCGGAGCATGAGCTGTCTTCACAGGCCTTGAACCGGTACGGGCACACGGGATATATTGTTTTTTCTGTTTGAATTGTGCACGATAATGTATTTGTACGAATATTCTTGGCTGTATCTTCCTTCTCTCTATACTTATGTAAAGGTCAATTTTGTGGCAATGGACACTGCGTGGTGTCACTGTGCACGTTAGCTGCAGGTCGGTATCATACTAGCCAGTTAGCTGCTAGGCTGTTTGTTTGTAGCCCCGTAGGCCGTATTCGTGACATAAGTTACGTCCTCTCAGTAGCGTAGATTACGTGCGATGGCGCAGAAACTCATGTGAAGGGCGACGTACGTCATTTCAAGAATATCAATCCGGTCAAAGTCGTATTCTGAAACGGCGTTTACGTGCGTAGCTGTCACTGGATCACAGTAAACATGGCGGCGTACTCGCATGGAAGGTTAGCAAGCAAAGGTGTTTAGCAAACCGTTTATTCAGTTAGCACAATAGATTTATCTGTGTCAGCAAGGTTTTCATGTCTTTATCTTCTGGTTTTTTATATAATGTTAAAGGTAGTCACGACTATGATAGCAGCTGAGCTAATTGAAACATTTTCACAGAAACATCCATTTATACAGGCAGTTTGGGATATAGTTAAAATTGTATGTGCTTTTAATGTCGATACAACTTGGTAGCATTGCACGGGTATAGTTTCCAGTTTTAGATTTAAATGATGTCTTTTTCTACGACATTCCTATAACACTGAAGAAACCATCCCTTATTTTGTATTATATAAAGCTATATTCTGCTGTAGTGTGCTGATAAGTAAGAACTTCTGTTTCAAATAGTATTTCTATATATTTTAGCAATGATGTATGAAATAAGACTTTTCTTCCGGATGGTTCTGCAGGTTTTTTGAAGGACATTCACAGCACTTCTTTGCATGCTGGTTGCCCTTTAATCCTACCCCTGATGGTATGATACCAACCTGTTTCAGACCTGTTTTCAGTTCTGCTATTTGGCATCATCAGATGTCCTTTCCTTAAGTGTGGCTCATTGACAGCCACTGTGCCATGTAAGCCATTTCACGTGTCTTTGCAATTGGCTGCTATAACACAGTTCTGATTTGATTTACCGGTACAGTTTTGGTACTTTTGCTTGGTCGCATTCTGAAGCTGAGAAATTGCACTTAGCAGCCACGGCTTCCAGGATGCTGCATGATGTTCCACATTGTGCACAGTGCACTAGCAATCAGATGTCAACACACCTGCTGTTTTTAACGTGCACCGTGGCTGATTCAGCACATAAATGTTGAAGAACTGTCTTTCTTGTTGGAGAAAGCTCTCTGTATGGGCAAGAGGCAGGGTTGTCAGTCCATCACAGGACAAACCCAGAGAGACATTCACCGTCACATTCACTCCTACGTACATGCATGTTTTTGGATGGTGGGGAGTACCGGGAGAGAACCCACACATGCACAGACACAGCATGCAAACCCCACACAGAAAGGCGCCTTGCTTGACCCCTGGGCAGGACTTAAACCAGCGACTTCCTTGCTGTAAGGCCACAGTGCTAACTACTATTCCCCTGTTTGAGATGCGCTTTATCAAACAAGATTTGCTCAAAGGTTTCTGTTTGTACAACACAGAGGTATTGAACTGTCAGACTGGAGTAAAGATGTCGGTTATGAAGCAAATGTTAAAAAATCTCTTTTGATAATAGTTGTTGTGACGTGTAAGTATTCATGATAAATTCTTGTGTCTGTGGGTCTACGGGGGGTTTGGCATAGTCACTGTTTGTTATGCTGGAACATAATCTCAGACCTTTTCATCATAATTGAAATGTGAGATACTGAAAGTTACACACCCTTAGTGTCCAGACATACTTCTGATTGTATGACTAAACATTCATCTCTTAATTTATTTCAGTGTCATAAGCAAGCCGTGTATTTTACACTTACCTATGCTTTGTTTCTGTCATAGGCGTAATACTCGGCTCTGTTTGTGGTTTCCTTGCCCCAAAAGCGCATCACTGACGACCGTCCCGTGTTACGTCAGGAAACTGCTGCCTCACCAGCTCAGATATGATTACACAAGTGGATTAGACCACAGCTGGAGAGCATCATGTAAGTGTTATAATCAGATGAAAGGGTGTAACAATGGTGCAAAAACACAACTTTTTACATGCTTTTTAAATACCCCTGCAACAAATAGCAGTGTATATGATGTTTTCTGCTTACCAGTGGCCTATGGTAACCGTACTTCACTTTTTCTTCTTAATCTAAAGCAACTTATCTTTCCTCTCTCAGGACATGGTAAATGGTCTTGTACTTATACAGCTCTTTTCTACACATCAGTGCACTCAAAGCGCTTTAACACTATTCGACACGCTCACACAAACACTCACACATTCACACACCGGTGACGCAGCACCAGGAGCAACTGGGGGTTCAGTGTCTTGCTC
>JBAMHV010000004.1:15208506-15218710 GCA_037177535.1 Pseudomugil gertrudae | reverse complement strand
TGCATCAGGATGATGATGTTTGTGGATATTCTGCATCAGGATGATGATGTTTGTGGATATTCTGCATCAGGATGATGATGTTTGTGGATATTCTGCATCAGGATGATGATGTTTGTGGATATTCTGCATCAGGATGATGATGTTTGTGGATATTCTGCATCAGGATGATGATGTTTGTGGATATTCTGCATCAGGATGATGATGTTTGTGGATATTCTGCATCAGGATGATGATGTTTGTGATCGGGATTGCATCGTTTCCTCTGACTGAACAATAAGGCAGCATGTTGCTACCATCTGTTCTGAACATCAACATCTTTCTAAATAAAAAGCTCCTCTGATGTTCACATCACAGACACCGCTCTGCTGACCTCTACCTTACCTGGTGTTGCTCTAAATAAGGACCCGCCAGCATCACTTGTATGTGTGAAGGTTCAGACTCTGCAGACTGAGTGGCAGGATGTCATGCTGCAGCAGAAACATTGCAGGAGCTTCTAACTCCTACACTTTTCTGTAGGTGATGGCTCCAGGTGGGAAATGGTGGCAGATGAAACCCAACAGGAGAAAGCTCATATTGATCCTTTAACAATAAGCAGCGTAGAATTAACCCAACCCTTCCACTCCTGCTTCATGCAGACCCAGCATCTCGCAGACTAATGGCTTTGTTGTGGTTCCTGCTCTTCAAACCTGCCTCGTTGCTTCTGCTGTGACAAATGGCTGCTTTCCTATCATGACGTCAGTCCTGCATCCCCCCCTGCAGGAGGCAGAAATGAGGCAGAGGATGGGAGGATGAAGGAGAAGGAGGATGAGAGAGAGGAAATAAAAATGTGCTGCTTATCCTCCATCATATGAACGAAGACAGCAATGTGAGGAAAGAACTGTGGCCCATTTTCAGGATTCAGTGGGAATATGGGTCATGGAAGGGAGTGAGCCCACAGAGCATGGAGCCTATGAGCCGCTTCTACTGGTCTGAGATAAGTTGGTCTGCACATTCTGGTCCAGATAACCTAGCTGAGCTGTTCATGCAGATGATGACATTATCTTCCTCTGCAGTCAGACTCTGTGGAAAAACGCCCCTCGGTTCAGTCAGAAGTTACATCCCTGCACAGAAATCAAACACCACTGCAGTCTCTGCTCTGTCGCCTGCATGACAACCTTTCTAGTAGCTACGATTCACCCAGTTTTCTGCAGTAGGATCACACCACAGACCCAATGTGTCCCCAATGTGCAGCTTTTTACTACAAATACACAGAAATGGTATCACATCTTACCTCAGCGCGCTGACAGCATCCATGCTGTTACCAAGCACACACCACCTCCACCTTCATTAACTCATGCTGCACACCTAGCAGATGATGGGAGGCAGCTTGTTTTACACTAGAAAACAGCTTGTAAATATCTGTGGAATCGTTGTGATACTTTATGTTTCACTCAGAGAAGAGCATTTACCCACAGCTGTATTTTCCGTTTCAGAAAACGTTCCCGTGGAACTCCGAGAGCCGCTCTACAAGGACCAGTATGAACAAGAGCACCTCAAGCCGTCCGTCACCAAGCTGCTGCTTTCTCCAGAAACATACTGCCGAGTTCAGGCCCTGCTGGCTCAGGCGCATGGGGCAGTCCTGCCCACGTCGCAGGAGTCCCCGGCGGACAACTCGGCCCTGCTTCAGTTCCTCATCAAGAAAGGCTTCGCCCCAAAAGTCCAGGATGCAGATGTAACAGAGGAGGACCTGAGCAACACCCCTATCAAGACGGTGTGTGTGTGTGTGTTTGTTCCAGGGTGAAGAGGAAGTGTTGGAACTGTGTGACAGAAAGAGGGAAACACACTAAGAAAGCAGTTTGTTTTATGGATGCTGAGGTTTTTAGAGCAGGATAACATTTCATACGAGGTTATAAATGCAAACAGCATCAAACTCCAGAAACATCAACAGGAACCAGTGTCTCCATGGAGCACCTGAGCTATCTTTGTCTCTGGTACAGAAAGCTCATCTCGCTCTCATCGACTCGCTGATGTCACTGGCTGCCAAGGAGACGGTGGGCTGTGTCAAGGTGGCAGTGGAGGTGGAGCAGATGGGAGCCGGGACTCCGTGGGAAAACGCTCTGCTCTTCTGGGTCAACAGGGTGAGGCCACAAAACCAGGCTGTTTGCAGCTTCTGTCAGTGGTTGTTTTTGTTTATATGTTTATGAAAAGAAACCATGAATGCAACATCTGCATCAGAACCATCAGACACGTCCATACAGAGTAGCTTCTGACCTGTTGGTCTGATCCAGGACAACCATTAGGGGTCCATTGTGTGTGTGTGTGTGTGTGTGTGGTTTTCCACATTTCCAGGGTGTTTTTTTGCATCCATGTGGAACATAGATGCAAGAACACAGGTTCATGTGGATACTCTAACCCAGGGGTGTCAAACTCAGGTCCTCGTGGGGCCGGTATCCAGCAGGTTTTTGTTGTCTCCATGCTCCGACACAGCTGACTGAAATGACTTAATAGGTTGAAAAAATCTGTTGGATCTATCTGATTTGCATCAAATGTGTTAGTGCAGGGAAACAGCTAAACCTGCTGGATTCCGGCCCTCGAGGACTGGATCTTGACACCCCTGCTTTAACCCTTAAGGGGTCGTGTTAAATGGTGGGATGTTGTGTGACTTTCAGATAAACCAGACAATGAGAGAAAACACAGAAGAAGAAGAGCCCCCCAAGCTGCAGACATGTGCAGATCTGCAGCCTGCACATGAAACGGTAAGAAGCCAGAACAGTGCTTGTGCCATTTGATCCAGTTCCAGCTCGTCCCATCACCACAAGCGTGATGAAGATGTCTCACTGACCTCAGCTTCGCTCTGATTCTCTGCTTTCTCCCCTTGTTTGCCACTCCTTGCTCTCTGGCAGTGCCCTTCCACCCGCTGGTACTGGAAACTAGTTCCCGTAAGTGTACTCCTCTCTTTGCTGCCTTGCTCTGTCTGTCTGCTGTGGCTGACATTGTTGTGCCTGCTGGAAACGCCGTAGACATCTTTGTGTAGCAGCGTATGAGCGAAGCAGACAGCAGGCCTCGTATTGTTACCAGATGATTTCCCGGAGACTTTCTGACTGTTACATTCGCCCATCAGTTTGATCTGAAAGCACAGATTATCAGCTGAAAGGGGGATGTTGGAGATGGAGGTGACCTTCGTGTGGTTGTCCCCTTCCTCTCGTCTTCCTCCTCCTTCGTTGCAGGGCCATGTGACTTTGTGTGGCAGTTCCCATGATGACCAGCCCCCTTCTCATTTATGCCTGTTTCCCTCTCTCTGCCATCCCCATCCAGCATGCTATCGCTTTTTGTTTGAAGGAGTCTGGGAATAAGCCACCAGTGGTAACGTATAACACCTCGCTCTTTTCTCACCCCGCCACCCCCTCAGTGTCCCACTCTGCCTCACCCACGCTGACCGCCAGCACAGACTGACTGAACCTAATCGGCACAGTTGGGCCTATTTTCTGATCCCGTGTGTTACAAGCCATGTTAAAGGAGGAGGACGCTCCTGATTGGCTGTCTCTGCCAGCATGGCCCGGTCTGTGTTCAGTGTGTTTGAACTAATCTGGATGTAAATCACATCCAATCAGTTAAAATCCACCTTTTTTGCTCATTGATCAGAGTTAAAAACACCATTCGTGCCTGTTTCTGCTGCATGGACACTGCAGGATCCATATCTGCATTTACATTTCACACAGTCTTCTCCTCATTGTGCCTTCATGTTTCTTTTTCTGGTTTTGCACTGCAGCCTTTGGTCGGTGTGTGTATTTGTGCAAACATTTCCCAGTTCAGGCCTCACTGGTTTGTTTCTGTTGCGTTTCTTCTGGCTGGCTTCTCAGTTTGAGTCATGGTTTTGGTTTCTGGTTGAACTTAAAGACACTGCTGGCTACATTTAATCCTTCCTTTGCCACTTTCCAGCCTGGAACTATCTCCTTTAAATGGCTCTTTGCTCTATTTTCACATCTGCATTTTGTTCTCATTTGCTTTTTATTTCAATGCAAACTTTTTCCTTTATTGATCTCTTTCATTGATCTCACTTCTCTCCTCCTTCCCCATCTCTCTTCTCCAGATACGCTATCGGAAGGACAAAGTTCAGTCCAAGCTGACTCCTACGTTCCCTCTGGTGTCCGGGGTCAAAGATCTGTCTAACGGCTGTGCAATAGCTGCTGTGCTGCACTACTACTGCCCCGGCCTGCTGCCTCTAGAGGGTACATGGACCCAGACATTACACAGAACAGCTGATACACAGATTAAATGATGACTTATCATATTTAATATGGTTTATAGGTATCTAGACCTCACTTATTTAGATAACTTGCCTGCAAATGTGTTTATAACTATTGGCAGAGCTGTAATGTAATAAACTGCATGTTATTCTGTCTGCTGTTGCTTCCAGACGTGTGCCTGAAAGACACCATGTCGGTGGCCGACAGCCTCTACAACCTGCAGCTCATCACAGAGTTTTGTGAGAGCAGCTTACAGAGCTGCTGCCCCCTCGCAGTGGAGGACCTTCTCTACGCTCCGCCGGCTCTGCATGTAGGTGTTGGTCATGCAGTATATAGTCACATTTAAAACAGGAGACTGTGGACGGTTGCTCTGCTGGGTAAAATGCATTGATGTCAGTAGGGTGATTGGTAGGACTGACTGTAAAATCTTTTACAGAGGTCATAGATGGAAAGGTTTCCATTTTAATTTGGACCAGAGCTTTTAAACCACCCATTAGGCCAGAGTCATAGTGTATGTTCCCGTGTGTGACCGTCATGGCTACCTGACATGTTCCTTTTGTTCAGCTGAACATCATTAGCTTTGTGACCGAGCTGTTGGACTGGTTCGAGGTGAAGAAGCCTGATTTTGTCAAGCCACTGCAACCCATTGACCTCACAGGTTTGTTGGGAAAGCACGTTAGCAGAAAGTCCGTCAGCAAGTCTGTGAGCATGTTTTACAATCAGACCCTGAAACTGTGAGTTTTTCAGATGTCTCAGGATTACTAGACTGTACAAGTCCTCTCAATGGAAACAGCAACAGGTACCAGCTCACACACATGCACAGACCCACAGCACATTAAAATGTCTCTGCAACTTAAACCCTTTAGCCATAACCGCAGCCCGCAACAGTCCCAAACGAATGCTTAACTCTGACCTATAACACAAAATCTGAACTCTAGGTGTTAGATCCCAGGAACACACACTCATGCCAATCTAACCAGAATTAATCCCACAATGCAATATTAAAACACCCAAAGATTTGTTAAGACTGTTCATTTTTCAGTCCATACAAAGTGTTTTACCCAGATATGATATGAACAGTAATGGGTTCATGCAAAGATATGATTGTTGTTGTCGTTCCAAAGATGCCTCACTCTGTCACAGAATAATGGAGAAGCAGGTGTGCACCAGACTGAAGGAGGATCATGCATAGCTGGTGATGGGATAACTGTTGGTGTGTTTACCTGATGAACTCCTCAGTAAATCTGGACCTGCACTGGGGAAACAGATTAGTGGTTTACATGAGATAATGGATAGTTCAGGTCAAGCCGGAGAGGTTTCTGCAGTAGTTTGGACTGCAGCTAAATTCCTAAAACAGACTAAACAAAGACAGAATCACAAAGATGGAAGGTTTCATGCACTCGTATTCTTTTCCCAGTGGTTCTCCTTCTTATATCTTCAAACAACCGTTTGTGCCCATCACCTCTCCAGTGGCACCAGGTAGGATGAATGCATCTTTCTCATACATATTTGCATTTAATCACTGCATTCTAGCTGATCATTTTCCTTTTTCCTTAAAGAAAACAAAAGTTGGACTAAAAACCAGATCAGGTAGGTGGGTTCTGTCCTAAATGCTGTGCTGCTTTTATTATAATTTTTTTAAATCTTGTTTTGGCTTCTGTGGTCTCTGCTTTTCACTGCTTGGTGGCACCCATTGTCCATCTATCTGTCATTCGCATTTCCACAGTCGTCCTTTGTCAGCAGTGACTTTCAGCATCCCATTTGGCCTGGACAGTGATGTTGACATTGTCATGGGAAACCCAATAGATTCTGTCTTTCGCTCTGTCAGCACTGACAACCTCACCACCGGCATCCCTGCAATTAACTCACCAGCGGCACTGGCAGGGATGACTCATGCCCCCTACAGCCCTCCAGAGGACCTCAGCCACCTGGTCAGCGCTTCAGCCCCATCGCATCGGTCTTCTTGGGGTCCTTATGCACATGCAGCACCACTAGGAGAACTGCCAACCATTGAGGAGGCTCTCCAGGTGGTTCATATGCCTGGTGTGAAAAATCGTAAGAAGGGAAGACCAGCTGAGAAAGTTTTAGCAGTCAGACCAGAGCCCAGGTTGTGCCCGGAGGGAGCCCCTGCAGGTTTCTTTCTGCATTGCCCTGAAGAGGACAGCCCCCAGCTCAGCAGCTCTGCTCCCTGCCGTTCAGGAGTTCTGTATCAGCCAGTTGGAGGGAAAGCTGCACATACTGACAAACAAAGAAGGAAGGAGAGATCAGGTAGGAACACTGATACGTCACGTGATGACGACTCTGTTCTACGAGATGGCAGCATCGATTCCTCTGAAGCATCAGATGATGCACCTCGAAAAGCGCCTGGTAATATTCGGCCCAGTAATGGTCGCCAGGGAAACCATAGTGCCAACAATAGTCCGCGCATGACAAGTTTTGCTGAACGACGAGACAACCGCAGAAGACATCCTGCTGCTTCTGGAGAAGAGACGGCTTCGTCTCCGGCTGCAGTAACTCCAGGAACTCCACAGACACCCTCCACACCAGCGGGGGCCTCCGGTCACCAGGACAGCCTGGCGTCCAAGGGGCCGGAACCGGGCTCAGAGGCCTGGGAGCTGGGAGCTCGCCTGGAGGAAAAACGCAAAAGCATTGAAGCGCAAAAAAGGCGCATCGAAGCCATTTTTGCCAAACACAGACAGAGGCTTGGAAAAACTGCCTTCCTTCAGCTGAAAAGGGAGCAAGGGGAAGGAGGAGTAGAGGAGGAGGAGGATAATCTGACCCTAGAGGAGCGTCTTACTCGCGTGGAGGAACAGCTCAAACAGGAGGAGGAGAAAGAGGAAAAGGAGAAGTCATCTGCATACAACACTCCCCGGTTGGAGAAACAGGTCACATTCTCAGTTGAAAGTAAGAAAGACGCAGAGAAAGAAAAGAAGGAAAAAGGAGGATTAAAAGCGGGTGAGTCGGTGATAGTAGAATACAATGAAGTGGTGCAGAAGCTGAGTGAAGCTCTGCAGTCGTTGCAGAAGGATATGCAGAAACTTACGGAGCAGCAGCAGCAGCTCATGAGCAACCAAAGACCCAGAAATGCACCCAAAACTACCCCAAAATCTGCTCCAAGGGGTAGAACCCCTCCTCACACCCCCACAAAGACACCACCAAGAACCCCGACACGCACGCCTACCAGGACAACCAGTAAGGCCTGGATGATTCCTGCTGTGCCCAATGCTCCCTCAGCATCTTCCCCATCACGCCGCTCTCACCTTCTGTCCTCGTCCACCTCTCCAAAATCAATCATTTCTTCATCCTGCCCAGCTCCTCGGACTAAAATTCAGTCTTCCTCATCTCTGCGAAGCCCCAAACACAACCCGAGTTCTCCGCATCAGCCCCACCCCCGGCCCTCTGAGCTAAAGTTTCCTCCTCTCAATCGTGTCCTGACACCAACCCAGAATGTGGACACACTTCCTCACCTACGGCGCGTGTCACCCAGCAAGTGCCAGGTCCAGACCTCCTCCTCGTTCCGCATCGGTGGGCCCAAGACCCCTCAAGAGTCTCCTCAGCCTACCCAGCAACCACAGCCCGAGGAGAGTACCTCAGACACAGCCTCGAGTGAGACACCCACCCAGTTTAGTCTGGAGCTGGAGCAGGAGGACGTAGAATCGGTGGGAGGGCTGCCAGTCCTACCCCGACAAGAGCGGCGGAGGGCTGCTGGAGGCAGCAGCTCTGGTGCTCCTTCTGAGTGCTCGTTTGAGAGTGACACCTTATCGCTCTCTGCTGCATACAGTGCAGAAGGAAGAGGAGGTGCAGGGAAACCTTGCAGCCTGATCGAGGTGTCATTGTCATCTGTTGGTGGGCCAGAGGGGGGCAGTGATGAACCAACTGATGAAGGACAAGAGTTTTCCTCTGACTCCATGAGTGACCACACAGAATCTACAACAGAAGCTGCCAGAAGAACGACAACAGATCCCTCTGATCCAATGGAGCAGTTTCATCTGGCTATGGAAGCCAGGGATCTGCCTGAGCAGCAAACTGAAACCAAAGAAGAAGAAATGTCGAACACCGAGGCTCTGGAGCCACGTGGAGAACAGAGTGCACCTGGAACCAGAGGAGGAATCAGATTCTTCTTTCAGGTGAGTCTTTAAAAATATTATGCACCAACTGGTCTGGTGTCAGCTTGCTTCTGAATTTTACTAACACTAGGTAGACACAAACTACCACAAACACAACACAAACTACCACAAACACAACACAAACTACCACAAACACAACACAAACTACCACAAACACAACACAAGCTACAACAAACACAACACAAACTACAACAAACACAACACAAACTACCACAAACACAACACAAACTACCACAAACACAACACAAACTACAACAAACACAACACAAACTACCACAAACACAACACAAACTACAAAAAACACAACACAAACTACAACAAACACAACACAAACTACAACAAACACAACACAAACTACCACAAACACAACACAAACTACTACAAACACAACACAAACTACCACAAGCACAACACAAACTACCACAAACACAACACAAACTACTACAAACACAACACAAACTACCACAAACACAACACAAACTACCACAAGCACAACACAAACTACCACAAACACAACACAAACTACCACAAACACAACCTACCACAAACACAACACAAACTACAACAAACACAACACAAACTACAAAAAACACAACACAAACTACCACAAACATGAATAAAGAAGAATAAAATGTAAGAACCAAAGGGAATCCCAGGTTGAAAAGGCTCCTCTTGGCAGAATAAAATTGTTCAGCACATAATACAACAGCCAGTCCATCATCACGCAACGAAGGACTTATTTAAAATAAAAACCATGATAAACATGAAATTAGTTATTTTTTAACCCCTTTTGTTAAATGTATTATTTTGTTTTGTGTTTTTTAGTTTTTTCTTTTAATTTGTACATTTTTATTTAGATTTCTGTGTTTTATTTTGTTCTTTTCCTTTAAATTGCTGCATTCTTTATGGTGTTAGTTTTGTTCAGTCTCATCAGCTTTGTCCATCTGTTTGTAGGAGGAGGTACATGGTGAAGGGGAGATGGCCCAGCGCCGAGCACTGCTGTTGGAAAGGCAACAGAAGAGGACAGAGGAGCTGAAGAAAAGGAGACAGTGGCATGAGCAACAGAGGGAAAACAGGTAACATTTAGTGACGTACCTCATGTAGACCTGCATAAGTAGCTCATCCAAACAAGGCAACTCCTGAATTTGACTGTTTTCCAAACGTCAGCAGAGCTGTGCACGTGTTGAAGTAAAAAATGTCATAACTTTGGTCAATGTTGTTGTTTTACATGTGCTCTATGAGTTGGGTTGGATGTCTTTTTGACTGGTCTCAGGGTGGCAACTACAAGCAAGAGGGTGGAATCCCCCTCCAACACACCTCCTGCAGGCACCACCTCGCCCTCCCCCACTCCTCCGGCGACTCCAGCTCGTCGAGGCGATTTCACACGAGTGGAGTACGCGCGACGACAACAACTCCGAATCATGGAAGACCTGGACAAAGTCCTCAAGCAGAAATCAACAAATCAGGGTCAATCCCTCAGAAAAACCCGCTCGCGGCCACGCAGCATGACCAGAGAGGAAACGCAGCTGTCTCTGAGTCCTGCCAAGGGAGCCACTGGTAAACTCAAAGGAGAAAAAATAACTTAGGGCCAGATTTACTAAGATCTCAATTTGCGTGTACTAAATAGCGTGTGGAGTCTAGAATTTAGCGTGTGGGGCGGGACGGTGGTTAGTACGTGATTTACTAAGATTGCTCACACAAAGGACAGCGGGTGCAAAGTGTCGGAGACACGTCTATTTAAATGAGGATTTAGCGTGTGTCATGGCGACTCCACAAAGTATAAGTTTGATCCAATGGAATTAGAGGTGTTGGTGGAAGAAGCCAACAAATATTTTAAAGAGCTACAGCAAA
>JBAMHV010000004.1:15055990-15075749 GCA_037177535.1 Pseudomugil gertrudae | reverse complement strand
GGCAGCTGGGATAGGCTCCAGCCCCCCCGCGACCCCGCTCTGGGATAAAGCGGTTGATAATGGATGGATGGATGGTTCTTAATGATTAAATAAAACCAAAAGGGGGCAGTATACTATGCAACAGTACACTGTGTTGCAAATCCAACATACTCTCTTCACTGTGCTGCAAATGGAACAACTTATATAATCAAAGAAGCTATTTTAATAAATGTTAATTGTTCGATTATTCTCTTTATTGCACCTGAATGCAAGTTTTATAAAACAGTGCATCAACCAAAATGTCTGACTTTTGCTTTTAAAAAGGCATTTGTTCTGTAGTTAAAAATACGCATTGTCTGCAAAGTACACTTTGTGAGAACCAATTCAAGATGACATGTAATCCTGACTTGTGTGATTATTCTACTTTCCATCCATTATCAGTCATGATAATATGACTTTTTTCCTCACCTGGTTGGTTCTGTATGTAAATGGAACATCTTTGGAGTTCACCATCACTTTACTTGGCTTGTCTTTGACACCATAAAAGGTAACGGAGTCAACAGATATGAATGAGCCCTCTAGGTTGCTATGAACAACCTGTGACGTCATTGTATTCTAGAAAATGAAAGCAAGTCAAGATATGCATTTGTTAAATATTTTTCAAGCTGAAAATTCCTTGTTAATGTTATCATATCTCACTAAAAGGATACAATTGACCAATTCTTCCTATTGGTTTCACAGTAGACATAATTATGCATCAGATCATCAGTGATGTCACCTAACCTTGCTTATGAATTTAATAACAGGGGTGATTTTCTGTTTAGACGGGTTATCCACAGGCATTCTCAGAAACCTAATCATAACCTAATCTAACAAAGCAGACAAGAAAAGTTTAGCAGTTACTAAGAGCAGACTGAGCTGGAGTACCTGCAAAACGCTAAAGTTGACATAGGTGTATTGATCGGTCTCATAGGTGTCAATGGTCTCTCCATCATCCCAGAACAGATCTCCAGTGGCTAAACCATCGTCAGAAAGAGCAGAGACCAGATGGAGAGGCTGGCCGCTACTTACCCACAGAGACAGGTTAGGTGCCTATACAGACATGAACATGTACGGAGAAATTCATTATAAAAACTGTAATGGCTGTTGTAAACTTTCCTCTCAAAAAGGAGCTAAATAAATCAAACTGTACTGTTGACTTTTTACCTGTGTTGGCATGACAGAGCCCTCACGCAAATGCAGGTTAATCTTATCTAGTGGTGCAGAGAGTCGAAGCTCTTCACCTTTGCTATGCAAACAGTCACCCTGGAGGTTAAAAAGAAATTCCAGTACCCCAGTCAAATCATTTTACCTTGTTTACCTCAAACACTGTTTGCTTCTTTTGTTTAAAATGAATCTTACCGTGTAATAATCATACCACAGACCCACTGGGAAGTAACCATCCACATAGTCGACTCCAGGATCCAAGACCGGTGTCACTAATAAACTCTTCCCCCAAAGGAACTGTTTGTCAATCCCATAGGTATTTACATCTTTTGGGAACCTGACAGTTACATGAAGGAGTTTAAATCAAGATCTTACAACCCACAGCTAAAACATCAAAACAAAAAAATGTGTTTACATGGGAAAAAAAACAGAAATATATGAAAATCATAACTTACTCAAACATTATTGGTCGAGCAACGGTGTGTCCATGCACATGTGCGTGATGAAAGAGAGTGTAGAGGAAAGGGAAGAGGGAGTATCGAAGTAGCAGAGCCTGTTTCATGGCTGTACGGGCAAACGGGCTAAATGCTGTCGGGTCTTGCGGCTGAGAAAACACATTGCAGCAGTTAAAAAACTAGGCCATTTCTAAAAAACAATATAAATAAAAAAACAGAGTAAGGAGACACAAAACATAATTTTAAGTCTAAATTAGGTTACTTATTTTTTTATCCCTCTAGAAATGTAAAAGTGTATGCTGTGGGACACAACAGTGACATTTCATGTCTGTAAACCATACTCACATTCATGTCAATGGCATTGTGGTTACGAGTGAAGGGGTAGAAAGCTCCTAGTTGTGTCCAGCGGATACACAATTCCTCCTGTGGCTCCTCACTGAAGCCACAGATGTCTGCTCCCACCAGGGGGATACCCAGAAGATTAAAGGTCAAGATACCTGAGGGCACAAACAGGTTAAAAACTTGAGATAGAAAGCTACTGAAATATTTGGATTTCGTGGCATCTGAAGGAACAATAAAGATATGATAATCCTCATAAGGGTAACTTTGATAAACCAAATGGTTACCTGCAATAGAAGAGTAGAGGTCTTTCCACTGGCTCCTGTTGTCTCCCAGCCAGTGACCAGAGTACAACCCCTGACTGGGAAAAGTGGAGCGAGAGATCACAAAAGGTCTTTTAGCCAGAATACGCTTGAGAGCACTGGAGAGGAAAACAGAGGGCAAGAAAAAAACAGGCGACAGATTAAGGGAGGAAAATAAACAGTGTGTTGCAAAGTGTTTGCTCTTTTCAGTCTGTGTGAGTATCTGAATTTAAAGTCCCCACCTGGCAGAAGCTTTAGCTTCCATGAGTCCATAGAGACTGTGCATGTTATAATGTATGGATTGTTTCTGTTGTGCAGAGGCACACACAGTTTTGGCTCTCAGTAAGCCTCCCAGCACACCTTTAGATAGAAACAGCAAAATCAGACACTTTGAGACAATTACAGTCATTGTTCTTTTGTTCATGGTAAGATTTTTGTGTTTCCTGTTGAGATAAAACATTTTTAACCCGGGGTATAAGGTGGATTATCAATATTATTTGACGGGCAGCCATTGGTTGATCCATCCAAGAAGTTTGAGGGCTCATTCATGTCCTAAAACAAATGAGATAAACATTAGGCAAAGGACATTAAGAGAGAGGGAGGGAAAAAAAAAAGAGAGGGAGACTGTGTTATTGAGTTTTACTTACAATCCATAATCCATCAAATGGCACTTTCTCATAGAACTTCTGAAGGTTTTCGTACCACCATTCATGGGTGACTTCAGCAGAGAAGTCAGGATATGCTGTTAGACCAGGCCACACCTGGAAAAAAAGACAGAAACAAACAATCAATCAATAAATACAAGCAAGCATTTCCTTATGCATCAATCAGATACACTGGGGTTATCACCTGTCAAGATGTTTTAATTAGATCTAGTCCAGGTGAAGTAGGAAATTAAAGCTTCAAATGTTTTTTTTTTAGAAAATAAAACACTGGTGTAATGTGTAAATCTAATCTGAATATTTTAGAGGCTGCCTAAAGAAATTTGCAGAGGTGTTATGTCCTATTATTTTATAAAAAGGGTTATCCTGTGTTCTAAAATACAAATCACATATCTTTAAAACCATGGTTAAAGTGAGCAACTTTCCTTCCAAAAGCACCAGAAAGAAAGGTAAAGTTATCATTTTGATTAGACTGTGTCACTGAAGAGGAACATGACCAGCAAGTACCAAAATACAGTTTCTGTCCAACCTTCCCAATAAGTGGTTTTCCTTCTGCATCTTTGATAAAAACTCCTCTTTTGAGTCCTTCATCAAAGGGCCAGTATGAGCCCTCAGGCTGCGTGCTGCTGATACCTGGATCCTGCAGAGAGAGAAAAATAAATAAATAAAAGGGTAACAAAATACACCAAATATGACACAAAACATGTGATGCATTTACAGACATCTAAGTACCAAGATCATGACATAGGTTTGATTATGAGCATGCAGGTCCCTGATGAGGTCAGGCAGTGTGTCAAACTTTGCTGGATCATAAGTGAAATCCATGAATCTGTCCATGTAGTCGATGTCATTCCACTGCACATCCTGAAACCAGTCAGAAGCACATAATCAGAACAATCCAGAGGCCATGACAAAATGTTGCAAAGTTTAACCATGCTTAAAGTCAGAGAACACTAATACTGGGATATAAATATCAGAGAAAGCAGAAACTTCTTTTCACTTGTTGGTTCAAAGAAGTCAAACTCAAACATAAACATCTCTTATTGAAAGAAGATAAATCTGGTTGTTTGTCGATTCCCCCCTTCATCAACATACTGCAAAATTAAATCTACACCACACCAAAGAAAAAGAAAAGACAAATATAATTAAATTTTATTTGAAAAAATGTAATGAAATAAAAATAAATGAAATCAAATAAATAAAATGAAAAATTACCTGAGGTATTCCATATTTTCTCAAGTTCTTGACAACTTCCCAAGTAGAATTACTGGTATTGTAGCCCCAGCGACAGAGATGGTACCCTAAAGCCCAGTAGATGGGCATGGCCGGGTATCCTGTAACAAGAAAGTAGCACTTCATCTCATGAAAAAGAAACTATTAAAAAAAACTTTGATATTTGAATATTCAACTTTGATAAAAGTATTTGTAAAAAAGTTTCTGATAAAGCTTCATATCAGACTATTTAAGGCATTATACAAAAGAGACAGTATCATCCGTTACACAGCACAGAACCTAAATCAACTGACCTATAACTTCCCAATACTGTTCAATCACTGAACCAGGATCAGGACCAAGGAAAACATAAAAGTCAAGGATTCCACCAATAGTACGCCAAGTAAGAGCTGGAGCAGGCTGGAGGACCACATCTGATAGAACAGAATGAAAAAAAACAAACAAGAGATGGATAACATCAATGCCAATAAATATCAAGCTTGATGCTAAAAAATATACACTTATCTAAATATTTTCCACAGGCACTTAATTCTCCCTTTAAGAAGAAACATAACAGACTATTGTAATGTTTTGAGCACATTATTTGAATTAGACACTCGATTGCCAAAATCTCCCCATGGTAAAGAATTATTAAAAAAAAAATCCTAGATCCACAAGAAGATCCAGATAACCTCCAAAATGGAATAATTTCCCCCTTATTCCATATCTGAGATTTCTATAAATTTAAATAAAAATCCTCCATAACTTTAAGTTATGTTTCTCAAAGACAGAATAACTAATCTCTTTGCCTAGGTAAATGTTTTTTTAAGATATACTTCAAAGAAGACTTTTAAATAAAAATCTAGAAATTCAGCATTAAGTTTGTAATCCAGTCTGGTGTTTTCTTGGCTGTGCTCAGCATTCCCCCTACATGTTCAACAACACAGACAAGTTGTTGAAATGAATCAAAGGTTCAACTGAAACTTCTACATTTCTTATTTCTGACTGCCGTCAGCAGCAATCTGCTGAACAGTTGTGAAACCTTGTAAATAAGCCCCAGCTATATATGCTTCTGTTGTGTACCTGTTCCATCTGTAAATGTATGTATTTCAGCACAAAGCCCAACTTTAAATGGAAATAAATGGTGTTTAACAGACTGACCCATTGCATTACTGTTCACCAGGAAAAAGCCATGTGCGTTCCCTCCATCCTCCATCAGCAGATAAAAAGGATGGGCTCCATACAGGTTGGTTTTTTCCTACATAGCAGAATGACATTTCATCTCCTTTTACATACTAAGTAGTACAAGAGCAAACAGAAACAAATTAACCGTTTTCAATTAGACAGATTCATAAAGAACGCACAAGTCATAAGAGCCAGAAAGCTGTGCTTTATACCAACTGATCCTCACCTTAATAGCAACTCTAACACTGACCCTAATGGCAACTGCTATCAAATCAGTCATTTTGTAAATAATGGCACATTTACTGCAAAATGTAACAAAAAAAAAGGCAATTCAACTTGTGTGAATATCAAAACAGGCATAAAATAAAACCCTTAAACATGTACACAGAATAACATCAAGTGTAATTACCATAGGGGGCACATCTCTGGCCCACATAGTGAGTGTGTCCCACTGGACGTCGTGCAGAAAGGTAGAACGGTGCTCGCCCAAGCCGTAAATGAATGGAGAGGGCAGGGAGGTGGAGAACTGAAGGAACTGATCCGCATAAAAAAGAGGAGCCACCGTAGTGTTTAGGCTAAATGGGGGAAAAAAAAGTTGCTTTCTTAATACTGTGCTGATTAATTAAATAAATAAATGCATCTTGTAATACTACTCAGACGACTCACTACTGGCAGTACAGCATAACATTCATGTAAAATGTGTGGGCTATTGGAAGCAAAAGGTTGACATGCGTGTCATGCGAGGACATTTATTTATGGTAAATACATTTTGAGAAGCTTTCTTAAGTCTGAGCTTTGCTGGATCTAATGAAATGTTCCTCATCAAACGCAGACTTACATCAACGCTCCTGTTAATTTCCTCTTCACAATGAGGCCAAATGGCTGCTTTGAAAGCTTTACGGTGTACTCAGGGTTTTCTGCTTTCTTGGTGGCAGTGGGGACAGAGATCGGTACCTCAAATCGTAAACTTGAAGGGTCAGTGATCTACATTGATGTGAAAAATAAACACAATTATTAACATCAGTATACTTCTGAAATTCAGGAGTTGCATGTTTATAAATGTATTTTGTTTAATCAAAAGAACCTCACGGATCACATCAGCACATTAAAACTTGTCCAATTAGAAATTTAATTGCTGTTTTGCAACTTGGATAGTTATCTGTAAGCTAAAGACCATCTTTTTAGTGGTTATAAGCAGACAAACATTTCCTATCACCACAAAAGGGTCTAAAGGTTTATCATGCTTACTCGACCTGTAAACAATGTTATCAATTTTCTACAACTTTATATTACAGTGGGAATTGTTTCAAATAATAGCTGAGACATAACCAGGGAAACAAAGTTTCTTTTGTAAAAAAAAAAGTTTGATAGCAGATAGAATGAATAAATAAAGGAATGGTGTAATATATAGTATAAATAAGATGCTCACTGTTGTTTCCATTACTAAGTCATTAATTGAGCATAGACAACTAATTTTAGCTTCCTCCATGAATTCCTGATAATACTTAAGTATCTCATCAGACTATTTTGTCTAGCATCTACCTGAACATTTGGCAACACCATTCCTTTGTACATTCTCCCAAAATAGCACTGAAAACAGCTTAGATACAAACTCCCCAAAATATAATCAAGCATCAGCAGAATATACTTTAAAAAAAAGACAAACCCACAGAGATCTCATCCCTTAATCAATATAATTTGGTTCAAACTACCAAACAGAAGTCTCGTGTTTATGCTCCAACTGATTAGAGTTGTTTGTCAGACTACAAGTGGAACAAACACAGCATTATGTACTTATTTACTTACCCTAACACGCAGACGTTTGTCTGTCTCATGCCGTATCTCCACCTCTACAGTGAGGATGTCTCCAGGGTAGTAAGTCTTAACCTCCTTTACCAGCGTACCCTTCTGTCCCACTGAAGTGTCATTTAGTGACACCAGTGAGTAAGAAGGAAAATCTGGTGGATAAAAACACCAAGGGATGCCATTTTTCTGTGATGGTCTGGCAGCAGAACCCAAGGCACTGGATGCAGGGAGAAAGCAGCAGTTTCTTGCTTCACACAGCTCTTGGGTAACAACCACCCCTGTTTCAGGATAACAATCAAACCTCCAGGCCTCTGGGATTAAACTACAAGCTTTCTTGCGGGAAGCAGTTAAACTGTCATTTATTGCAGTTTGTATTTTAGAGCCTGAAGCTGGTGGTGGTGGTCTATGTGGCTGTAAGTCGGATGGACCGTGTAACCAGAAGATGGTCCCCAGCAGCCAGCCTCCACAGACGAGTATCAGCAGGCAACAAATGAACAGGAGAGCTGTAGTTACTGAACATGATGGTATATGCTGAAGCAAAGATGTATCCTCTGACACTGGCATCTTGAATCATGAGGAAGAAAAAAAGACAACAACAACAAAAAAAACACACTTAAGCACGGTGGCGCAGTGGTTAGCGCTGTGGCCTCACTGCTAGAAGGTCGCTGGTTCCAGCCTAGGCTGGGGAGGGTTGTCCAGTGTGCATGTTCTCCCCATGTATGCGTGGGTTCTTCCCGGGTACTCCAGCTTCCTCCCACCCACAAGACATGCATGTTAGGTTAATGGCTATTGTTAAAATGTCTACTTATCATATGCAAGTCACTTCGGATAAAAGCGTCTGCCAAATGACTGTATAGTTAAGATCTCTAACAATGTCAGCCAAAATTGAAATAACCATACCATTAGAAAATCAGTGCAGTTATAATATTTCACTTTTAAGCTCTACTTTCACAAAAATTCATCCATCCATTATATACGCTTATTCACTAAACAGGGTCGCGAGGGGGCTGCAGTTAATCCCAGTTGGCATCAGGCGAGAGGCGGCGTATACACCCTGGACAGGTCGAAAATCCATCACAACACACACAAGACACAACCATGCACACACTCACTCCTATGGGCAATTTAGTCTCCAATCAGCCTACCCCCAAGTCATGTCATGTCTCCGGAGTACCCGGAGAGAACCCACGCTAACACGGGGAGAACATGCAAACTCCACACCTAAAGGTGACTGTTCGGGCAGGTGTTACAACAAAATCTGTGACCCATCAGAATCTGTGACCATAGGGGGCGCTTGGATACATTTCACTACAGATACGTCTTAAAAGATAAGCAAGGTCTTGAAAACACTTTAATAAAACTGATAAGGACAATAACAAAAAAATGTATTTGAAATGACTTCATTACTCATGTCACTCTTCTGAGTCTCAGCCAGTATTAAAAAAGTCCCCATTTCTGATTCAAAGAGTGTGTGACTTTACTGTGTCGTCATTTAATAAACTCAGATTACAATTTCCCTCACTGAGCGGCTAATAAAGGGTTTCTCATTCGTTTTATTATGTGTTTTCAAGCTTCACTCATCTTGTAATTCATCTATAATACACCGAAATACAGACTAGCGCCCCCTGTGGTCACAAATTCTGATGGGTCACAGATTTTGTTGTCACACCCCCAACCCAACCAAGGCTCGAACAAGCAAACTTCTTACTGTGAGGCCACAGTGCAGCCCCTTTCACAAAAATTATTCTTATAAAACTAATATATACAGGTCTGTTGTAGGCAGAAACAAACTCACAGAGATATCTTGAATAGGATGAGGCTCCTCTAGAAAGACTTCACGATGAAACCGAACATCCTCAGGATTCAGTCGCTTGTATGACACCATCGTGTTAATATGAGTCTTTGGGAGATAAAATAGAGGCAGCACAGTGATATTTGAGGGATATGTATGACACAGTAAACATAAATGGAAGCAAATAAATGTTTACCTACACAGTCATGTTATATTATGTGCGTGCGTGTGTGTTTGGGGTTGAAAGGTCGAAACAGTGCAGGGAGCTTGTTGTTACTGGCTAACTTTTGTTCGCCGATAAGAGTTATTAATGTTAGGTTGCTTCTAAGATAAATGTTAACATACCAGTTTGAAAGCATGACTGACTCATTTTGATTCTTGAACAAACAGTAATCAGTCGATGCACACGGACTAAAATATAAAAACTAATGTAGTCTTTAATGTTTAGTAGCATTAGCTAACTTTAGTAGCCAGGTATTTCTAACCAAAGTTTCTGCTTTAAGATAACATGAGCTAACATTTGTCAACAAAGAGCGTTGTTTTTTTTAGCATCTTACCGGGATCTTCTTTCTGCTTTCCCAGGCACAAAATCCAGAAAGCGATGCTTTTCTTAATATAATATGCTACATGTTAAGAAAGCATTTGGTACCTCCCCAACTAGTGCTGCAGTTTCTTCTTCTTTGAAGTTTAACGGCGGTTGGCAACTATTGTAAAGAGCATTACCGCCACCTACAGGTCCAGAATGGGTCAGACAACAGACTCACAATCTAATATATAAAAAAAAAAAACTAGAATCTACATTCTCCATAGATCCCTATTTGTTTTAGAAAATCTAATAATATCCCTACCTGTGCCCTACTACCACCCTCCAAAATACTCTTTAAATTAAGCTGTCTAATTCCTGACTCCCTTAATCTTTCCTTCATCATAACCCTGCATGCATTATAGCCTCTACACCTCAAAATCACATGCTCTACAGACTCTTCTTCTTCTTGACATATCTCACACTGCCCTGTCCCATGTTTGCCTATTAAAAATAGGGTCTTATTAAGCCCACTATGTCCTATCCTCAACCTAGTAATCACAGTTTCATCCCTTCTGTGCCCTCCCTGTAATCTACATCCTCTCACCTCCTTTTTAATCTGATACAAATGTCTCCCATTCAATCCTGTGTCCCATCTCTTCAAGGCACCTCAAAATTTTTACCACTCCAATTTCTAAAAATCTTCGGACTGGGTATACTGGTATACTATTAAACAGTGGTGCTTTCTAGTGCAGTTGTTATCTGTCGGTAATCGGACTACGTTCTTATTGCTTACTTATTACTTCTGCCAAGAAAGTTGTTTTTGTTTTGTTTGGTTGTTTTGACCGGCAGATTTTTTTTCTAAGAATGGGTCTTGGTATAAGATTCTATTAAAATTTAAGAGGAATATGGAAAGAATAGTGAATACAAGCTTTTAAAAAAATATTCTCAATCCGGGTGAAAACTAGCGCATTTTAATGTAGTTAATGTGAAACATTGTGCCCACACACATTTCACAAACATCACCCTCTCTGGCTATGAGGTAAGATAAGATAGGGTGCTTTTACAACATAAACTGCACCTCTTTGGGGGTAACCCTAACCCATAGTAACCACGTGGTTTGTAATCAATACAGTTTAAAAGTCAGAATGTTTGATATGGAATTAGTATGAATCAATTAGGACACAATTCACGCTTAACATGAGCTGGATCACACACAACTATGCATGTTTTACACCAGCATGAGTCTAGGTGCAAGACTGCAGTTCTTGTATTTTTAGACATATAAACCATAAAAATTACTTGGGTTTTTCAAAAGCATTACTTCAAGGTATATTAAATATCTGGAAGACGTGTCAACTTTTCAGTTCTAGCTGAGTTTATTCATTTTCTATACTATTACTATACAGTCGTTTGGCTAAATGACTGCATAGAGTTTATTCACAGCTATTCAAGGTTGACATTATTTTGACTATTTTCTATATCGTAAAAAAATTCTGAAACCTATTACATAAGGTGTGCAAAGCCTTGATTCTAAAAAGTTTCTAAAATTTACAAATAGTACAATTTCCCAAAGCTACATGGGTGAGGCGAGCATTGAATGATCAACCTTTTTAGGTAGATTATTGGATTCTGTATGAGGATAAAGCTGTCCTCTGATACATTCAGGTACATCGGTTGTGTGCATTATGGAATTACATAAAATAGACAAGTTCTGAATGAATGCAAGACTGTACAAAAACACCTGATACATTATCAGGTTTAAATAGTGGACCCTATGGACACGTGCACTCTACAATAACACTAACAAGCAGGTCATAAATCAAACAACAAAAACTGTGGAAAAACGCTGGAACAGAGTTTTAAAAAATCAAACAGTTCAGTCCCAGAAATGTCAATTTCCTCTATGTGCATCTAGTTTTACACACTGGTTGGTACTCAGCATACGTTTAATCAGCAAGTAGAAATCAACTTTAGTTTGACCGGATTTGGTGTGTTTATCTGTCAAAGTAATCACAACTGGATGACCTCAAGATGCTGAATACCGCTGCAGACATACTAATAGGTTACCTGATGTCTTTACATAGCCGAGAAGTGTGATGAGGGTCATCATCCAGTTGAAAATATTCCTTCCACATCCTAATTGGCAAACACTAAGAGATTTTCTTTGAACAGCAACACTTTAACTCTGACATGTACCAAAAATATGTTTGAGTTGTAAGTATACATATATGTTTGCATGTCTTTCATATATAAGCTTATGTTTTATGTATCAGACATTCAGAGTTCAGTATGTCACAACAAGGTGGATACAATATTTAATGCTTCATTTTTATTGTTCAGTTTAACACATCTATACATTAGACATTGGCAGACACAACTTAACTGTTATAACACCTACATGGCTTTAAATGATTTCCTTCTCATATCACAGGTTTACAATAATTTATTGGCCTCTTGGAGCTGTAAAATCCAGGTGATTAGAATCACCCCAGATATTATTCATACATAACTGCTACACAAAACAGAATTAATATATATCTTTCAAGGCAAATCTGTTTTGGGGAACATCTGTTACATATCACAATATCATATTTCAATACAAGAAAATTGTTAGAATAAATTTCACCTTCATCTGATGTTTACACTGCTTAACTCATTATGACCTAATGTAGCAAATGTGTGTTTCAAGTCTGAAGCAAAGTGAGTGTGGCATCATTTTAACATACAAACATTTTAACACTTATAAACATAACATTGTCTTAAATTGGCAATAAAACCAAAGTTTTAAACTGCAAGTTTTAAATGTTATTACATAGTGTCATTAGTTTCTTTTGAGGCAGAAAGTTTTTTTGGACAATATAACATTTTTCTATAAAAAAAAAACTATCACAAATCGTCTTAGACTGGGTTAACGGCCACCCTAAAACGTAAAGCAAACGTGTACCTGTCAGTCCAACATCCACATGACACATCCTGCATGGACAACTTGAAATGACAAACCATAAAAAAAAAGGCATCTGCACGGCCGTGATACTCTAAATTTATGTGCAACAGCCAAACATATCAAGCGTAAAAATGATAAATCAGAGTAAATATTACTTCATCATCAGAGTAGTTATTAGAGACTTGATACAATTTGTGGGGTGTTGCGTTGTGTTTTAAGCAAATATTGGTTTGGTCATAAATTAGACTGCAGGGATAGTCACAGGATAATAACAATAAGATGCATTTTATTTATTAACTTTTTAGCATTGTTCTGGCTGGTAAATACTTTAATACTACTCATACATACCACCACATATGAGTTTAGTTATCTATTCACAGACATAGGTCCTATTCCTCTTCAGTTCATGTTTTTTTAAACATATACATTGCAGTTATACTAATAGGTTTTCCATCTACATCAGTAATTTTTGTCTGTTATGCACATATTAACTGGAGAGTCATCATCACTCTGCGAGAATGCATCGCTCTTTAAAGTCACTGCAGACTCCATCTGAGTCTCAATCTGCTCATGTTTGCGTTTGTGGAGCCTCAGGCTTTGTGAGCGGCTGAAGCCTCTACCACAAACATCACAGCCGTAAGGCCTCTCGCCAGTGTGAAGCCTGAAATGATTCTTCAGACTTGATGCGCGTGTAAAACTTTTTGCACATTCAGGACAGTCAAACTTCTCACCAAAGTGAATTTTCTCATGTTCCCTCAAGCGGCCAGACTGGTTGAAGCTCCTATCACACAAGGAGCAGTGGTAGGGCCTCTCCCCTGTGTGTGTGAGCCGATGTCTGTTCATGGCACCCGAATGGGCAAAGTTCTTACCACAGTCTGGGCAAGAGAATGGTTTTTCACCTGTGTGGACTTTATAGTGACCCTTGAGTTGGCCTTTTTGGGTGAACTGTTTCCCACACAGCGTGCACTGATAAGGTTTCTCTCCTGAATGAATTCGCATGTGAATCTGAAGCGCTGACATCTTGTGACAGTCTCTTCCACAGAGTCCACAGCAGTACAAGCTCTTTCCTGGATTGCTGTTACACTGTTTTGGTACAGGCGAAAGAGGAGTGCCATCTTTTTTACTGTTTGTGATGTCATCAGGAGTTTCTTTAGACACTGTAGATCAGAAGGGTTGAAAGAAATTATTTACACTTACAACTGCAAACCCTCTGCTGCAACTATATGTTAGATTTAAACAAAGGATTTGACCTTTTACCAAAATCATTAAGTGGAACTGATGACAGATTATCAACAAGCAGCATTTTTATTCTGCTGCAAAGGAGGCTTAAATGTCAAAGTCAATAAAGTTTATCACACTGTTAGGATATTTGCAATATCCTACTTAGACTAGGTAGGCTACCTAGCATAGGTAGGTACCTATAATGACTACCTAAAAATTTAACTAAAAATCAGTTTGATTAAATAGAGGCTTTGTAATAATTGCATAAGAATATTTGCCCCAAAAAGTAATATTTTTTTCATTTACCGTATTTTCACAACCATAAGGTTCATAAGACCATAGATTTTATTCAAAATGTGCAGTGCGCCCCATGGTGCAGTGCGCCCTGTGTGTGTGTGTTGTACCAGTATTCACTGATTAAGGTTACGCAGCTTAAGAGAATCGGGCTCCATAAAGATTTCAGGCTGATCTTCAGTGTTTGCTAAATCGTTTCTACTTGTGCACCCTGCCAAGAAACTAAAAGATGGAAAAGAAATATTTTGGGCATGTAGGTGCCTTGTTACATCTAGGAACTACCAAAAAACACTTTAAAATCCTGATTTTTGAACCTTACATTTAGAAGATGGTTGCAAGATGACCTATTTTATTGTTTAATGATTTAAAATTTTAGGTTCAGCACTTTGTTAATTAGTTGCTGTCAGAAAGTGTTTTTATAAATGAAGTTGGCTTTGCTCATCTCTCAGTCATTGTGGGTTAGAGCTGTCAAAACCAACATGTTATCTTTGTGGTGGAAAACCACAGCAATAACAGCCAGCTCTGGCTGCTCTCTAAATAAAAGTTTACAAATGTTACCGTACTATTAGCTTTTCAAACGTCTTCCTCCAAAACCTTTAACATGTATTAATTAATGAATAGTTAGTTGCTGGCGAGTTGCTCTAGAGAGGTCTGAAAACTTGCTAAAAATATTGCCAAAGTAGCAAAGTTGGCAACACTGACTACAGTTGCATGCTGTTTTTAATTCTAAATTATTTTTTTAAAATAATTAAAATTGAAGTATGACCCTTTGGGTACACATGGAAATATTCATTCTGAATTGAGATGCACATAGAAACACGTTTATTTTACTTTATTTAATTCTGCTTTAGATCAGTAGGTTGGAAAGGATTCTGATTGGACAGAGAGCAGACGTGACACCCATCTACCAGAAATACATCCACTTTACTTCCTACTTCTCATTTTTAATAAAATTAGCATCAGCTTTCAGATGTTTTCCTTACTGTTGACAGGCTCTTCCTCTTCCTCCTTCACTGTAATTCTCATCTTGGTCTCATTTTCCTGTTTCAGCTCGGCACTTTTCTGTGGCACACTGCAGTCCTCACCATTAGACAGCACGTTTGCAGTTTCTTCTGTAGAAGAATGAAAACTATCAATAAAGACAAAACTCCTCGTAAAATGTACAAGTAGATGATCTGGAAACTCATGCTGCAGTACCGCATAAAGGTTCCTTGTCTTCTTCCTCTTTTAATATTACATTCATATGAAGAGTTGAAACAATATCTACTGGCAGGTCTCTTGGTTCTCTCAGGTTAATTTCAGAGTGAGGTGCTTCAATGCATTTACGACCCTCTAAAGGAAGGGACTCCGCTGCAATAGGCAGACTCTGGCAGTCAGATACCTAAAAATACAATTTTATAAGAACACATAGGGGAAGAAAAACAGACAAGATTCTAGTTTAACACTGATGTGTAATATATTGTACCTTACAGTTGGTGCTGCAGGTCAAGTCTTGCTGGGAGGATTCATCAACTGAAGTTTGAACTTCACCTGAGACACCAAAAAGACCATCATTCTTGCTACATGACCGCCTGTGGTTTCTGAGAGTGCCTGCCAGTGAGAAGTGCCTCCCACAGTCTGTGCACCTGTACGGCTTTTCTCCGGTGTGAATCCTGGTGTGCCTCCGAAGCTCTCCTGGAGCCACAAAGGATTTATTGCACTGTGCGCAGCTGTACGGTTTTTCTCCTGTGTGCGTTCGCATATGTGTAGTCAGGGTCCACTGCTGTGCAAATGTCTTGCCACAGTCAGAGCAGTGATAGGGAGTAATGCCAGTGTGCAGACGCTCATGTCTTACAAGTGTCCCTGACAATGCAAATCGTTTGTCGCAGAATGAGCACAGGAAAGGCCTTTCTCCAGTGTGAGTCCGTTGATGATCTCTCAGCTCAGCTGCTGAGTTGCAGCTCTTGTCACAGTCTGAACATGGAAACTTCTTCCTGGTAAAGCCCACGACAATCTCAGAGTGCATCGCTTCCAAGTGCGTTTTCAGGTGCCAGTGACGAGAAAAACTCTTCAGACAGATGGAGCAGTGATACGGCCTCTCACCGGTGTGTGTCCGGCGGTGCAACCGGAGCTCCCCTTGACTGGCAAATCTTTTTGCACAGAAAGTGCATGGGAATGGCTTTTCCCCAGTGTGGACCCTTTCATGGATCATAAGAAGCCCCTTTTCTGGAAATCTCTTTTCACACATAGAGCAGGGGAAAGGCCTTTCTCCTGAATGAGTGCGTAGATGGCGCTGAAGTTTAGATGCATACGGGAAGTCTTTCCCACATACTGAGCAAGTGTGAAGTGATGGTGATTTTTCATTCTCACTCTGATCACATTTCTTTGATAGGACCTCTGCAGGTACAATGCCAGCGATAGCTTTCACTCCTGTGAGGACATACAAAGCAACAATTAATTTAGTTTCTCTTTCTTTTTTAAAAAATGGTTGTGATGTTTTGTATCAAGCCATAAATGCAGGTAGAAGTGTTAACAGTATCAGCAATCATTGCTAAATTGATTTGAAAAGCCACAACACCAAGATGATAGATTAAAAAAAATGAACTAAAAAGGAACTAAAGTAAAGTGAACTTTCAAGACAATAGACTATCTAATGTTGTATATTTAATAAGTTTTAGATTTTGAGCTTCAATGTAAGAAGACCATAAAGAACATTTTAAAAATACTAACTCAATGGGCAACAATGTTTCAGCCACATTTTAATCCATGCTTTTCTCACTACTCGACTTGACTATTGCAATGCACTTTACTAACAGGAACACGTAAATATGAGCACATTTCCCCAGTCCTCCAGTCCCTCCACTGGCTTCCAGTTTGTTTTCATGTTGATTTTAAGATTTTTTATTTGTTTTTAAATGCCTTCATGGTACTGCCCCACAGGATTAATACAGCCCTATGCCCCACACGCTCTCTGAGGTCAGCTGATCATTCTCTACTTGTTGTGCCAAAGACTAAAAGAAAGCGTCGAGGTGACCGTGCTTTTTCTGTTGCTGGTTGTGGAATGAGTTACCATTGCACATCAGACACGCTGACTCACTTCCAGTTTTTAAGTCTTTTCTTAAAACACATTTTTTCTCCCTGGCTTTCAAATCAGTTTGAGATGTTGACTTTTATTGTTGTTTTTATATTGTTTTATTCTTTATGTGCTTCTTCACTGTATATTTACTTTGTCCTTGGTGTTCAGCACTTTGGTCGACTGTGTTGTTTTTAAAGTGCTTTATAAATAAATTGGAATTTTATATGCTTACGAAGATCTGAGAAATCCACTTCTTCACCATCAGAGTTTATCAGACCTCCCATTTCATGTGGATCATCGGTGAAGATCACAGCTGGTCCAAAATCATCTGGGTTTTCAGAGCCCATCTCTCAAAAGTACAGCCTAACAAAAATTAAAAAGATAGTTTCACTAAAAACACATCGACATTACAATGTACAGCAACAAAGCTGTTGAAGCATCATGTATATTTTCAAATGAATTACTTAAGACATACAGGTTAGCCTTGATACAAACAAACAATCCAGCTGTAGGGTTGTATCTGTAACATTAGGCTTAGCTGTCACTTGTGGGACAGTATGGACAATTTTTGTATAATTTTTAACATACAGTTTGTTTGTTACCATATATTTAATGTCATCCCTAACTTTATTTTGTCATATCAATTTGCTCCTACAAGTAACCCTTTGTTTTTTAAAAAAATATATTATCTATATTGGATGCATAACACATCTTAGGATAGTTCAGTATGTAATGTTCCTGGCTAGCAGCTTAATTACTTCTTGGCCATTTAGAAAATTATCCAAAAAAAAGCAGCAGTAACAGCATTAGTATATTTATGAAAAAAGTTGTGTTCAACTTTAATGTATCAAAAATGTTTCATAAATAAAATGTTTATTTAAAAAATTATTTCATATAGACATCAGCTCATCAAGTACCATTTTACCTCACAGCAGTCTTAACTTCAAAGATTCAATCTTCAAATTAATCCTAGTGAATTCAAACTGGTTCTGTTTTTAATTTTACAACCTGATTACCTCCAGAAAAATGAAATAAACTTTGTTTTCCACATGTAACACTGACTTGCACTTCAGTGCCTCCACCTTGGAGGACATTCAACGGCCTTTTCCCAAGGACAGTGAGGATGCTGAGGTAGGGGGTGGACCAGAGAGGCAATGCTTCTCAGACCCTAAATACCTTGTTGACACGTGTAGCGGTGTACTCTAGTAGAATAACGTATTGTGCCATTAAGTGGATAAAAACTATAACTCCCAGGTAAACTGATACATGTGCTAACTGATAGCCCTGTTAGCTGAATAGCATTTGCTTAAAATTATACTTTTGCTGCATCCTTGGAAGTCTTGCATTAATTATTCTCTTAGCAAACCAGTGGGAAAAACTGTTAAGACTACATTACATCCCTTTTCTCTTTAAGCCTGCACCAGGAACCGTGTTTGACCGGCAGTGACTATCGATCTGGTCAACGACCACCTCCACCTTTGGGAGGACTGTGAATAACTAGCTAGCCACTGATATGGCGTGTATTAGCTATGAGGGTTTTACATCACGCTAACAGTTACCATATAAGATATAACCTTTATTCAACAACAGTAAATAATAGTAGAGAATCGCTTTTCCTCCTAAATTGTCATCAGCTGTGAATAACACTCGCTAACTATGCTAGCTAATGTTTAACAGACAATAGACATGTTGACCAACCTCTGCATAGGTTTCCCCCCCACAAACCCGGGGGTAAAAGTATTCGCTCGACAGAAATCTATTGAAATGACGAGGTTATATCCCAATTTCTCTTAAAATGTTGCGCTCCGTCTGTTGAAAGAATGCGCAGAATGACTCTAAACAAACGAGGTATGTCAGGGTATGATGACAATCTTTCTAGCTTTAGCTGCTCGTATCTTACAGCAGTGTCGGAACTTCCGGTTGGCTTTTATAAGACAGTAAAAGCTCAAATTAGACAACCAACCTGCATTTAAATTAAGATTACTTCGCATTAAATTAAGCTAAAACACCCAAAACGTTTAGAATAATGTGTGATTACAAGTAAAAAAAAGTTTTTCTTTTTTTAAATCAAGAGGAAAAGATCCAGTTAATGCCTCGCATGGTTGTAATATTCATGCAAGTAAAAAAGGAGAATAAAGGAAGGAATTATTTGGGCAAATTGAGATTAAAGTAAACTATTAATAGTCAAACAGAAAGGCTTCAGATTTCAATTACAATTATTTGCCAAGATACATAATCAGTATCTCTATATCTTGTTTCCTCAATATTTGTTTTATTATTATTAATTTTCATGATACAGAAAACAGAAAATATAAAATCCAGTCTAAATTGTTTAGTTTTATAGACACAAATGTGAAGGTGTGACAGGCAGGTCTGTGATTCCTAAGTTAATGGTGCTGGGTTGTTTTTTTAAGACGTCTCAATCGCACTCTGATACAGATCTTCAGCAGTATGTTGCTGTTTCTTTGTAGTTGAAGACCAACAGCAAAGACTCCAAGTCTAATCTGAGTAAAAAAAAAGATTGTAGAGGTAAAAAAATACATTTCTGGGAAAGGACCAATGCAAGTTCCCAAAAGACGATTAATCAAATTTATTTTTAATGCAAAATACACTGTCAAAACATAAGGTCATGCATTATGTTACTGTTTCATACTGGTTCTTTCTTTTTTTTTTAATCAAGGAATATATATATATATATATATATACCAGTGGAAAACTGTGAGCTTTACAGCTGGGCCTTCACCTCAGCCATCAGCACCAAAAAAATCCTTTGATAAAATT
>JBAMHV010000004.1:15017970-15035957 GCA_037177535.1 Pseudomugil gertrudae | reverse complement strand
ACTCCTTTATTCTCCGGATCCTCCGCCACCTCCGTCTAATCACCTTATCAGCGTTTCCCCATACCCTGGATCATCTTTGTCATCATTGTTACTCTACTCATCAGCTGATCCAAACCAAGCGCTATTCTATAGCGCTTGGTTTTCCACGAAGTGGATCCCGGGACCTCTCCTGAAAGTTAATCTGTTAATTAATAAAAAACATTTTTTATCCGCAGCTCTGTGTCTAAGTGGTCCAGTTTGCAAAATCGTTACAACAATCCAAATTTATAGCTGATGTCTTAAAAAGAGACGCATATATTACAAAAATCACAAAAAATTACGACAGTTAACACAGCTACTACTGGTTGCTGCCACCTGGTAGCGCATAGATGGACATGAATTAGTCTCTCCAGGCTTTCCATGTCCTTAAAAGATTACTGGAGTCCAGACACAAGGTTAGCAGTGGCTTCAAACCTTCCATTTTGAACTCTTCTCAGGTCCGGTCCAACGAATTATTGATGCTGTGCTCTTTACTGGAGGGAACTTGTGAAGTCTGCTACCTCTGCCACTATGTTTATGTCCATCTTTTAACTCAGACCACAGTATCTCTTATTCCTACCCAACAGGGCAGTATGGTTTATTTAACTTATTGTAGCTTACAACCGATACATCTGCTTATGCCCGAGTCTGTACACGTTCTGCGTTACCCTCTTTTTTATTCGCCAATACAGGAACAAGAATCTGGGTGGACAGTTCCACTACAGTTCAGGTAACAGTACCTACTGTTACAGTAAGTGTTGCTGTTATAGCATTACTGATATGTAACGGGTGTAATAGCGTTGAAACATGGACCCACATCTTAATAAAAGCAAAGAAATTGACTAAGAACAAGCAGAATACATCTGAGGAGGAGGCTAGTGGTCCCTGGCTTTATGGTCGCTTGTGGCAATTCTAAGTAAATTAAACCGAGCAAATTGGACAAAGTCCGTGTTCAAGCAGCCCTGCAGAGACGGCCGCAATGAGAGCTCCGCAGCAAGAGACTGCCGCAGCGAGACACGGCCGCGTTGAGAGCTCTGCAGTGAGAGACGCCGCAGCAAGAGACGCCGCAGCAAGAGACGCCGCAGCAAGAGACGCCGCAGCAAGAGACGGCACAGCAAGAGACGGCCACAGCGAGAGCGCTGCAGCAGGAGCTCTGCAGCAAGAGACGGCTGTGGCGAGAGACTGCCGCAGGAAGTTTGTTAAAAGTTTACTTTTTCCCCTTTAATTTAATATATTTTTGGACATAACTGATTAACCTTTGGTCCCATCTAGGTGAAACAGATTATGCTGCCCATTGTTGTGTGTACTAACCCCAGAGGTTCATACTGCCTGTTACGACCCCCATGTCGTCTAGGGAAAAGGGGGTCCCAACACAAACGAAGATGACGGTGAGTAAGTTTAACAGTGATTTTTTTACAAAATGAATAAACAAAAAACAATATATACTGTTAAAATATATACTGTGACAAAATAAAAGGCACTAAGCCAAAAGTCCACAATCAAACTCAAAATCACTGCATACGCAGGCAAAATACCAAAACAAACTCAAACAAACCAAAACTGAGCAAACCAAGCTCAACTAAGGTAACCAAGTTAAATCTAACAGAAAAACAACAAGAGGTTTTACCATAAACTCTACAGCACAAACTGTTTTTAGCTCCAAGGCAAAGTCTAAAGGCAAGGTTGGCAAACTGGGTCACAATCAGTCCCAGCTGCCCTGAATGAAGATGATGCAGTCTTTTTATACTCGAGTGTCCGGAATGTGAGCCAATCCAAGAGAGCCAGGAAGAGATCCCTCCAATCAGGAAGCCGATGGATGAGGGCGAAAACTGAGAGGCTCATCCAATCCTGTTGTTGATGGAGGTCTCTGTATCTGAGAGTTTCCTTTAAACAGCAATAGGTTGGGGCCGTAACACTGTCTATGGCTTGTGTATTAACCACTGAAATAACAGACATTCTCGCTAGGGAGAGTTTTTCATAAAAAAATTCATTTTTTTGTACATCTCCTCAACTATTTGTCAAATTAATGTCAAACTCCTATTCCTAATCCATACAAAATACTGCACACTTACCATTTGAGTTTTGATACATCTAGTTCTTGATGTAGCAGATTATTTAATAACTCCAGGACTGTTTTACCCACGTCGCAGCTTATTATAAAGTTTCTGTACTTTTTTAAAATAAAGTCCACAATTTTTTTTATTATACTACAACCACTACAACACTTGAACACAACAACTTGTAATTTCCTATTTACAAGTGTCTTACAATATTGTCTTTCCCGTAGCACATGAAAACAGCATTAATTTCACTGAATAATAAGCAGTAAGGCTGGCTGTTTTTGAACATTTTTAACAACCCCAGACTAGCTGCTGTGTTTTTTAAACTACATTCATACAGACAAGAAAGTTATATTTGCAAAAATGTGTTGAATGTAACTGAATAAAAATTTGACTTTCTTTTGAGAGCTAAAAAAAATAAAACATGTTATTTATGAAAAATGTAAAAGCAACAATCTTATTATGTAAAATGTTTTTTGCATAAGTTGTATAAAGTTTATTGTGTAGTATTGTGTAATATCTAAATCAATTGTGACTTGATTTTGTAGATTTTGTTTATTAATATAAAAATAACTGGGATTAGGGACATGCCAAAAGAAGCTTTGTTGTTTCTCCTGGCAGACCGTTTTTAGTTGAAGTAACATTGACCAATAATGTCTGAGCTGAACTGAGTAAATCCAAAATATTATTATGAGCAAAAGAGGCAAAATGCAATTGTAAAATCTTGAAGCTATCAACTGTTGTCTAAAGATAAGTTTTTATTTTCTTTAAAATGTATGTGACTATTTTAAACAATGGCCAGCACACATAACAGAAAGTCTGGGCTTCTTTTTTTAGCAAGTAACTTTTATAGGTTTTTTGGTACCATAGCAAAAATACTCGAGACCTATGGACCCAACCTATCAATGGAGCATTTTAGCATTTCATAACATGTAAAAATATTGTCATTATTGAGTACAAACTATTTATATTCTAACAACATGGGTCCTCATCTTTGTGTTTGACCATTATTTTATTATGTTTGCATTTGAAAAATGAATAAATGGACCTGGCAGCTGACTTTTTTTCAGCCACAGTTTATTTTCTAACATTAAAGAAAAAAAAAACTACTGGGATGCAAGAAATAACATCCCTGTAATACAATTTTTTCTTTTAAACATAAATAAACTGAGGCAAATAAATGAGATTTAGTATGCTTTTTTATTATTATTTTTACTATTATTAATCATGTACACAATATTCAAGAAATATCAGCTTCAGGAAAAAGATTTAAACATCCACACAAACATCAGAGATCTGTTGATAATCTTTAAACATGCTACAGAGGGGGTTACTATATAATATATAGAACTATGAGCAAAGTAACAATCAAGCCCATGAATGATGAATGTGAAGTAAAAACTCAATCTTCAGGCTGCTCTAAACATTTAAGTTTTTTCTGCTTCTGTGACATAATCTTTAATTAGTTCTAGGTTTCATCATCATACAAGACTAAATCAGTCCATGTCTGATTTTTTTTAATGACTTTTCTTTCTTTCTTGGGCTTTAGTAACTTAAATTCCATGCATACTGGTTTGTGGGCATCTGTCCACTTGTGTTGGTGTGCAGGAAGAAACATTTTTATATAAATTAAGACTTTTTGTGAATAGTACAATGTTACTATCAAGGAATCTCAGAAAATAAAATACAGATAAATTTCAGCACAGCGTGTCCCCTTTCACAGATAAAACCACCAAACCAGCAAAAGAACAAAACAAAGTTAAAACATCCTAAAAATAATAAGTCAAGAATAAAATATTAATATTTAATGTGTTGTGATTGCAAATTGCTTTAAGTTCATTCAACATTTTATTATGCTTTCCTTCAGTTAGTTATAAATATTAAACAGATATTTTCTCTTATGCAGTTTAACACTTTGGATTGCACATTCTAACAATCAGCCCTTTGTTTCTTCATAATATGAGATGGTGTGAAGTGATGAGAAGTGCAAGAAGGATGAGGAGGGACAAGCCAGTGTCTGAGCGAATGCGAGAACCATTAGCTGAAACAGAAACACACACATTAGGCATCATTAGTACCATATTTTTAGCCTTTGAATTAAATCCTTTTCCCCAAATTTAAAAAATGCTTATAAATCATCATAGATAATATAATGTTTAATCAAAATCAGCTTTGTTTCACACTCATTGTTCTGTTTGTGGTAGTGACTTGATTCATATTGTTTGTTCTTACAGACACTTACACAAGTATACAAGCTGCCTTGTTGGGCTCAGGCTGGGGATTGCATCGAAGTCAATTTAATGCAATCTTACGGTTTCCCTTATATAGGCTATTTTTATGAATTGGCTCAAATAAGATGTGAAGCGCCCTGAGATGACACTGTCATGAAATGGCGCTATACAAATAAAGTTGAATTGAATTGAATTGTTTTTTACGTCAGCCTTGCCTAGATTACTGAGCAAGCATGAGGGTTCAAAAGATGGATTAAAATATGTAATTTTTGCGCTAAGAAAATCAGAATCTGAGGAAACTAAAATAAACCGTGGAGTTCCCCAAGGCTCCATTTTGGAGCCCCTGCTGTTCACCTTCTAAATGCTCCCATTTGCTGAAATTGCAAAAAACAACAAAACATGGTACACAGTTAAGCTAATGACACACAAATCTACATAACCATCCCATGAAGAAACCATAGTCCAGACTCTGGTGAAATGCATTGATCTAATTAAACAATTGATGTGCCAGAACTTCCTTTAGCTGAATGAAAACAAAACTGAAATAGCAGTTTTGGAGCTAAGAAAGAAAGTCTGCATTCAGCTTCAAACTACTAAGTTTAAAACCAACATCAACAAAACCAGAAATCTTGGAGTAGGCTTCAATGCTTCCTGCACTCTGTAATGTGTTTAATACTTTTGTGCAAAGGACTCTGAATTGTCTTGTATATGAAATGTGCTATACATATAAATTTGGCTTGCCTTGTCAGCCCCAAGTTGAAGCATAGTGTCTTGTAAGCTGTTTGTAAGCTAGGACCTACCTTTAGTGGTAGAACCGGTTGTAGTTGTGGTCACCCCAACACTGTTGGTGTTTGATGTGCCGGGTAGTGTGGTGGCAGCTATATTCGGGGCCACTGTATTCGGGATCGATGTATTCGGGGCCACTGTATTCGGGGCATTAGTTATTGGGTCAGCTCTGCCTCCCAAAATGTTGATTCCAAGTGTGTCAAGCTGTGACTGGTACTGGCTACGGATCCAATTCTGTACCACTGTTTGATTTTCATAGGACTTCAGATCTGGCAGGTTGGCACCAAGAAGACCTTTAACTTCAACAACGGTCAGGTTCTGTTTAGAGAACATGGGCATTTGCCCGGCAGAGCAAAAAAGAGACACAAAAACAACAACAAAAAAAAAAACAAAACAAAAAAAAAACCAAAGTAAGTACCACTGGATATTTGCAAACATATACCGAAAGACTCACACACATGCATATGGTACTGACCAGTATAACATTCGGATTTAGACTGGTGAAGGTGGCCAGGTCCATGCTGATATTGGAGGTGGACAAACTTCTGACATAGTCAATTGTTGCACCCACTGGAAAACAAAAAAAAATACAAACCAGTGAATTTACTGCTAAATAGTATACAAAGTACAAAAAATATATGCATGTGTGTTTGGAGGGTTGGAGGAGAAGATGTGCAGGAAGTAGGAAGAGGGGTCTGTTTTCCTACTGAGGTAAGGTTGTGTGAGTTGATAAGAAGAAGCTGAGATGGTCGAGCGTGTGAGGGTGCCAAAGGCTTGAAGAGCTATGCTGAACAGTTGATTCTGTTTCTCTGTAGTACAGTTGGCCAGATCCAAGGCTTCTGCATCTCTGTAGGACACACACATAGATGTGACATGTGAAACAAACAAAATACTGCTAACAAGATTAATAAACCTATACAATAAACCTAAACAATGCATGCAGTGTTCTCTCCTCTCAAACTTTTAAAAACAAGATCAGTTTGTAGATGTAGCAATTTCTCATTTTATATTTTTTATTTTATAGGAATTTTCTGTGGGTTTGAAGCAGTTTGAGAAATAAAAAATGTTATCACACACAGTTGTTCTCTAGATGGTTCACTGGAACACAAAAGGTTACAAGTCCTTCAGTGTTGTAGTTATATCTGGATGAATCTGATTTAAAACATAACCAGAATGTAAAACAACACTAAGAATGGATCAAGAGAACCCCAGTAATGAAATCCCACAAAAAATGGTTGTTTTAAAAGGTGTTAATCTGAAGAAGATTCTCTCACAAAGACTCTCACAAAATAAACTATCTCTTACCTGAGGCTTTCTTGAGAAATGTTCCTCAGAACATCAACATCCAGGGAGCAAAGGTTCGGTCCTCTAATGGCGTTGAGCTCTGCACTGCCAAGTTTATTCCCTTTCACACTCAGATACTTGGAGATGATGGCTTTGGCCTGGATGAGGAAAACCATGCATTGATGAGAACAGAGAAGGCAAGTATGTAGTCATGAGCATTTTCCTGGAATTCATTTGCTCACCAAACTTGGATCCCACTCGCCGTTGGATGAGTCCATCAAAGCAGACAGTGTGTCAATCTGAGTGATATTCCACGTGTTGATTTCTTCAATAGTGGCAAGACGGGACGCTGTTCTTAGGACCTGAACCTGATCTTCTGGGACAGTTGAGGGGTAAGCCTAAAGAGATATACATGAATCAATGAGACAATGTTTGTAGCTAAAAAAAATTTAGCTGAAAAAAACCCCACAACATTTGCTGAAACACTGTTTTTTAAACTAGGTTAAAGACTCACCTGTTCTCAGCTGCAGTTCAATAGTTTTCATTTAAAAGAATAAATCAGCACTGTTACATTAAGCTGGAATTAATGTTAATAGTTTTAATCTAATGTTCATTTTTTCTCCCTTTTTTATTTCGAAATTACATTTATTTTCTGATGTCTCTGTAAAGTCCTTTGTATCTACCTGCTGTTAAATTGCTACACAAATAAATTTAACTTGCTTATGTCACTTTCTTCTCCTTGCTTCTTTTTCTAATGGAATCTTGTTCATTTGCTGGAGGTTATTTGCTCTATTTGCACATTCAAAAAGCCACTGTATTGAACTGCTATTGGAAAAAAAGATGTGAGGGGCAGATTCTCAGTGGGCATGCTGGGATGCAACATCTGCTCCAGGGATATACAATGTCTATATCAATATTCTTCCAAATGAATTTGTTTGTTTTATCCTTTCCTGTCACAATAGTGCTTAAAGGGCCTATATTCTGGAATGTGCTGCTAGGTGGCAGCAAACAGTAGTAGCTCTGTGTTAACTGTTGTGATGTTTGGTGATTTTTGTAATACAGGAGTTTTTTGACTCTGGTTAAACAGGCTGCTGGTGTCTAATATTAGCTACTTTTCACTTTGTTTGCTCTTGTTTTTTTAAAGCTTATGTTTGGGTATAAGTGTTCATTTATTAATTCATTATGCGGATCAGCTGTTGCTGCTCTGTTTAATTGCGCACTGAAGAGAGAGAGTCTAGGAATTTGCTACACCAAGGTTCAAGTTTTAAACATGTACATGGACTCAAAACACAACACAGCTCTGTGTGTTACTGAGTACAAAATGAAATGATTTTTTTTATTTATTATTCAAGATTTTTCTAACAGAACAGATATTGCTGCAAAACTTAGGGTTGCTGCAAAAAGAATCCCTCTAAGACTTTTTTTATCTACTAAAAAACTGCATGGTGGCACAGTTGGTTAGCTCTGTGACCTCACAGCAAGGAGGTTGCCAGTTCGAGTCTCAGCTGGGGTGGGGGTGAAACTGGGAATCTTTCGGTGTGGAGTTTGCATGTTCTCCCCGTGTTAGCGTGAGTTCTCTCTGGGTACTCCGGCTTCCTCGCACAGTCCAAAGACTTGCACCTTGGGGATAGGCTGATTGGAGACTCTAAATTGCCCATAGGAGTGAGTGTGTGTGTGCATGGTTGTTTGTCTATATGTTTGTCCCTGCAATGGACTGGCAACCTGTCCAGGGTGTACCCTGCATCTCGACTGATGTAAGCTGGGATTGGCCACAGCCCCCCCACGACTGCGTTCAGAGAGAAGTGGTAGAAAATGGATGGATGGTTTAGTACAACACAGTAACACCAAAAAACACATTATTTTGCCTTCAAACTATGTAAGCTGACCTGTTTTACAATATTCTATTCTACAGTCATTAGAATTGACTTACATTTGATAACCAGTCATTTTAACCATAGCTATTAACCTAACATGCATGTGTTTTGAGTGGGAGGAAGCCGGAGTACCCTGAGAGAACCAATGCATACATGGGGACAAGATGCAAACTCCACACAGAAAGGCCACTGGACCAACCTCCCCAGCTTAGGCTCAAACCAGCGAACCAGCAACCTACTAGCTGTGAGGTCACAGCTCTAACCACTGCTCTACCATGCTACCCACCACAATACTATTTGACCAGACAAGTAATTATAAATGATAAATTATACATTGAAAGCAAATCCTTGAATTTGAATATGATTTGTTAAATGTTTTCATTAGCCTTAGCTCTTAAAAAAGGGAGGCTTTCTTTACCGTTTACCAAATATGAGTTTGACCACCCATTTGTGTCCAGTCCTGTGCTGTTCATCGTGTCCAGATGCTTTGATTCCTGTTTTGAGGACTTTGCTTTCTTTGTAGCATTACTCTTTTGTTCTTAAGATAATTAAAGCCTTCTTGTTTAATACCTAACTACATGTCCTACAACAATCCCTCACTAAAACACAGGGTTTTACACACCTCTTGCAACTTGTTGAGAACAATCCTAAGGTATTCTCCCTCGTCGACAAGGTCAGTGATCACATCCAAGTTGTCTTTGACAATTGTGGCACTGAGGCAGTTGTTGAATTGGTTTACGTCATAGACAAAGAGGAATGTCGCATCACTGAAAGTCACCTGAGTGATCTCTCCCACTGTGCAGCCTGTGATTATGAGAGAAACAAACATGTTTATAACATTTTTATTTAAGCTGATGTACAGAGCAGTCAATGCAGGAAGACTGACCTAGAGATCGCTTTGATTTATTACTGTTGGACTGTCTTATCGCTCTCATTAGTGCCTTCCTCTTTTTTCTGTCCACATTATTGCTCTTGATAACATTTAGGAAGAACTTTCGCTTTACTGTCTGCAAACAAGAATAGGAGAAACAGATGAGAAATCCCTGTCCTACCCAGTACAGATGTTGCTTTCTGCTAATTGTGTATTTATGTATAGGTTACTCACTTTATCAACTTGATCATATAAAGATGAAGACAAATACAGTGTTAACGTCCCAAGGTTTTCCAGAGTTTGCAAGTTCCAAGATGAAGGTGCGCTGGTTGTGCAAAAAAATCAAATATAAGATGATGCATTAATGCTTGCATGCAAAAATGGATATTAAACTGATTTAGACTCTCAATTACCAGATTTCTGTAATTTAATACACTTCAACTGGAACCCTATTTCTTGGTACTTGGACTATGAAATACAAGCCCAATTGCCTTTATTCAAGCTCATTTGATAACTAAAACAAGTAATATTTTTAAAATCCATAAAAAAGAAGAAGAATAAAAAAAAGAATAAAAAAGAAATTAGACCAATGTTGCTGGTGACATACCCATAATTTGTTTTCCCGCTAGTCAGCAGCGTTTCAACAGCTGCCGCTTGAGCGTTAGTGAGATCTGGGCAGTTCTTAAGTTTTTCCAAGATTGAAGGATCCGAGTTCTGGATGTAGGATCCATCCAGCATGCAGCACATGTTCCCCAAAACTAAAATATTATCTGCGGTCAAACTTGTGTTCGTTATGCCCTTGGAAGATGGAAAAAAAAGAAAAAAAAACAAAAAATAACAATGAATAATATAAAAAAAGAGAAAATAACAGAATAAAACTACTATAAATACAATATATTATATTATATTATATTATTTGAAAAGATACATCAGCAAAAGCAAAAGTCATAAAATAAATATAATAAGCATCAGCTCTAAAGGAACAGACTTTTAACAAAAATTGATAAATCATCAAGCAAACTAGACTTTTGCTGTTCTTACAGTACAGCAGTGTGAATGCTTGCTTGCATGCTGAAAACGGTCGAACTGCAATGCTTGAGACATTCATTTCAGTGGCAAATTTTCAACGTTTAACGTCAAATATTTCGAAAAGGTCAAATGTTACGCATGAAAAAAGTCATTGCTTGTGTGCAAGCATTCACACAATAATAATAACAGGAACACTAAGTGTGAATGCTTGTGTGCAAGCATTCACACAATAAAGAAAAACAGGAACAAAAAGTGTGAATGCTTGTGTGCAAGCCTTCACTCAATAATAATAACAGGAACACTAAGTGTGAATGCTTGTGTGCAAGCATTCACACAATAAAGAAAAACAGGAACACTTATGACTGAACTCATTAGAAGTGGTCCCACTACATCTCCATTAACTGTACTAATTGATAGTATGCCAATTCTGCTGAAAAGATGATGAGACATATACAGATAATTCTAATGAACAGATTTTCAGAACAATTTCAGAGTAACATGAGAAACGGATTATTTAAGCTATTTATGTTCTCACCAGGCAGCTTCTAGCATTATTGAACAGAACAGTTCGTTTGTAGCTGAGGGCTGAGGAGAAGACAGAGAAGTCTGCTTCAGCCAGCTGTGTGAAATAGGACCTGCAGCTGGCCTGTGGCACCAAAGAGTAACTGTGGACAAAAAAGATGAACATAAATTGAAGCCAAACCTTGATTTTACCATGATTCAATCCAAATAAACAGGACAGATTCTTACTCATAGTACAGCAGCACATCTGGCGGATAAAGGTCAAAGCTGGTGACATCTGACTCTCCTCTGATATAGTTGTACATGCAGGTCAACTGTTGGCGGGAAGCACAAAACATGTTTGACCTGCTGATTATCCAAGTTTAGTCTGACTTGATGGTTTGCAATTAGCACATAAGTGAGGCTTGTTGCCATGACTTTCAATAATGTCACATTAGGATGCTTCAGATGATTATTTTTATTCATCCCTGAATGAATTGGAAAAAATACATTAGGAATCAAGAAGAACTATACAAATGTACACATTTTAAGTAGAATAGAGGCAAATACGTCTGGTTGGGATAACCATTTAGCTATGTAATTGTGCCAATCAAACTCATTATTGGGATTATTGCTCTATGGATTAATTTTATTTGTTTTTTTTTAAAAAGGGCAGCAATTCCCCCCAATGTGATATGTAAACATGTTCATTTGCTCACCTGAGTCTCCACCAGTTTGACCTTGTTTTGGCCACTTCTCCGGCAGGCTTTGATCAGCTTGTTGATTTGCTCGCTTTTGACTGTTCTTATTCCTGTGCATGTGAACCCTTGTAACAAATTGGAGGACAAACTGGACACAGATACACACACAAACACAGAGATGTATGTGAGACTTTTTTCACACTAAATACCATTTCTATTTTATTTCTTTTTTCTAGAAAACATAGCTTAAAAATAGCTTAAAACATAGCATAACATAGCTAAAAAACTCACTTGTTTGGACCTCCCAGGTAAGTGGTGGCAGTATCCACAGCAACTGACTCAAAGAACAACACAACCTAACAAAACAAAAACAGACAAGTGCTTAGTGTGCAATGAAAACCAACAGTAAGCCTAAGCATGTCCTTGGTGAAAACGCCCTACCTGTTGCTGTTTCCATTGCTTCTTGTTGAGTTGGGTGATGACAGTGAGGCTGCTTGACAAGCTCTGCAGCTTCACTCGAGGGATCTCTGTGGCAAGTTCATCTGGAACATTCTGAATGATCAGATCACTGCTGTTGCTCACTAAAACGATCTGAGAGAAACATGGGAGCCAGAGAGCTGTTAGGAAAACAGTTTATCCATCCTGTTTCAGACTGAATTAGCACATTATTTTAACTTAAATGTTGGTGTCATACCTTACTGACAAAAGTCTGACGGACAGACTGGGAAGCGGACATTAGTTGAGTTACGATTGTGGTATTTTTGGATGCAATTAGAAGCTCAGTGCTGCTGATGGTGTTGAATATGTAGGACGGGATGCCCAAAAGGAGAGAGCCCAGATTAAAGAGAGATGCTGAGCTGTTGATCTGGTGGGATGAATAAAAAGAAGGCAGTTGCCTACGTGAGAAACTTTAAGCACAAGGACAATTTCTCGCAGACAAATAGTTTACAGACACAACCTTAGATATTTTACTAAAGTCAGTGAAGGCATCAACTACCTGCAACATCCCTGAAGACATTATAGCCTGGATAATAACCCTGGCCTGTCCTTGTCTCCAGCCATCCACATTGCTGAGAACGGTGAGGGTAACAAACAGGTCCTGAGGCCTTATCATCTTGATCTGCCCCACGGACATACTGGTGCTTTGATTGCCAAGGGCGGTAATAGTTGTGGAGTCAATGTTGCTTCCAAGATTATTCACCAAAGCAGCAGTGACCTGCAGATGAAAAAAGATTGTCAGTCTCATTTGTTTGTATAAGTAAGTAAGTAATTCAAATTTATTTATTTAGCACCTCTCAAAAATCACAAAGTGCTTAATAATAAAACACAGAAAACCCTGCATTCGGGCTGGGACTGTAGGCCTGAAGAAGGTCTATAAACCGGTGCTTGATTATCTAGAACTTGATATGCTAAAACCAGAATTTTAAATTGCACTCTAGTAGATGTGAAGCTGCCTGGATCAGTGTTGAACTGATGGGAGTGAATTTGGAAGATTTTGTAATTAGCCTTGCTGCAGCTGTCAGGGTTTGTGTTTGAGTTTGGTTTGTTTAGTTTCCTGTTTTATTTTGATATGTTCCTGTTTTGTCGTATGTGTTTCAGCTTCACTCATTATGTTTAATTAGTTTCACCTGCCCTTTGTTAGTTCATTCTTTACACCTGTGTCTTGTTTGGTTTAGTTAGTATTTATACTTCCTGGGTTTTCAGTTCAGTGTGGGTCATTAGTAGTTATAGTGGTAGCTGTAGTTAGTCTGGTTTCTTTGTCTCCCTTGTTGGTTTTTGTTAGAATAAATATTCTCATCTGCATCCTTCTGGCTGTCTCCTGCCTGACTTGGGTCCACACATCTCCATGCTTGCTCATCCTCAGGATCGTAACAGCAGCGTTCTGGACAACTTTGAGACAATCAAGGGATGTCTTGCTTAGGCATGTGAAAGTGGAGTTACAGTAATCAAGTCGGGTAGAGAAAAAGGCATGAACGATCATCTCACACGTTGAAACCACTGGTCTCAGTTTAGCAATGTTTTTAAGATGATAAAAACAAGAACAAACAAGTGATTTAATATATGCATCTAAGTGCAGGGTCAAGAATAACACCAAGATTCCTTACTGACGACTTAATGAATGAGGCAAGTGGACCAACACTCTCGGCTGTTTTAGGAAAAAATCTATCTGGGGCACAAAAGAGGACTGCAGTTGTTTTCTCATTATGTTGAAGAAACTTATAATTCATCCAGCCTTGTGCCCTCCTAAGATTCTTTAAAAATCTTTAAGTTCTGCAAATTCAGAGATTTGCTCATAAATAAAAGGCTAAAATGAATTGCTTTAATTTTTTTCTTTGTGTTCCTTCTATACTATTGTAAAGCACTTTGCTATTTCCATCTTGATATCTTAAAAGATGTTTTTCATGGTTTCGTGGTTCTTTTTCAGTTGTCCCTTTTCTGTTTGGTGGAAAAGTTGTACCATGGATATTTTGTGATATTTTAGCATGTGTGTCTCTTACCTGTGGATCTATGCTTGTACATACAGCAGTGAGGTTCTGCAGAACAAGAGTGCTCTGTTCTGCTGTCAGCTGCATAAATGCCGAACCAGGAGCAACACACCGGTACAACAGAGGAAGCCTGCAAAGAAAATTAAACAATTATTTTAATTATTTATAAGTAAGTCTAAAGAATTACAACATGCAAAAAGTGAGAGTTTTGTTTTTATAATAGTCATAGTTTAGTGGCTAGAACTCACAGTAAGGGGTTAAAATTGCTGTCCTGTTGATATATAAGCTGCGTGTAGAAGTTGGTGAGATTCAGAGGTAAGCCAGAATGTTCAAGGAGTGCAATGTTCAGCGGATTCACAGTGAACACCTGAAGCACCTGCAGGTAGAGGGAAAAAGTCACATGGATGAGCCTTGAATCTGTCATATTCCATTTATTAGTTTATGATCCTGGTTCAGTACCTTTAGAGAGCCAAAAGACTGAAGGGCCTCCAAAGTGAGGAAAGGCATGAAAGGACCAATGTACTGAGCAAACCATGCTGTAGAGTTTAGCTCCGGGCTGCTGGGGTCATAGCACCTTGGTGTTGTATCTACAATTATTAATAGTAGTTATTTTGGTGAAGATTTTCCATCCTGACAATATTTAACATAAAAAAGTTTGCACCCTCTAATTGTATTGAAAGATATTAATTAAATATAAAAATGAAGATTTCTTGAAATACAAAGTTATAATGAAAAAAAATCTCACGATTATTGCCTTGACCAACAATTTGTTCTGAAAAGCCTCAAGGTAGTGTTTTTTAAATGACACAAACCCAAGGAGACCATAATAACATTACATTTAGTGTTGTATTTGTCCCCTCTTATTAAGGCCTCCCATAGCTGCTTTTAGTACTGACCTGATGTAAGATAAGCCCTGATGGTGTTGAATACATCTTGCCTCACAAAGTCTGCTGCAGTGTAGTTGTGTTCATCAAGAACAAGGACACTGAAATTACAAATGATTAAATCAAAGAACATAGACACAATAAAAGCACATCATTATTTTGAATGGAGCATAGAACTTCAATAAAACATACAGCTTTTGGAAAGCCATGCATGAGGCGTTATATGTGAAGCTTGGGCTGATTAGACTCTTTGTGAGGAAGACCGTGTAATTCCTGAGGCGCCGGTCAAACCAAATGGTAACCTCTGACCTATTGGAGCTGCTGAGAGCCATAGGCCAGACGCAGGACAGAGTGAGTCGCCTCACCTCCGCTGGCAGGGTTGCCTGCAGTCAATGTACAGCTTAATGTCATTATATCGCTATAGCCTGTTCATGTTGCTGTGTATTTATGTTTATGGTACATACAGTCTCCAGAAACGCTGGTGTCTGGTTATAGTTGTTGTAGAGCATGCAGAGCTGTGCTTCGTTGTCTATGATATTGGGGCGGCGCAATAAATGGCCAAGATCTGTTGCAGGCATGGAGTTTATCAGCTGAAACAAAAGAGATCTCAAGTTAATCATTCTGCTGCTCCACATTTGTCTTTATTCCTGACAGTATTGAACTTGGCCTACCAAATTCATTCTGTCAGGTGGCATCAGAGACAAGAAGGTGGTCAAGTTGGGGAACTGGAATGCCAGGAATGAGTCTGTAACAAAGTTGTAGAAACTGCGGTGGTCCTGATAGCAACGGAGAGGCGGTGGACCTGAAATGGAAGTAAACACAGAGAGGTGTACTCGCGCCTTTCCCTTTGTGTGTGTGTGTGTGTGTGGTAGTTAGAGATACTATGAGATGCAAAGGAATGTGCACCTAAGGTTACATTTTTTTTAAAGTAAATATATATGTGAACATAAAGAACATTCTATTTCCTAAAATATTGTGCTAAAGACTATATATTTAGTTAATCCCACATTAAAAGTTTTAAAAACACTAAAGTGTTACAGCTGCCATCAATTTCATCTGCCTGATCTCCCTCCATTCAGCCTGAAAACCACTGTCACCTGCCTGGGATTGGCTCCACTTCACCACATCTTCATCTGTCCTCATGATTCACTGTCATCCTGACCAATGGCTGCTCAACACATCAATACAAAAGGAGCTGCAGCACTTCATTCAGTGGCAACTGTTTTGTGGAGACAGTTGGCCCACTTTGCTTCTGGTCTTGACCTTGTTTTGAGAAATTTGACGCCTGTTAAGGCTTGTGAACCTTATGAACTTTGTGTGGAGATTGGGTTTAGGTTTAGTGTTTTGTATTTAAGGTTGCTGCTTTCCAAGGTTTGACTTTTATTTTGCTCTGTTGGCTTTTGTTTGGTTTGCTTTAAGCAGCATCACCTGCCCTTCTCACCTTGTTTTTTTTGTTGTCAATTGTCTTTTAAGACAATAAAAGCTCCTTTAACTCCTCCTTCCATCTGGCACACTCTTATTTTATGTTACATCCTTTTCCACCTGCGAGCCGGGTCGTAACATAAAGGTTAAATGGAAAAATGATCTAGTAGAACGGTGCAAGTCTGTAAACCCTTTAAGTGGAAACAAAGGTTCCTTTGGTTCTTGTTTAAGGGATTTTCACCCATTTCTTTAGTAAACTTGAATTATTCTGAAGAATTTTTTTCTGTGTTTTGAATTACAAATCTTTATTTTGAAAGTATTACAGTTAATATATTCTCCCTCTACTAGAAGAGAGAGCAAGAAAGTAACTTTGGAATAAATTAATCCTTGCTCCTCTGAATCATTTGTGTGTAAGTCCTTCTTTAAAACAGAGTACGATAGCTCCATCTGGATAACGCAGAGGTGTACTTGGACTTTTCTAATGATTTCTGTAAACAAAGACAGCTCCAGCAAGCTAATAAAAGATCTCAGAGAACTCAAAATCCTGGAGTTGTTAAAATGTTTGCATGGGTGTTTAAAAATGACATAGATCTAATTTTGTACATATAAAGACTTAGTATCACTTTCATAACTTTAACATAAAGCAATACATGGCATGACTAGCATTTTATAAGACACCTACAAGTGGATTATTACCTCTGAGAGCTTGAATAATGTGGTTGTAGATTTCATTCTGTGTATCTCCACTGAGCGTTGAGAAAGTCATATTAAGGGCCTCAACACTGAAAAAAAAATATAACTGTTTTCAGAGAAGTCTTATTTTAAAAACAAGACTGAACAGAAATTAATCATTAAATGTGTATTTATGTTTACCCCTGTCGCTCGATGCTGCAGTTCCTTCCTGCCAGTATTCTGAAGAATGGTGTGACAAGGGAGGGTGACAGGTTGACCAGCAGTGGACGCAATCGACTGTGGAGCCAGTCAGATACAACCAAGTCCTCCACTGATGGATCAGAGAGGTTTGCACGGAGAAACACAACTTCCAACATGGCTGACCTTACCGAAAGGGGGAATAAGTTTTCGTGACCCTAAAAACAAAAACACACAGACAATATATATTAAATCTCCGGTTTGAAACTATTAGTTTTGCTCATTGGTGCAAACTAAACACATGTTTCCAAATATTCAGGAATTATATTAGTTTGATGTATGCTTACCATTATAGCAGTTGAGAAATTATCAAAAAAGGAGGTGAGTTGTTGGCTGTTGATGTACTGCATCACCATGGCCACCTGCTCTGAAGACGTGAGCTGGCCAGGTGTAGCAGACAACTCTGCAAGTTGTGTAACTGTGAGCTGTGGCAGGGCTTCAATCTAATCATACACAAAGACGCATATTTAAACAATTTCTAATAGTCATAGGAAAAAAGCATGTTAACAAACAAAGATAAGAGACATGATACAATATGACAGACCAGTGAAAACTTGGGGTAGAGCTTCTGGAGGTCCTGTAAGGAATAGAGGAACAAGAACCCTCCCAGGTTCTTCTGCAGCCACTCTCCACTGTTGTTTACATTTAAGCTGCAGGTAGGATCTGAACCAAAAAACAAAAACCAGACAGAACAAATTAACTTTTTAGAAGGAAATTGTTTTTATTCTACATATTTCACAAATGCAGCATGAAAAAGAAAAGTAGTGTAGTGCCTACCTGCAGTGTTATTCCTGGTCAAGAAAACCTTAATGAACTGAGTGTTGAACAGCATCTGTTTGGCAGGAGTCATCTGTGGCCGGACTTCACTCATAATCTGCACACTGAGTTTAGAAATGAGACGAAAGGGGCA
>JBAMHV010000004.1:14975635-14998875 GCA_037177535.1 Pseudomugil gertrudae | reverse complement strand
ATTCACTCAGCTGGTTTATTATATATCGTTTATTGAACACATAATCCAAGATGAGACAGGGATGACAGATGTGAGGACCAAGCCATTTCCATTGGAAAGATTCATCCTCAAAGATTCATGAGGCCTCGGTTTCACCATCCCTAGGTGGCGGTAATGCGCTTTATAGAAAGTTGCCACAGAAGAAGAAGAAGAAGAAGAAGAAGAAGAAGAAGAAGAAGAAGAAGAAGGTGGTTTCCGGTGTCAACAAAAAAATTAATTCCCTCCGGTTTGACTCAAACAAACACAACAGTAGTACTGAGGGGAACCATGTTGGTCTTGTGGGTTTCTTTTGTCTTTAGTAGTACAATTACTATCATTAGCGTATAATACTAGCTGCTTAGCTAACAGAGTGAAATAAACTACAGCGGAAGCTGGTGTCACCGGTGTAGCGTAACCTGCTTTAGCATTATGTCACCGTGGCATAAATGTTTCAAGTGGTGCCTTTTGCGGACTCTAATGACTCGAAGAGGATTTCGTTGTCTTATAGCAGTCAGGGACAAACCAGTAGAACTCCGCCATGCCTCTCTCAATAAGTGTTGCTCCACGGTTCAGGGCGACGTGAGGGTTAGGTTTGCTCCCAGTCCCACCGGTAAGCTCCTTCACAGCGTGATGGGTTGTTATACTATTCTATTCTACAGTCATTTCTTTATTCAAAGCGACTTACATATGAGAAGTATTCACTTTAACCATAGCAATTAAAGTATATAACATGCATGTCTTTTGTGGGTGGGAGGAAGCCGGAGTACCCGGAGCCAGCCCACGCGTACAGGGAGACTTCATGACCCCAGCCTGGGCTGCGGCTGTGAGGTCACAGCGCTGAACACTACTATGCAGCCCATACTCATCCTGTTTTCATTTTAGGGGGGTTTATTTACTAACAACAAAACATTTCTTTGGGTATTTTGCCCATATATGTTATATTTGTACATCAAATATGTTTCAAGCAGAATAGGTGTAAATGTGCTGCTTTGTTAATCACTATCAGACATATATTTTGATCAAGACAATCAGCATATTTTAAAATCCATAATTATGTCTTTCCATGCTAAATTGTGAGCAAATAGTTTTCAATAAGCATGTTTATATCAATAGTGGAGTACGTAAAAGTTATACTGAAAATCTCAGGTTTTTCTAAACAACAGAGGCGAACAGTTAGGTTTTTTTTTCTTTTTTAGGAGTCAACTTTAACTTTTAATGATAAGATAACACATATACAATACTTAACATACTTTCTGCTACTTTAGGTCTTGGTTTTTAGCATTCTGTTCAGTTTTACTCCTCAAATGAACTGTTTTAAACTTTTACAATGTTTTCTGTTTCTAGTGATGTGAAACCAGCACCTGCAGTTACTCTGCAGCATGATGACGTAATACTTGATTTACGTTACAGGTTTCTTACACCTTGGAGGTCTCCGAACTGCTCTCTACAATTATATCTTTGCCAAAAAATATGGAGGTATTTTTGTCCTGCGACTGGAAGACACTGATCAAAGCAGACTGGTACCAGGAGCTGCAGAATCCATAGAGGACATGCTGGAGTGGGCCGGTAAGATGGGTCTTTCTTTAATGATAAAGCAACTGCTACTGATGTTACAATTACAATTTAGTTGGTACAATTAATATCACAATTTTGTGATATTATAGTATAATGGTAAATGGTGCATAATGGTATTCACAGGAACCTGCAAAATATTCAGGCCCACTCCAAACAGGAATCGAACAACCCGCGTCAGACTGTTCAGAGAACGGCAATACAGACGTGTGAATAAAGGAATCAAAGGCACATGTATCACACAATATTTTAACAGGCACCTTCTCCTCACTCCCCACAAAAGAAACAAAGCCATCAGACACAAAAGGCAGAAAGAAGCCTAACCCGGACACGATCCCATTAGGCACCGCAGCCACGACGGCTGAGCAAGAAGGTGACCCAGAACCAACCACACAGGCCCCTGAAAACTGGGGCTTCGCCTGTCTTAGCCTTTAAAGCATAACAGTCGGCCTTTAAATGCCCAGTCTTATAGCTAAAATGGCAAACCTTATCTGAATAACCCCGGTTCCGGGCAACACTATCAGACTGACCCGGATGAACCGGAGAAACAGACGTCGATCCACCAGATATAAAGCAGCCGCCTTAGCCAAAGACACCACTTTTAAATCACTTATGTGATTAGCAATTCCATCAGGTATAGAGTTCTTAAACTGCTCCAAAACCACCAAATCACACAGTTTATCAAAGGTGTCCACCACCTTTACCACCGCGTAAAAAACATTCTCTGATGTACGTCGCTTTGGATAAAAGCGTCTGCTAAATGCCTGTAGAATAGAATAGAATAGAATAAAATGGACCTGCAAATCCCCCACAAACTCCAGATGAGTCTGATTAGCAACCTTCCGCCACGTCCAAAAATGCTGACGGTAAGCTTCAGGGACCAACTCATACGCTTTCAGGACAGCAGATTTAACGACGGCATAATCCTGGCAATTCACGGGGGACAGGGAAGAATATGCATCCCGCGCCAAGCCTGTCGGCACACACTGCAGCAACAGCATGCGAGCAGAATAAGGCCACTAACTGACATCCCCCAGTCGTTCAAACAAAGAAAAAAAGCCTCAGGCTCCCGGTCATCAAACTTTGGCAACAACCTCAAATTAATAACCACATCAAACAACTCACTGATAACCCCAGGACCCAAAGAAGAGCCCTCCAAATCCAAAAATGAACGAGCAGCCACTCTGCCGCTTTACAACAAATCCAATCGAGATTGCTGTAGGGACAACTTTGCCTCCTCATTCAGACACCTCATCCGCTCCAACTCCAACCGCGCATCGATCTCTGCTGCCATTTTCATCTTGTCGTGCTCAAGTTGTAACATGTCAAAGAACCACAGTGAAAATCCGACCCCAAGGCAGGAGGCTCAACCTTCGAAACCCCCAGGTCACACAAATTCGCCTTCAGAATAGCCCTCCACATTATCCTTTAACCAGTTATCAGGTATGTTCACCTGGTAATGAGCAGCCAATTTCAGCAGCTGGTCCTTAGTGCACCGGTCCAACAACTCCCCAGAAGGAGAAGCAATAAAATCAGACACCTCCGACATACCCGCAACACACAAACACCCATTAACAACAGCACAACACACACCGGAGCGCACAATCCCCACTTACTGAAACACCTGCCTAAACCACCCTCACCTACCTTAAGCTTCCCCCTAGTCTTTATACAGTTCCGGTGGCGGGCTCTTATGCACCTAATACCGCTGGGACGAAAAGCGACCTAAAGAGAAGTGGCAACTCCCCGAAACTACGGCGTCCTCCCAAGCAACGCTTCAACCAACGTTTACTGTAGCACTACCAACCCCCACTGCAATGCACCCAAAAGGGAACTGCTGCCAAACCTACCAGGGGACAATGCGCCCAAACAACAGCAACAAACCGGCGACACACCAAACAAACCACAACAGCGTCCAACAAGGCGAACAACAAACCCGCAAACAACAGCACAACACAAAAACAGCCAGCCAAACCAAACTCAGCAAGCAGAACGACGCCACACAAAAGCCAACTACAGTGCACGACAAAGGGCAAACGAGAGAAAAAAACGGACGAGCCCCCAATTGTCACAACCTGGCTCAAGAAGCCAGAATTTATTAACCAAACAAAGCCCAACAAAACCAAATTAACGAGGGGAGAGGTAAACCCCCTGCCTCGCTTGCACCAAAGAAGTCCTTAAATAGATAACTGAGAGATGACAGGTGCTCCTTATCAGGCCAGACTCCACCCCATCATCTCTGAAAAGAAAAAGAAATATTTAAACAGAAATAATGAAGGTCGTCACACCTGTCACCATTTTAATAGTAAAATGATACTGTCCATTGATCTGTTAATATTTGGGGTTCTAGTTAAGATGTAATCCTTGTGGAGGCAGAAGAATTCTGTCTTACATCACCATGAAACACTAAATCATTCTCCAAACAGGTCATATTGAAATTTTAAAGAAATTATCGGAGTTCTGTTGGCCTTAAATAAACATCATGCTGTCGGTTAAAAACTTTGTGATTAACAGTAATCATTGTTTCACCTGTGGATCATGCAGACTTATTTTATTCAACTGGTTCTGATGTTTTCTGTAATCTTATCTGTAATTCTCTTAAATGCTAATGTATGTAGTGATCTCCATTATTGTGCAGTTTCTGGTGGATTCATCGTGTGATTAAACCTTTCAGAAACCACCCAGTGTATCTCAGTCATAAGTGATTGTTGGTGAGCACTATTAGCTGCTTTTAGATGTTTTCATTTGTTGCCAAACAAAGTATATTTGCATACTTCCACTGTAGAATGAAGATGAAGAGACACTTCTGCCGAGACAGAACTGGGCAATGCTGGGGGCCACAGAGGTGTGATGCATACTATATAATACATGCCCCCTTTAACATCAGAGAGGAACAAATAGTCATATTTTCCCTGCAGATTTACACATGGATTAAAGTCCTTCTGCCTCAGCAGCCTCTCAGCAGTGTGAGAAAATGTCTCAAATTTTAATGAAGGATGTATTCTGATTATTAATGTTTTTGTTTATACAGCAATATAATATTGAAATGATGTAATCATGACATCTTTAACAACCACTTAAATGTTTTTTTAAGTGCTGGTTCCTAAAATTACAATCATTACTGGATCACAGTTTAATAATGGTAATGCACAAAGATCCTGATTAATAGAATATAGTTGGAGTCCTAATGTTTCTTCACGTTTAAAAACACTGGACCTTTTTATGACGAGGAGTGTGTCTCCCTCTGCTGGGCGAAAGGCAGACAAATCTGTCTGCTGTGTGTTAATGGAGAATGACACTTCCCTATTTATGTGATGACATGGGAAATGCCTTTGTGTGTTACACGTGACTGTTATCCAATCAGAGTGTGTATATGATTTGTTTTGCTTTTTACCCAATAAAACCACTTCAGGGAGAGTCAAAGACAGATCTACCCTTGATGCAAGTTATAAAACTCAATAAGTCTCTGTGTCCTCATTGTTCATGTGCTTTTGTTGTTCAAAAGGGTTTTAATCTTTGTGCACTATTTAAACTGTGATCCAGTAATGATTGTAATGATTGATTGGCAGTTGTGTAATACGTACGTTTATCTTATCCTTAAGGTATACCTCCAGATGAGAGCCCTCGTCGAGGGGGGCCACTGGGTCCATACCTGCAGTCTGAGAGATTGGAGCTCTACAACCAAACAGCTCAGCAGCTTATTCAAAGTGGACATGCCTACTATTGTTTCTGCAGCCCTCAAAGATTGGAGCTACTGAAAAAAGAGGCTTTAAGAGATGGACAGACGCCAAAGTAACACCAATACTGTAACTTTTTCTACCCTAATCCAATGCGTATGAAGAAAACACAAAAATCTGCATGTTTTCTGTTTATCTTTACCTTCACAGATATGACAATAGGTGTCGTCACCTGCGAACTGACCAGGTCCAGGAAAAGCTTGCACAGGGAGGGTTGCATGTGATCAGGTTTCGCCTGGAAGCTGGTGTTGAGCCTTTTCAGGATTTTATCTTTGGATGGAATCATCATAAGGTGGCACAGGTCAGGGTTATGTTTTTTTCTCAAGTTTTATTACCTCCAAGCTTGCCCTGTAATAGTTTGCCCATTGTATGACTCATTTTCAGCTTTTCTAGCCTGTAAGATTTGCTTACTTTCTACTTTTCACTTAGGTGGAAGGCGACCCCGTTGTGATGAAGGCCGATGGTTTTCCCACCTACCACCTAGCCAATATAGTAGATGATCATTACATGAAGATCAGCCATGTACTGAGGGGATCTGAGTGGCTCATCTCTACATCTAAACATCTCCTCATGTACCAGGCTCTTGGATGGCAGCCACCTACTTTTGGACATCTTCCACTTCTGATGAACAAAGATGGAACTAAGCTGTCTAAGAGACAGGGGGACATATTTATTCAAAGCTTCCAGAGAGATGGGGTCCTACCAGAGGCTCTGCTGGATATCACAACGAACTGTGGTTCAGGATTCAACAGTGAGTGATGACAGCAAGTATAAAATTAAATAAGATAAACCCTGAAACGGCTGGGTGAGTTCAGTGCTAAAAACCTTTACAAAGTAGAAATAAATAACAGCAATTGTAATGTCTTTCTGTTTATGTATAGCCAATCGAATGGGGCGGAGGATACATGAACTCATTTCTGAGTTTAATCCTTCAAAGATTACAACTCATTCTGCCTTGTTAGACCTAAAAAAACTGCCAGAGTTCAACAGGTGAGTCATAATTTGCCGTCTGTCTAAAGTCAGTCCAGCTATTTTACAAAAAAAAATAAATCTAGCTCACAAACTCTGGGAATTTACACATTTTCAAGGAAGCAGTTTGATTTATACTATTTTTTTAAACAATATTTCCATCCAAGGCATTGAAGACAAATTCAACATTTCTTCTTATTGTGAGATGTTTTTATGGTATTCCTGAATTCCAGGAAACTATGTAATTTATAAAATAACAGAAGAATCAGTCTTGATCACTTGGCTTTATGCATAGAAAACCAGATCAATTAAAAAGCTTGTAGTCATATAATAATTGACTGGTTGCTGGAATGCTTTCTACTTCATCATTTTCCTCCTGCAAAACACATTATTTCTCAGCAATCTCAGTTAAAGATATTTCAAAGAAAATCATTTAAACTTTCTGAAGTAATGGTTCAGAAATATCAGAGAGAAGTAGACAGAAAGGATTGAAATATGCTTTGAGAAATACCTCAAAACATACTTAGTCGGCAGAGCAATGTTGACAAAGAAGACATTAAAATCGACACAAAGGATCATCATTCATATTACAAGACTCAGCCACTCAAGTCTTGACTATTCATGTACTGAACAACCTGTTTAGCATTGCAGAGTAAGTTAATATATTGTTTTATATTAAGCTCCCTAAAAATGGCTCCCCTATCTCGTGTGTTTGAAATCTCTGCTAAATTTTTGGTAACCCTAATTATTACAAGTGTTTATTTATCTGTTTGTTTAACCTCAAGTGATGCACAACTACAATCTTCAACGTAAAAGCAATAGAAACTTTTTTTTTTGTATTTGATGGATTTAGCTGCTAGTGAGGTCTTCCATACTGTTTGATACATATTTGACATTTGTCTAATTGTTTTTTGAATAATGGCAGAGTGACAATTACATCACCCAAACCCAGGTGCTGTGCACGCTCCTGTTGGCATTTTTACAGGAACGTTTGCTAGACTTCCCTCTCTGAGGCACCATTGCTAACATATGATTGGCCAATGGCAGTTCTATGGCAAAGGGTCACTTGCTTTCACAAGTTTGAGACACAGTGTTTTAGGTGATTGATAATAGCACAAGTAAGATTTTGTATGCTGTGTCTGATGTTGTGTTTTTGTTTTTTTTAATGAAAATTATTTCTTTGAGTCCCTTACCATAAATATTTTGCATTGACTTCTAAAGTAAAAATGTAGTCAGTTTGAAGCTGAATGAGCCTTCCCCCTGTTCAGGCATCGGCTCATGATAGAGCTGGTTAAGTGTGTGTGTGTGTTTGGTACTTTCTGCAGGTCAAAATGTTCCATTAATTTTAATGTTTCTGTTTGGTGTCTGTGTGATGAAACTAACCTGTTAGCCAGCAGAATCAATGTTGGCATGTAATTTCATGAGTCCCTCCCATGCTGACTTTTTTCCACCAAACATATATGTGAGAAAAGTATTTTATAAAGAGACACATAATATTAGAATGACCTTTTGGTCGGCTAGACTAGAGGAAATGTGCAATTATTTCAGGATTAGTCATCTGTTTACAGAAAACAGAGACTTGCTCAAGATCAGAAAATCTTACATTAACCAGAAGGCTTAGTTTCTTTCTTGCTTCCTAGGGATGGGCCTATGAAAAACAAGAAAATATAGACTGTATAGCATGGAAACTCTTGCAGATTATGGCAGGGGTTATGTAGAAAACCACATCACAGAAAGTCAAATGACTGTTGGCATTACCTAAAGTGCCTGTCTGTCCTGGGAGAGAATCTCTCCTTCAATGTGAGCTCCATGAGGTTTCTTCATTTTTTATCCCCACAACTGGGTTTTTTTTTAAGAGTTTTTCCTTACCGAGAAGGAAGGTCTAAGGACAGGATGTCTGCTTAGTTTAGTGTAGTCATTACTGTGTCTATTGTGTGTTACGTATGTCTGTTGTTGTGTGATTAACTGTGTTTGAGACGACTTTGTTGTGATACTGGGCTATATAAATTGAACTGAATTGAAATGACCTCTACTGAAAATCAACTCAAAGCGTATTTATATAGCACAAAATTTCATGAGCCTTGTGGACTTTACATCAGACTTTATTAGCAGACTTGTGCACAAAACAGCTAATTATTTATTGATTAGTCATGTGTGTTGCCACAGGGAAACACTTGCAGGTCTGCAGTTCTTGAGGACCAGAGTTGGCCCCTGATTGGAGATCAAAACTGACTGATCTGTTTGTGAATTTGGCAGAATCCACCTGCAGCAGCAAATCGACAATGAGGAGCACTGTCGGTTCTTGATAAAAGACCTGCAGGAGAAAGTGCAACACACCTACACAGCAGAGATCCAGGACAAAGAAGTGCTGCATGACAATTATATCAAGCGGATTCTGCAACTCCGTAAGGTGAAAATGTTCAGAAATGTGTGTTTATATAATCACTATGCTTACATACTGTAAGAAAGATTTAAATGGTAACTTTGAATATAAGTACAGCAAATGCTTGATCACCAGGCACTCGCCTTCATATCCCACCATCAAGCCTGGCTCCAGGCCCTGTGACCTGTTTCTGGACAGACCTTGAGCGAATGCTGTCTTGCATCATAGGGGTTGCTGAGCTGTGCTTTATTTTGACAGAATATCCTGGAGAAATTATCTGAATCTTTGTTTAGCAGAATATAGGCCATGTGAAATTTGTGTTCCTTGATAATGGTGTCCTATGTAAAAAGTTTTATTGTCCTGCACAAATGACTGAAAATCTTTTTTCCTTTTTTTAACAGGGTCATATATCCTCCTTGAAGGAGCTTGTGAGCCCAACTTACTCTTACTTGTGGGTGCGTCCTTCCATTTCCAGCCAACAGGTGGCAGCACTGACCTCGGAGGCCCAACTCATTGCTTCATTAGTGCTGAAGTCTGTATAGTTTGATGCTCCCTGCTAGATATTTAACTTCAACTTACATCTTTAGTGTTTTAGCTTGACTCTGAACATTTGTATTTACATTTAGGTTAATAAAAGTGCAAGATGAAGAGCTGACAGTGGACCGACTTAATAAAGACCTGAAGGCCTTGGCAAAGCAGACAAAAGCTACCAAGTATAGAGAGGTCATGAAGGTGTTGCGTCTGGCTCTCAGTGGGCTGCAGGTACCGTACGGACATTTTGTGTCTTATGGGTTATAGAATCTCCAACTGCATTTGCTTTTTGTAGAGTTAAGTTCTTGTGTTACATTACCCAAAAGCTTAGTGAGCAGCTGTCTTTTCATTGCATATCAACAACTTAACAAATGAACAAAAAATTCAGAAAGTTGGAAGCAAGTTTTCCATCCATCCATTTTCCACCGCTTATCCGAGGTCGGGTCACGGGGCAGCAGCCTAAGGAGGGAAGCCCAGACTTCTCTCTCCCCAGCCACATTCACCAGCTTATCTGGGGGGGATCCCGAGGCGTTCCCAGGCCAGCCGCGAGATGTAATCGTGGGGGTGGGTAGGGGATCAGGAGGTCCATGGGAACTGAGTGTAAGGGCCTATCGGTCAGGACAGGAGCACAGACTGGATCAGCTGAGGTCCAAACGGGACATCGATCATCAGCCGCGCATCTGAAGCAGTCCTCACTCCCCCAGAGGGGAGAGTGGGAGAGAGGAGCAACTTGTGAACATCAATGAACTAATCAGAGCTATAGAATATTATATTAAATTATTAAATAAATTGCATTAAATTAACATAAAAGCTGCTGAGATTCTGCACAGTGACTGAACAATTTGAGTCAGGTGTGTTGGAGCAGGCATACATGAAGAATCTGCAGGAATTTGGCCTTTGAGAATTGGATCTGGATTACCTTGATTCAGGTTAATTTATCAAATACTATCATTTTTTGGTTTTGACAGTTTAGTAAAGAGTTATTTAAACAAAATTTGTCACAATGATAAAAAAATAAGGTATCTTACATCTTTTGTTTATTTGGTACTTATCCAAAATATGATATTTAATCAACTGGGTGGAAAATGTGAATGCCAAGTCGATTTATTCATTTTCTATACCACCGAATCCAATTTAGGGCTGCAAAGAGGCCTACCCCAGCACTTAGCAGGTGAGAGGCAGGGTATAGTCGCCAGACCATCACAGGACCAACACAAACAACTCACGCCTAGGGACAATTTACTGTGACCAATCAACCTAACAGACGTGTCTTTGGATGTTGAGAATACCCAGAGAGAATCAATGCATACTCGTACTACGGAACCTGCAAACCCCGCATAAAAAGGCAGCTGTTCAATCTTCCTCTCAGCCGAGGCTTGTACTGATGATTGACGAGTCTGACCACTGTGCAAAACCATCTCCAGCACATCTCAATGATTGTCCATGGGGTTACAGTCTGGACTCTGTGATGACCGATCCAAGTATGAAAATTATGCCTGATGCTCCCTGAACCCCTTTCTCAGTTTCAGCCTGATGCATCCTGGAACCGTTGTCTTGGATATGCCTGCCGACATCAGGAAACAAAAATCCAGTGATGAAGTAACCTGATTATACAGTAGTCAGCTAACCTCATTCTTTGGGTGCATAATATTGCTGAATCCCAACCTGATTAACTGCAGTAGACCTAGATCACAGCTCTGTCCCACAGGCTTGTAGAATAGATAAAATGCATGATGGCATTATGGATTAAATTTCCCCGAAGGTTTTAATGATCTCCCACCGCCATCATTCAGGATTTCTTTAGTTTACATTTCTTCCTCCAAAGATAAAAGTTCCCTGCTATTGTCCCAGTCAATAATATGTTGGAAATGTTTTCACACAAGCCTGATTGGAGACTCTAAATTGCCTATAGGAGTGAATGTGTGTGTGCATGGTTGTTTGTCTTTGTGTGTTGGCCCTGTCTGGCGACCTGTCCAGGGTGTACCCCGCCTCTCGCCCGATGTCAGCTGGGATTGGCTCCAACACACACACACACACACACACACACACCCCGCCGTAGAAAATGGATGGATGGATGTTTTTACTGTTTAGTAGTTCCTTCATCTCTTCAGATGTTTTCTGTGCTTGATACATGCTGAAGGTTTGACCCTTCTTAGACTAACAACTTTTCTATGAGTACAGGATGTTTTTTCACATGCTTGATAAAGAAATGAGAAGTTATTCAATGTATCAGCTGGGGTTAAATAAGTTGTTGCAAAATAATAAAAAATAATCACCAATGTAGTATTCCTCCAACAGGAGGTTAATACACATTTGCTTATATGAACCACAGTGGTGACTTTTTTGTTTTCTTTTTTTGGCCAGGCAGTATATTATAAGACTTTTTATGAACTATGAGTAACTTGGAATATTCGTGAGTGTTTTTTCACACTACTTCCCTTTCTTAAGGATTCAAAGCATTTATTCTTATGAAAATGTGTGGTATTCATTGTGAATTATTTTACATAAAAAAAAACTTCAATGTCCAAAACTACCAGCAGATTCTGTATTTGCTTCAGCATTCAGATGACATTCAGTTCCTTGTAGAGGCTTTTAATTTCCATTCATAATTTTCCATCATTGTTGTAACTAATGGTACTTTCTGTGACAGTTACTACCACCGATAAGTATTACAGTGACTCACATATGCACATATATAAGGAAGCAGCACATAATGAAGAAGTTCTTTTCATTGTGTCTCTGAGCTCTGGTTGTCTTGTTACTTTACTGACCCATGGATCCTCTGTTCCTCTCTGTCATGTAGCAAGGTCCCAGTGTTGTTGAGATGATGGTGTCTCTGGGTCCTGCAGAGATCAGATATAGACTTCTGAAGCTTCTGCAGCTTTCAGACGCCAGCTGATGGTCACCTTCTATCCACCTCCCTGACTGGAGCCAGAAGAGATCAGCTGTTGTTTGACTTGTATGCTGAGAATTACATCATGTTGTTTTTTAGCCACAGATAAATGAACTGATATGTTAAATACTAAAATTATAGCATACTGTTATGCAAATATTATATTAAAGTCTAAAGAACTAATTGTACATTTCTGATCTGGTTTTGTTCAGTAGTCTGAAACTTGACAGAGCCACCTGACTGCACAGAGTGATGGGAAGTACCTGGGTATTTTTATGCAAATCGGTTTATTTGGGGAAAATTATTTTAACTAATTCTTTAATTTGGAGTTTGTTAAAATTGAAAAATTCTATGCAAAACGACAAAGTATTTTATTTAATTCTCAATTTTGTTGTAATGCCACATTTATTGAATATTTACCATCTGTTTAGCTGATCACTGACCAGCGAAAGCTTTATTTGTTATATTAAAAAATGTTTTTAATAACTAATATACTTGTATATTACATCTCTCTCTCTCTCTCTCTATATATATATATATATATATATATATATATATATATACTTGTGTATATATATTTTAAACAAGTTTCAAGGTAATAAGTTAGATATGACTTTTTTTTTTTTTTTTACCAAAACACATACATATTAGAGTGAGTGATGAATAACATTTTGCTCACAATGGCAGTTTTGAAGTCTATCTCTGGATTGTGCAGTGACTTGCTGTAGCTTGTAATAGACACATATGGAAAGTAACATATCATTTAGTAGGACTGGTCCTAATGAGTCTTTAAAGAGCAGTGACTAGTTTAGCCTCTTTTGGTATCTTTTAAAGATATTGCTATCATGCATGATATTAGCATAGCCATGTGTTTTTGAACTTGTCAATTGGTGCAGGGGTACTTCAGCAGACTAGTAGTACAGGCTGTATGTACCACAGTGGGGTAGTAAGTTTGCTTACCATAGCACTTGTGGTTATGTGTTATATAGATGTGCCACGTTTGTACTATTGTGTTCTACTGAAACACAAACTTTGAAGGTTAGTATTACAGTACATTTTTTAAGTTTTCTATTTTTCGTTACTTTTTACTTCACCCCTCATTCAACATGAGGTATTTGATTAGATAGGGGAGGCTGAACACTAGTAATCATGTAAGTAATATATGTACAATGTAAATAGTTAAGTGAAGTCTGTCAGCATTAAATAATGTAATAAAACAATTACATAGAAATCTGCCATAGAAACTTATTAAATTATCATTTATAATGATAATTTGTGAGAAGCATTTTAGTTCTCGAACTTAAACAAGGTATTCCATAAAAACATTGTAACGTTTAATTAAAATGAAAAGTAAATATAGAAAAGAATACTGCAAACTTAGCAGGGAACTAAAATACCTTCCAAAAGTTGTTTTAATAAAAAAAAATCTCCATAATACCCTGTCAGCGCTGTAGTGACACGTAAAGCTGAGGGGTGTACAGAAGTGTGACTGACGGGGCGTGAGAGTCACATGTCTCCATAAACACTGCAGTTTGACACATTGGTCTCGCGCACAGGCACGCTCGGGTCAGCGGCTCTCTCTCTTCTGGAAGCAGGCTGACTGCAATGGCGAGCAGTGTAAACCAGGCAACTTTTGAGTCGTGGCTAAGTAAGTGAATTTCAATTAAAGACTAAATCAAGTTTATATATTTATTTTGCTACTACTTATTTTTATGTGCAATGAAGTGGTAGCTTGAAATATTCGCCGTCAACTAGCGTTAACCGTCACATACAACGAATACACTTATTGGTACTGAGATATTTTTATTTGTGAGATAGTGGTGAACATGTCGGCTTAAAATGAGAAGAGTTTTGTAATTAAAACGTGTAGCTGAAACAGGAAGTTACTTAGCCTGGTGCGCGCGTGAGAAGCGCACAGCGGTTTTGTCTGAGCCCTGTGGTGTGCTCGGATTATTTCCTTTGTTTACAAGCAAATGAGTGAGAGCGTGAAACCCTTTACAAATTTGGGACTTAGTTCCTTGCAAATGAGTTTAGGTGTTTTGCCAGATCATAACTATACCTCTAGATGCTGACAGCTATATTGTTATATATTAACAGGAAGTTTTGAGGCCTTTATTACTTAAGACATTATGACCAAAAAGTACATCACAAGATCAATCATATTTGGCCTTTCAATCCTTTTTTCTTATGTATTTATTTGCATTGTGTTACAATGTTTATTTTATTACAAGAAATGTAACGTTCTGGCTATGATTCATTACCTTTCTCTAACATTGCTTATAATTATTGACTATGTTAAAAAGTGAAAGAATTGCACCATGGACAATAGATTATTTGTACTTTTCTATCTTTTTAAAATGTAATATTCAAAAGCATTAAAAATACTTTTAACCCATGCAGAAACAAAATATGAATTATAAATTTGTATATAAATATACATATTGGGTGGTAAAGAATTTATGCTGCAACTTCAAAGTATCTTCATAATGCTTTCTTACATTAGCTCTATATAAATAGCTTTAAAGTTCACAGCAGTGATGCAAGTTGAAGTAGGAAATTAATGAGGTAACTGAAAATCAATGTACTAAACTGCATTTTAGTTTAGATAACACTTCTAATAGTGTTTTGACATCATGTCAAATTAAAAGCTAATGGGGAAAAAAGGGCAATACCAAAATAGGAAGTTTACACCGTAGTTAGTCTCTATGCCTTGCATGTATAGTAAAGTATATGTGGCACTGCATATGCTATTATTCAACTCTCTCTACATGCATATTGTATTTAAATTTATTATAAAAGTATTTATGCTTGAACTTGCTTCTGTTTAATTACTCTATATCAGATAAGGCCACTGACCCAAATAATCAAGAGGACCAATGGGATTCCATTCAGTACTTTTACCAGCTTGTCAACCAAGAAACTGACGGGTAAATCAAAGTTTTTCCTCTTTTTGAACAGTTACGGTATCTAAGGGGCCCAAGTATAATAATTTAAGCAGTTAGTCAAGTCACTTGCTCTTAGGGTTAGTTTGAAGCTACTGTGATGCACAAATTGCATAACACCGAGAAGACACTGTTTGTGTCTTGTTTGTGTCTTCTTGCCTTTCCTGTTAATTGAAACTATGTGTCAGTACAGTGTTAGTGTTTGGAGTTAGTTTCAGCATTTTAACGTACGGTAATTTTATTTTTCTGCTCTCAGGCCACAGGTTGCCATGCGTCTACTTGCCCATAAGATTCAATCCCCGCAGGAGAAAGAGGCTCTACAGGCACTCACTGTTAGTATATAAATATAGATCATTCAATCACTGTGAACATACAGTAACCATTTGTTTATGACATGTGTTGTGTTAAATGTCATTATTTACATTTGTCATAGTAACTTCCAATATACAGTAAATAAAAAATGTCCTTGTTTGATTTTGGGGGGAGGCTGTCCTATGAGTAATATGTGTGACGTAATTCCAACCACATAAATGAGGCGTGAGAATTGAATATACCATGACACTGCACAATTTCATGTCTTTTAAAGAAAGCTTCAATAAGGATTTTGCTATTAAATGCAACTTTTCATGGGTCATGTGCTTCACATCATCTGACAACAGGGTGGTTAGACCCAAACATGCATTGACTGAAACCAGTCTCTGACTATCTTGTGCTTCATGACAAATCATTTTTCTTTCACGTTAATTGTTAAAAATGTGTTGTGCCAGTTACTTTCTCTTTTTTGGGGGGATTTCCAGGTTCTTGAGGCCTGTATGAACAACTGTGGAAAGAGGTTCCACAGTGAGGCTGCAAAGTTTCGTTTTCTAAATGAACTCATCAAAGTCTTGACACCAAAGGTACATCTTACCAAAGTCATGGAGATAGCTTACAATAATGAACGTTTTCCCATTATTAAAGTTTTCCAAACCTTTAAATTGTAGCAGTTTGGCTTTACAAATAGAATATTCTCTGTTTTTATCATTTTTATAACTTGTGACTAATATTAACAGAGTGAGCCAGTGGTTTTTAGCATGCCATCTTTGTCTATCTGTGGTTCAGGCAGGTTGTGAACAGCATCCTTTAAGGTAGAAACCAGTTCACTTTGACATTTTATTTTTATTTTAAATGGACAAAAAAATCATAAACTGAAGGAAAGAGGATAAATCATTAGTGCATTGTGGACATCATCAAACACTTGTTTTTTATTCAGGTCAAGTAAATTACATTGGAATTTAGGAACTGGCTATCTATCTAAGATGAACCTAAAATCCTTTATGATTGTCAAAGGTTAAAATGTAGCCTATTGCTTATTGTTCCAGGTGTTTTTTGTTTGTTTTCTTTACATCAGGTTAAGCGATTTAGCTAAGTTTTGCCTACAATGACACTGATGCATGATTAACTTCTCTGAGCAGTATTTCGGTGCATGGACTTCACAAAAAGTTAAAGACAGGGTGACAGAGGTCCTCTATGGCTGGACACTCTGGCTTAAAGAGGAACCCAAGATTCAAGAAGCCTATAGTATGCTAAAGAAACAAGGTACAAAATAACACATTGTACAAACTATGAAATCTGCATTTACGTCTGTGCTTACTCATCTGAGAAATGTTTCATTTAAAATTGGGAATTACCGTAATATTTACAGATCAAACACTGATATTTACTAATCAGTTCTTGGCACGATGTCATCTTCTAACAAGTGAAGTAAATAGTTTTTCTCTTGATTTAGGTATTGTAAAGAAAGATCCCAAACTGCCAGATGCTCTTATAATGGCCCCTCCACCACAAAGAACAGAGTCTGTGTTTGACCAAGAGGACAAGGCTAAGGTGACTTCTTGTGATGGTATATGACAGCTTAGTGACCAAATTCCCTCTTCTAACATGAGTGTGTGTGTGTGTGTTATAAGCTGTTAGCAAGATTACTTAAGAGTCGCCGTCCAGAAGACCTGGAAACTGCTAACAGGCTCATTAAAAGCACCATCAAAGAGGTAAGGAGAACTGCGGAGAGGCTGGTGATTTTTCCTAAAATGTGCTCATCATTTCATGAATTTTCTTTTCTCTGGGTGGTTTCTAGGAGCAAGAAAAGGCTGAGAAAGTATTTAAGCGGGAGTCAACTCTGAAGGAGGTGGAGAACAGCACTAAGCAGTTGAAAGAGCAACTGAACCAGCACATAGCTACTGGAACTTCGTTACAACCCAGTGACGATGTGAAGGTATGTTGGATGAGACAAACAACTCACTAGAGTTGAAACTGGTTTGGAGACAATGTCTGGAAATACTTTGACTGTGTTGTCATCTAATTAGTAACTGGTAACAGCACCATTTTCCAGTTTTTCAGTGAAAGCATTTCATTGGAGAACAATCATTCGTTACAATCCCAGTATATAATGTTCCAAAGCATCATGTGATGTAGAAATTGTTTACATTCTTAGTCTTCTCATGTGTAAGGTCATGTGACAGCAGAAAGTCCATGACATGTTCTTTTGTCTTATTTGGTTGTAGTTTATAACTGTTCAGCGCTCCTACAAAGCTTATATGTTTTGAGGCTCAGTAGACAGCTACAGAATTTTCATTCCTTAAAGGAGCAAAAGAAAGGTTGGACCATCCCATTAAGCCCAAGAAATTAATATTCGTGGTTATCTTGCTTTTTGTTTTAGGTTTAAACAGTGTACAGGGTTATTATTCTCTCTCCTGCCAGGAAAATCCAGCATAATTTTATCTATGACACTGAACTTTGTTTGCTGTCTTTTATGAAATGCTAATATACTGTATCTTTGCCAACATCAAGTCACTGGTTTTGTTTGTCCCCCTAAGAAGTACCGTATAGTGACACCTAATCTTTCACTGTCACTCATTGATTGAAAGTCTTGAGTTTTATATTTAAGAAATTCTCTGTGATGAAAATGTTTTTCTGTCAGTGGGCAGCTGAGAGTTTCTCATGCACATAGTCAGCTGGACTCTTTATTTTATCAGCTGTTGTAAAGATTCAGATATATTGGTTGTAAAAAAAAGAGAAAAATGGACTAAAAATCAACAATCATCAGTCTCACTTCTGTGTCAGCTAGTTTCAGAGCCTCCTTGTAAGACATTATGGTCACAGCAGTTTAAATAAAAATGATCTCCACTTTGTTTTTTTGAAATAGTAACATTTTCAGCAAGAATTTATCCCAAAGTCAGATGTTTGTGTACCTTTTAAGGGGTATTTGACAAGTGTAAAAGGGACTTTGAAGCATTTTCCCATATATTGATTTACCGTATGAATTGCCTTCAGCCCCAGTATCTTATTTTTGGTTAGTAGCTGCTAACCAACTGTCTTGTTTGCCTGCCTGTCTCACTAGAGGGTCTGTTTTAAAATGAACAATGTGAAACCCAAATTATCTTCAAGTGTTAATAAAAGGTGCTTTGTTTCTACCTCATTATGTTTTCTCCCCCTAATCATACATCATACAAGTTGACAAAAGTGATCTCTTTAAAAGAAAATTAACTTTAAAGTGGTATGCTTTGGACATTTTTGTTGACAAAATGCTATTTTTTGTGGGATTTAGAGAAGATGTTGCTGTTTTTAAAATGTTCATCATCTGAATGGCTGAAAATGTTTTTTTGATTCTCATTTTGATCCTCAAAAAAATGTCAGGACATTACAAAATGCAAAATGCATATAAAAATATCTTTGCCTTACAAGAGTATGTGTGTCAATTACTGCCCAAGATGAGGACAGCTTGTACATTTTCCAGCTAAAAAAATTGCCAATAACTATGTCTCAGCATGTAAAAGTGATTTAATAAATGAAGACACCCATTTTTTTTTCTTTTAAAAACATAGGCACTGTATGAGACGTGTGAACAGCTGAGACCGAGCCTGTTTCGGTTGGCCAGTGACACGATGGAGGATGATGAAGCTCTGGCACAAATCCTGGCAGCAAACGACGATCTAACACTTGTAGTGAATGCTTACAAAGACCTAATTGGGAGAGGGGAGTGTAACGGAGGAAAAGCAAGAAGCAGAAGTGAAGAAATCACAAGTAGTAACATCCGTAGGCTTCAGTTTGTTCTTCCTGTTGTGTTTAGTCTTTGTAAAAATCTTTACTTTATGTTTGGCTCTGTCATGGATTTGATTTAATTTTGTCTTTGTTTAAGCTTCTACCAGCCGTAGAGAAATTAAGAGCTATCACCTTATTGATCTGTCAGCACTGGATTCTCCACCAGTCCATAGAAAAGCTGCTTCACCGCCTGCATTTGAACCATCTTCACCAGCTTTCTACTATCAATCAGAAAACACTGTCTTTTCAGAGGCTAAACGAGACTTGAATGAATTAGGTAGACTTGCTTTTGAACCTTGTTTCTTATTTGTAAGGCTGATAAATATGCTTCATCATGTAATGATGTGGTATTATGTTAAATACAGAATTTGATTATATGGACTTGAAACAGACTGAAGAAAATCCAGAGTCCTATTTTAAGGAACTTATTCAGGTGAGAATTCAAGTCAAATCTAAAGACTTAAATTTAAGTCTAAATATTACAGACTGGTGTAATAATTTTCTTTTTTTTTTAGCTTAATAAAGACATTCCAGTGACAAACGCAGAGCAAAACGGGGGCAACGGGGATTTGCTGAGAGCCCGTGGATATATGGGAAGCAGTGCTCTATCAAATGGAACAGACACTTGGTGAGGATGGCTAATCTTTTAAAGACTAAAAGACAGGAGTAAAAACCTGCAATCCATCACAGAGATTATATTACTGATACTCTCCATTTTTGTTATTTAAGGACAATTTTTCAAGTTGTAAGTAGAATTTTACTGAGACTACATGTAATATTCCATTTTTAATATTGCACAATGCCACACACCTCAACCACATTGTTTACATTTTGTTTTTGAGAGTGGCAGAACCAGTGGTAGTGGCAACTTTCTGGCAAGCCCCATCACATGGTCTTTTTATTAAAACTTGCCTTTGCCGATATAAGATTAATCACAAATTGAAAACAATCCCTGAAGAACTTATTCCTTTTTCTGTCTCTTACATGACTGGAAGTCACAGGTTTTGTTTGAAGGGTTTCTAATTATGTTGCCTTATACTGCCACCTGCTGATGGAACTGCACACACTGGTTTGTTCACTTTATGCAATTTAATGGCAACATATATATATATATATACTTGTTTTAATGCATGTTAGACAATTTGGACTGACAATCAAATTGGGATCATTTGTTCTTGTTGACAGATTAAGAAAGCTGTCAAAAAACAGCAGTGAAAAAAAGTTATTTTTAGGACTTTTAAATATCCGAGGCTGATGATATTGTTCCCCTAATGTTCTCAGGTCACTGCTTAACATTCAGCAGTCCCCAGAGTCAGCATCATCATCCAGATCATGGAACCCACCAAATGAAGCCTCTGGATTGCCGCTGAAACTGATGGAGAATAATTATCTCTCTCAGTCTCTGAAGAGTGTTTATGTACCTTTGGAAACCATCAAATACAGTATGTCTTCTAAGGCTGGATGACCTCTTTAAGCACTTTGTAACTTTAGGGAACTTTCATTGTTCAGCATCTGAAGCAATTTACATACAACATGATGAGCTGTCAATTTGTTCCTCAGAGCAGACTGTACTTCTACTAACTGTTATTGTCTTGGATGTAATAGATCAACTGGAGCCAATCACATTATACAATCAGGCTGGAATCCATGTGTCGCTCCATTTTGCTAGAGACTGTCCACCCGGTCATCCAGATGTGGCTGTGATTGTACTATCGACAGTTAACTCTTCTGCCCTTGATGTGAAAGACTTCATGTTTCAAGTTGCCATTCCAAAGGTAACAGACTGGTCACAGTGCTGTTTTTGAACTGAGTTAAGGTTACTTCGTAAGACAGGAATGTGCAGAGCATATTCATTTTTTATTGTTAAAAGTCTCCCAAACTACATAAAACCCGCATTCTAACCACTTTGACAAGCGATAATCTTTACATTCCTATGGGTTAAGTAGAAATGAGCTATGAAAAGATGTGTGTATCTGGCCCTTCTTAGACTATTGAGTACATGTATGGGTACACTGGGAAACTTTACAGTGTTGTAGCTATGTTATTGCTGGAAGATGTCTCAAATACTCAGCTCTTTTTTCTTGTGTTAGCTGTATTAACATCAAGGGCTTCTCAATGATCTGACCGCTACTAAGGCATTTAATAGGCTCTGTGCACAGCTCCACTACTTCCTGAATTTAAGGCAGCAGATTTGTTTCCTGTCTTTCATTACTGGTCACACTAATTAATCCAGGTGTGCCTGACCTCGGTAACCACAACAGGAATGGCCAGACACACCTGGATTAATTAGATTACAGTTTCTATGAGCTGGTAGTGTATCCATGAGTTTGTGCCTCTGATGGACTCCACCATTTGGCTGAAATTAGTTTTACGGCATTGTATATGATGCCTGTTAAGGCTTGTGAACCTCTTGAGATTTGTGTGGAGATTGGGATTAGGTTTAGTGTTTCTGTTGTATTAGTTAAGGGTGCTGCTTTCTGTGGTTTGTGGTTTGCTTTAAGCACCACCTGCCCTTCCCACCTTGTTTTTTTGTTGTCAATTGTCTCTTAAGACAATAAAAACCCCTTTAACTCCATCTTACGTCCTTTTCCCGCTGCGAGCCGCGTCGTAACAGCAGCTTAATCATTTTTATTAATACTTACTGCCATAATAACACTGTGATAAAGATGACTGACTATTTATCCACAAGTGCCGCGTTTAGCAAGCGCGTTGCCGCTTCCAGGATAAATCACAGCCACAAACTGAGCTGCCAAGTGAAAAAATATGAACATTTTACAAGACATAACTAGGTGTTCCTGCTGAGATTAGTGGGATTTTGAGCAGACATCTGACCGACACGGCTACGGGAACTCTCCTCCCTTCTGCTTTCCATCTCAGTGCAACGGCACAAAATGCATGAAGGTCAGTCATCTGTGTGAAGTGGATAGAAAATCGAGCTCCATTTATGTGGATGGTGTGTGTCACAATATGTGGCTCCACTATTATTCCAGCAGTCTTTGCTGTGCCCGAGTCAAGTGTGGCCTGCTGTGTAAAAATGATGACAAAACCTGTCCTCCCACTACACTCAGGCAACAAGGGTTTGGATGTAACCGTTATACACTTGAGCTTTCCAAATGGAATATGTTTTTGAAGCAGCCTGAGAGTGTGTGTCACTGGCCTTAGCTCCAGTGCTGAGTGGGTGAAACACTACTGGGTTCAGATGATCCCACTATGGACACATAATGTCTCTCTTACCTCCAGCCATGTCCTCTTCCAGTAATTGTATCTGCAGGTGGAAGATCTTCTCCTGGAGGTCACACAGGCTGTGCTTCATCTTTTCTCTCCGTGTCACCATGTAGCAGAGATTACGGACCTGAAACAAAACACCTGTCAGTAGAAATAACACACAGGGGGACGATTTGCTTCGGCTATGTCTCATGATGATTTACTGAAGTAGATAAAATGAGAATGAAGTCAGCAGAAACACCAAAGACCTGATCAAATGCACATGACACAGGTGGTACCTTGCTTTATCAGTTATTCATGTCAACATTTTTTTTGAATAATGTTTGCATATTTCCGCTTTCAACTGTGTTTAACAGCCACATACACTGACATAAACTCTACAAACACATGGTGAACTGGAAAAGCACTCTGAGAGTGCAGACCTCCACCAAGCAGCACCATTATGTTACTGAACATTTCAAAGTGATGCAGAATCCAGGATCTTTTCCAGATCTCCACCAAAAGTTAATCATTTGTTCCCAGTGACACTCCCAACATATCCTGAAAACTTCATCAAAATCCATCAATAACTTTTTTACCAGAAAAAACAAACTCCAGCGAAAACATAACTTCCTTCGCGGAGGTAACTATCCATCCATTTTCTACCGCTTTTCCCTGAACGGGGTCGCGGAGGGCCTGGAGCCAATCCCAGCTCACAACGGGCGAGAGGCGGGGTACACCTGGACAGGTCACCAGTCCATCACAGGACCAACACACACAGACACACAACCATACACACACACACACTCCTATGGACGATTTAGAGTCTCAGCCTATACACAAGGTGCATGTCTTTGGACTGTGGGAGGAAGCCGGAGTACCCGGAGAGAACCCACGCTAACACGGAGAGAACCCAC
>JBAMHV010000004.1:14949612-14962588 GCA_037177535.1 Pseudomugil gertrudae | reverse complement strand
GCTGCCCTCTGGCAAGAGATTCAGGGTGCTGAGAGCACGAACAAACAGACTAAGGGACAGCTTTTACAACAGGGCAACAGCCCTAATCAATGCAAACACATAATCTCACTTCATCTGACTAGCCACCTTTCTGACAGCAGGTCATGTGCAATAAACAATGTTCACTGTCTTGTTCGAATTCTGTTTATACTGTTTATTTTTAACCTGGATATATTTATTTTATATTTATTTAATTTTTTCTGTACATTTTGGATTTATATGTCTTCTTTCGCACTGACATGGGACAGTATTTCAATTTCATTGTACTTTTGTACACAGTATGATTGTGCAATGACAATAAAGATTTATCTTATCTTATCTTAAATTGCGATTTCACAAATAACTCGCCTATGTTGTCTACAGAAAACACAAAAATGTCTCAAATACACATGCATGCTGTTTGAAAGAGAAGTCATATTTACCACTGAGCTATCAAACCTGCTCTGTTTTTACCCTAAAAACTGACTGGAATTTAACAATGTGGGCAGCATCTACTTATCAACACACAATAGTCAGAACAGGATGTAACATAACTAAACAAACTAGAGGGCAACTCAGATATGAGGTTTGTGAAAAGAAGAGCTGCTAATTAGCATAGCTCAAGCTAACTTTACTGCAGATGGAGCAAATTTAGGGCAGTAAACCTTTCCTTATGGAGATTTTATGGTGATTTTATTTTACGTTTGTGAGCTGGGATTGGCTCCAGACCCCCCATTAAATTTACTTCAAATCGTTACTTTTGACTTTTAAACAATTTAACTTTAACTGAATAACCAGCTTTCTGAGGGTTTTGTTTGTACAAATGTATCTTTTAATGCAAAATAATAAACCAATATAGAACTAACATAGAGTTGAATTTATGAATTTATGTTATTTCTGCTGAGTCAGCATGTTCTCTTAAATATCTTGCTGTCAAACCAGAATAATGTTGCTTTGTGCAACTATGTGTTTTGTGAGTCAGGATGATCCAGACAGAAAACAAGACCTTGGCAAGCTCATCTTCCTGGTCTGTGTTGACACCGAAACGAGGCATTGAAGCGCTGGAGAGGCTGGAACTGTGAGACAGTTTTCTTACTCCGCTGATGTGACTCATAGGTTTGTCTTTGAGCGTCGGGGATGGGATTTCCACTTCGTTCTGCTTGTCTACAGATTGATGGGCAAACATGCATAGAAATAGCTGTTTTTATGTGCCAAGAGGCCATAAATGTGATGTTGATGGAAATCCCATTCTGGTTTCACTCACCCAAAAATGTGCTGGAGATGTATTCTGACACCTGGTTCCCAGAGCGACTCATCTCTGACAGATGGGAGAGTTCTCTGTTCAGCATCCTCTTAAACTGTGGCAGAAAAAGAACAAAATATTTGCTCATATTTTTTTTTCTTCCTATTTTAATTTCTCATTTTCTGTGTAAAAATATTCCAAAGAAGGCTACAGATTAAACCCAGGAGTAAAGGCATAAAAATGACTATAAAATGATCTATTGTAGTTCAGAAGCCATATGTGATTAGATGTGTGGATGTTTGAAAATGTACAAATAAGCAATAAATATGTATAAGAACATTTAAAGTTATGATGAATGTGAAAATACCTTGTTGGAAGCCATTTCACTGACAGAGCGGTGTGTCTGAATGGTCTCCAGCTGGTCCAAGCACCAGTCCAGCTCCTCCAGAGTGTCCAGGGCAAGCTGCTGATACTGTTGGTCTGATAGTGTTGTTCTGGGACTGACACACATTCCACCAAGAGGATATCTCCTAAAAACACACAACTGTGATCAGCAATAAGATTTCAGACTGGATAGTTTAGTAAAATCTCTCAACAACTTCTAAAAATTGTTAAAAGGCTTTGCTTTAGAAATAAAGTTAGAATAATTTAAATTCTTTACATGAATAAGTAAATAATTTAAATAGTCTATAATACTTTAATACAAATGTAGTTATATTACACAGTTTTTTGCCTCACCAATATAAAACACAAAGAAGTTTAAATGAAAAAATAAAACAGGAAAAAGTTGTCATTGTTAGACACCAGACATTTAGCCACTAATGTAAATATATATGGTATAATATTGTTTTAATAAAGGGCTAGGGTTGTTTGAAACCAGTTTCTTTGTTCTTAAATTCAGATACTATGCTACTCATTCTAAAACAATAGGAAAGCAAATGGAGACAATCAGAAAAGAAACATTGCCTGTGTATTTTTTCATGCAACTGTGTTTTAAATGGAGAAAAAAGCCACATGAGGAATTTATCTCATGTTGACAATGAAAAATTTAATGAAAAATACTTTATTGATCCCAGAGGGAAATTTAAATTGTAGTAGTTTTTTAAAAACTAAACACGTTTAATTTAAAGATTTAATAAAACACGTTTGATTTAAAAATATCACAGTACCTCTAAAAATTGTGCAAACAAGTCCTAAATCTGTTTGCTTAACATGATAAGTTGTGGTAATTTTATGGCAGGTGCATAATTTTCTTACGTCTGAAGTAAATCTTAAAACTGTTTCTTTTTTATAACCATTGACCCAGCATTAGAGTCAATTTAATTTATTTTTCATTAAATTTTTGTTTTAGTCTTATTTTACACTCTTTCATTATATATTTAGATTTATTTTTTATAGTTTTTTTTTTAAATAGTAGCTACTGACTAAAGTTGCTGAACAGTAATACATAAAACATCTAAAAGTACTTTATTTATAAATTTAGCTTTGCTTGAAGCTAAATGGATGGATGGAATATTTGGCAACATGTAAGTTCAACTGACTTGACTGTAGGTGTGGAGACGTTGGCAAGGATGGTGAAGTTACTCCGTACTGATCGCAGACTGGCCAGAACCTAGAACACCACACATCAGAGCACAACTGTATATGTACAGGATATGGAACATCATCAGATAAATGTGAATATCCAGATAGGAATTGAATGCCTAAATATTAATATAGCAAAAAAATGGTGTGGAAACTGGACTATAGAAGTTGTGTGAAAGTCTTCTTATTCAAGGGGATATATCATGCTTTTAGATCCTTCCTTTTAACATGTAAATTATCATTTATGGTCTGTATCAAGTAGAACTGCAAAACTTTGGTCTGAATTCCTGGTTATTCTCGCTCCACACACACCATGGTGTGTCTTCAGAGTGACTTGTTTTGGTGCGGTCTCTTTAAATGTAAATGAGGCCTGTCATTGCCTGCCTTCCTCCAGGTCACACAAAGTGTAACTCTACCCTGTTCCGCCATATTTGTAGCTTGATAGCAGCGATACATTTATCTACAGGCTGAGAAGCATTTTATTGGTAAGTTTACTACAAATGTCAACAAAAGAAAACATCCAGCCTTACATGTTTGAGCCAGAGTCTGTTCAAGAGCAGGAGAATGAAGACGTCCAGAACCAGGCCTTCAAATGAATGCATCGCAAAAGTGTGTTATCACATATTTATATCCTCTCCATTCATACCAACTATTACAATATGGGGTATAGTTTAAACATGGTGTCCATACATTAGAAACTTAACGTACTTAGCACCTTCAAAGTTATACTCAAACACCAAAACACCAAACATTTTGATTTGTCAACTACTAACTTTGCAAAATTGGTTACCCAGAAGTCCTTGACCTTATTTGTCAGACCCACAGCAAACGCTGTAATGGAATAGATTAAAAAAGGTAATAAATATTAGAGAGAGATAGACATAACACTTTGTGTCACTTTTGATGATTGATTGATTTATGACTCCTAAGTCCCACTCCTACTTCCGGTCCCTCCTCCACATCCGGTCACCTCCCCTGACTTATTTTTTTTAACTTTAAAGAGGACAGTTTATAAAATACATTTTACTAATTTCTCTTTTTATTCTTTGTCACTTGCAACAAATGTAAAAAAGTCAGGAAAAGTTTTTTTTTTCACTGCAGCTTTAAAGGAAACAGTTTATACATACATTCAATTCTTGTTATTTATAACAAATGTAAAAGCCGTGCAAGCTTCCCTTCTTGCCTCTCACATTTTTTTAACTTAAAAGGCAAACAGTTTAGGACCTACTTAATTATTTACATTTTATTTAAATCAAATCTAAAACCATGAAAGCCTCTCTTCTATCCTCTTACATTTTGAGCTACAGAAAAACATTTTATATAGATCAAATCTAAAAAAAGAGTTGTACTTTCCCCCTGATTCTCCTCTCATTTTGGTATGCACACATCCAGCTAAGACGCTGTCTGTGAGGGGGAAAATTCAGGTGATACAGCAGATTAATTTAAAATGCAGAGAAAGCCTGCTTTGTGTGAAAAGCTGTAAGATGTTGTTTGTGAGGGGAGTTTTTTTTATTTTACTCACATTTTTTAACTTTAAAGACAGTTTAGGACCTACTTAATTTCAACTTAACTTGATATTTACATTTTATTTAGATCAAATCTAAAAACACAGAAGCCTCTCTTCTTTCTCTACATTTTGGTATGCAGCAGACACATTTAATATGACAACCTGCTTTTTGTTAACAGCTGTAAAATGCTGTCTGTGAAGAGGAAGAGAACAAGTTTTATATCTTACTCACATTTTGTGTTTGCATCTGTAAAGTAAAATCTGTTTATTTAAAAATCTTTGTCTTAATTACGGATAAAGTGAAGATTTTTTTTCTATCTCGCCCTAAGTGAGCAGGGTGAAGTTTTCCCTGATCCTTTTATCATGCGGTCTATGCAGCTTTAAAGGGAAAACAGTTTATACATACATTTAATATTTTATTACCACTGATACTGTCTTTACACTTTATTTACAACTAAATCACAATTTACTCTTTTACAGGCCGTAAGTGGATTCTGACATGTCTCAACATGTCCCTGCAACAAGTGTGAAAGAAGGAAGTGGGGGTCATAAAAAAGGTGGGGTTAGGGGAGAGGACCGGATGTGGAGGAGGGGCCGGAAGTAGGGGGTGGGACTTATGGGTCATAAATCAATCAATCATCAAAAGTGACATAAAGTGTTATATCTATCTCTCTAATAATAGAGAAATTTTAACACGTTGAAAAATATGACCAAAAAGAATATAAAGATATACGTGCAGCATCAGGAGGGAATGATTTTACATTTTCTGCATTCCTCAACTCAATAACATGTATTTAAGGGTTAAAACGATGGATTTTGCATGATATATCCCCTTTAAGCAAGGAAATGTGTTAGTCTTACTTGAGCAAAAGGTGTGACGATAAAGTCCTCAGCTGTGTGTCTGAGAGACAGAGGGACAGTTGTAGAAGTTGAAAAAAGATCAAAATAGCAGATGAGATTCTGAAAACAGTCTTTGTGAGTATTGCAAATGTCTTACCCTTCGCTAGCAAGGGAAGAGTTGCGAGAGAGAGTCTTAGGTGACATGTCATAGTCTGAATCAGAGCGATACAGGAAGGACTCTCGTCTTTGGCCCTGAGGGAAGGAGGTGTGCAAGGTGAGGCTTGGACTCTGGGAACCCAGAGGGGTATGGCCTGGGGACACGCCGTTTTCGGCTTCATAACTGAAACACAGTAAAGATGATTACAGAAGATGGGGTATAAGTATCCAATAAAGCTTTTAAAAAAAAGAAAAGCTTTGAAAATTGTTGCAATAAATTGTTGCAAAAAATTGTTGCGAACCTGTCAGCATCTGCTTGTGTGATGGAGATGCGTGGCGGGATACGAAGTGGAAGAGTAGTAGGACGTGACGTGTCGCTCAGAACCTCTGGCGAACGGGTCCGATCTCGAGGGCGGAGCCAGCAGGGTACCTGATAAGACCAAAGAAGGAAGAGAGGAGAATGGACATCTGTGCAATATGGTGCATACTCACTTTCTCCAGTTAAAAAAAAGCTGGTTATTGGCTACAACAGTGTTTCTCAAACTTTTCAGTCCAAGGTCCATTTAACCTTTTCAACAAAAACTCACGGACCCCCTGACTCTAAACAGCCCAAGAACAATATGTCAGTATAAACCATTCACAAGTTTCCGACATAGAATGCAGTTCTTACAAATTTTATTGTAAAATATCTCAGTTATTTTATTTTTTCTTCTTTTAAGTGACCCTGTCCTAAGCCACAGCTCCAAAGTGATTTGGATATAAGATGGGTTAGGTGTCGCAAAACTGGGTGTGAAAACGTTTCCAGTTAATTCAAATAAATTTAGGATTGTTGTGTTGTTCCCCTTGTGGACCACTGGTCCGGGTACCACACTTTGAGAAAGGCTGGGCAACAGCCGAGAGGCTCCAGTGTTCACTGCCTTCTGATTTAAGGAAATCGGTTGGTAAATTACAACTTAATTCTTGTCTTGGTGCAGTTGAGCACAGAATGGAAAAGCCAAAGTAGCGAATACCTTGAGTTCAAGAGTTTTATCTATCAAAATACACTCAAATGATCATAAAACTCCTAATGAAAGTGAAAGGAAAGTAGACATCCAGAGGAAAGGCATACCCTGCAGCCAGTGTGAAGAATCCTTTTAAATGTCAATAAGCACCCTGTGACACTACACTACCTTGTTCATACAATTAATTTCTCCATACTCTCCATACTCATTTTCTTTCTCAGTTAAAACGGTTGCTTGGTTTTTAAAGCTGGCATTAAAATTGCATCCATGTGGTATGACCGCCGTATTTTAAGACTGTGACTTGTGATCAAGTACATTTACACTGACTGCTTTGAAGCAAATACAGTTATTAAGGCTGTTTTATTGCCGAAAGTCTGTTGTAATTTAGTGAAAGTAGTTTAAAGGAGACATAGGAGGAAAACCAACAATGATCGACATCCACACCATATAAATGGAAACCACTCTGGATAAATCTAGGATGTTATATTATATCTGTGAGGATCCTGGTCAGTCATTCTAGTATAGTCGTTGTCTCTAACTGAAAATGGATGGTGAGTTATCCTTTTTCCACTCAGCCAGGTCAGAAAAGTTTTTTCACATGTACATCATATTCTCTTCAATACACCCCACCACAAACACATCAAAACGTCCTTTTCATTTCATTTACCTTCTCTTATTCACATTTTCTAAATATAAACAAAGATGGCCCAAGAGACACAGCAATAGACTGATTCTTTAAAAATAAAATTAGTCTACATTTTATGTTGAACTTGATGCCATAGATTACAAGCCTCATAAGAATGATTCAGCAAAAAAAAAAAATTGACTTAAATAAATGGTTGTTTGTAGCAAAAAAGATGTACATGATTTGTAGTAAATTGAATGAATTGTCCTTCCAGATCATGTTGTTATGACATGGCCTCAAAATAAATTAGAGGTGACAGGTTGCAAGACACAGACAAAAAGGGTAGCTGCCAGCTGGGGCCCATGGTTTTTTATTTGATACAACCACCAAGCATGCAAATGTGTCAGTGCTCAGTACCTGAAGACTTGGTGAGAGTCTTCTGCTTCTTCCCCTGCGTAGCTCAGCACCTAGCATGGCCCCAGATGTGTATGATCGGCTGTAGCGAGATGACTCCGCCTTCTGCCCAGCTTCCGTTATATCTTTGTCAGTTCCCTGGGAAATGGGAGGAAAGCAGATGATGACAAGTGGGGTAAGATAAAAGCATAAAAATACTGTGTTGTTTTCCAACAACTGAATAAAAATCAGTTTGAGTCATAAAAACAAAGGAGACTGGTGATTGCACACATACCAGTAGGAGCTGATTTGCCATATTCCTGTTCTTAAATGTGAGGAACCTTCTACAAAACACATAATAAAACTGCTTGTATGTGTGTGTGTGTGCGTGAACATGCATGTGTGACAGTGCATGTGTGAGTTAGGCTACGTGTGTGTCTAAAAGAGGGCCTCTATAGACTGAGCTCTTAGAGGCTGATCTGCACTGCAGTACCGTAGCAACAAAACACTGGGGGAATGGTAGCAGTTGCTAGGCAACAGCGCCGTGTTGCTTCCATGCTGCGTTTGATGTTGTCCAGACCCAGATGTGAATAGATGTTTGCATTCACACACAGTACACACACACACTGAAGCATATGAGCACTTTGCTTATCATAATTAATGGATGTTTGAATAATGGAAAGTGTCACATATTTCTGCTAAGATGTCACCTTTAAAAAGATAATAGCGTATGTGTATAAATCACTCATTTAGAAGGATATCATTTTCATAGAGGACTGTGACAGTCCATGCTGTATTAATGTAGGCTGGAGGATGCTAACCCCACCATATACTCAGACTTGTACCGCTCATACTCCCGAGACTCTGGACAGATCTTGATGGCAAGAACAAAGACAGCCTTGATGTGTTAAAGTCACGTATCTTTTAAATCTCATACACACACACACACACACACAAACACTGTCCACATTCTGGTATTTACTCCTACTGTAGCTGTTTGATTGTTTTTTTTTTCTCATTTTTTGACATCTCTATCTTACCTCTTCTCCAGTCACCGACAGCACGCTGCGGCTCTTCTTCATTCTGATTGGTTCGTTCTGGGCCCCAGGGCGGAGCGTTCCCGAACCCAGGCAGCAGAGCAGGTGGAGAGCCAGGACCGGAGAGGTCAAAGGTCACTGCAGGCTAAAACCAGGGTTAGACCGGGTGACTACCGGCCCCCATTAGAGCTGACTCAGCTAGCCAACCGCTGCACCCGTGCTCGGACCACACCTCAGTTTTCAATTGACTGAAATCAGGTGTCCACTGCTGCAACACAGTAAAGGAGCATTTACATTTGCCTCCGCAGCTCCAAGTTAAAAGATGTCGCTATTCCAAAAAGCCAAAGATGGAAATATGAATCAAAAAACATTCATCACCCTGTGTTGTTTTCCTTTGGTCTGGCAAGCCAATGGAATACCCTGGTTAGAGTTCATGATCCTGCTGCTACAGAAAACTTTTGGTTATTTCTCTAAAATAGTTGTTCAAATTGGATAACATGTTAGCCAGTGGTGAACTAATCCCACAAAAAAGTAAATCTGCAACAATTAAGGATCCAAAGGTATTACTGAGGATTTTGAATTGATTTTGGTTTTGGGAAAGGTTTTCCACAACCTGATTGGTCACTTAGATCCAAATATTTCCTGGCAGGTTTTTCTGGACATGCCTCATCTGGGAAGTCTAAATGTCCCAAATCCTGCTTGGGTTTGCTGGAATATCCATGCTGGAATTGGCTCCCTGCGAAAGAAATAAAGAATCAGTAAAGCCAAGATATTGAGCGTAATTATGTTTTCATTTGATACATCTTTCCTCTCTTGTGTTAATAAATCACTGTTCTACATTCCTGCAGAAACATAAAATGAGTACTTATCATGTGTAAAATGGGTTGTTTGCTTATAATAATCTCATTTAACAAAATCATTAAACAACAAACATTAAACAATCATTAAACAAAATAGTGTTAGTGATTAGTAATTTTAATTTTTTAACAAAATGGCTATAAAATGGTTTTCCACCTAATAAATCAGGAAAAAAAATTTGTCCCAAACAAAATATTTTGGTCTGTTGTGGTCTTGCAGAAGCTTCACATCCAGTATAGCTAATTCCAAGCTGATACTGCAACACCAGTGTTTTCCAATGTTATATAATTACTCTGAGCAGTCCGAGTTGACCTTATTCTCTTGGATGGACAGATTCAGCATATCAGAGTGTTTCTGACTGAGCTGGTACAGAGAGATGGGAAATGACTTTAACCAGGGTCACTGAGAACACACCCTCTCAGTAAAAACGACTTTTCATAGCAGACCTTACACAGATTCAGAGTAATAACAGGTCTGTGCTGAGAAATCAACAAATGCACTGTGACACAGTGACATATATATGCACAGACAACAAGCAAATGGAGCACATACACACACCATGGCTACCACCAGTACAGCCTTCACACTAAATAAAGCAGCTTATAAAACCGAGCAGCAATGCATCAACCATAAGCTCAACTACCAACCTGCTGTTCTGCTACAAAATACCCAAATGTAAATGTAGAAAGCCCAAAACAAAACATGCTTGCATGAGGATTACCCTGCTAACATGCCTACAAGACCACCACACATGGCCACATATTCACACACAAGCTGCAAGATGCATGAATAAAAACACACTCACCTTGATCGTCTGAAGATCAATGGCAAGATGGGCTGAGCCTCGTCTTGCTTTCACTCTTCTCCTTCCTCTTCTGTCTTCCCAGGTCCCTCTGTCTGCTTGTAGACATTGCAGTGTGTCACCACGGCAAGAGAAAAAAAAACACTTGTCGTTCTCATGAATATCCGTGGCTTCACCAGCTTCCCTTCCTCTCTATCTCTCCTCTCCCCTGCCACAGTGGTCTCCCCCATCCACTCCCTCCTACCATCTCTGCCACCACATCCTCCACGGAGAAGCCCATCTCCCCTCCCTCCACCCGCACAGTGCATCCATTAATCCCATACAACCGTCTCCACTCTTCCTTATTCCATCCGTACCCCTCTTGTTTTTCCCCCGTTTTTTATCTGGCAGTGGCTTTTTTGTCCCCTTTTATTAGCAGCTATACATTCATGCTGTTGCTGTAGTTGGGCAACATGGCTCTCCATTACACACACCCACTCACTGAGCTAATTTTTACAGATGCTCAGCACTCATACAGAAAAATCACAATAAGCATACATGTCTCATAGCTTTGTCTCATCCTCTCTTTTTCTTTTTTCTATGTCCTTTTACAGCCATTCAAGGACATGCAGTCCATTCACCCATGTGCAGAAAAACTCAAATGAATCATGCTGCATTTTTGCTGTAATTTAATGGTATAAAATAAATAAATAATTGGACATTAATGCACTCAGAACTGGACACTAATAAGTCTGCTTTTCACCTTTTGTGTGTTTTTTTTAATGCAAAGATAAATTCACAGTTTGTTTATATTCGTCTTTGTCATGGTCATGATTTATGCTTATTAGTTTTTGAAAGCAAGAAAGAAGAAAATATGTGTTTTTGAGCTTCTGACATACATCTGAGTCTCATATCATGCAGCACATTAAGCTGCAAAGTATTTTAGCTAAGATAAGAGAATGTATTACAGTAACACACTAAAACCTGTAAAAATCAGCTCAGCACTGCAAGAAGAACTATTAGCACATAACAAACCTGTAATATATCACATTTATCACAAGTAATGATCACATTTAACACTAACTGTTGACATTGTGTCTCGACACATGGTTCTGCATATGACACTCATCAGCGCTTATCGGTGTTTTCTAAATTGGATTTTTTTTCTTATTTAAAGTCACTGCAAGAAAAAGCTTAAAATAGGACAAAACCTGCACAGACTACAAAATTAAAAACAAAAATGATTAAAAAATGTATATATTAGTCAATTGGTCCATCGACAGAAAGTTAATCAATATATAGGTATTCTGACATTCTATAACAAGTGTCCCTTATATTTTAAAAATGTACATTTGAACATATTAAAAATATTGACACAAGTATCTTCACCCTAAACTTCTGCTTTACTGATTGTTTTAACTTGACAGAAGTTTAGTCAGAAAATGCTTCAAATATTTGGATTTTTTTTACACCTCAGACTAAAAGTTGAAGAACAAAAGGCAATCAATATGTCATAATCACAAAGCTATAGTAATGTTTAATATATACTATGTTTAATATATACTACAAATATAACAGTAAACAGATGTCTGGAGTCCTTATGATGAGCCCACAATGAGAAACCTGAATAACTGAAATAGAAAAACATTGCAGCTGCAGTAGGATTTAAGATTGCAATGACTCGGTACAGCTGTATCGGACATATACTGTACAACAGATTTAAAAAAGTGATCTCCTCTGTAAAATCTAGAAATCTTATGTTGATACTGTGATGCATGTAGTAGAGCAAGTCAATTCCAAACCAGTTAGTGGTTCAAATCCCAGCTCTGGCGGTCCACATGTCAAAGTGTCCTTGAGTAAGACACTGAACCCCCAATGCTGTGTCACTGGTGTGTGAATGTGTGAGCACATGTGTCGAATAGTGTCAAAGCGCTTTGAATGCACTTATGTGTAGAAAAGCGCTGTACAAATACAAGACCATATGAGGTCTCAGGCAGGGATTTTCTTAAACATATGGATTTTTTGCAATGTTTCCATATTTCATTGAGTGTTTGATATATACTGTATGTCCCCCTGTATTTAATAGAATCCAGTTTCTTCATGTACATTTGTTGATGTCCAGTGGACCTCCCCTACAGTGCAATCTTGAAATGTATACCAAAAGTACTAACTCAAATACCAAAAGACAAAGCAACAAAACTTGTAAATACAGTTCATTCCATTAATGACAAAAGTTAATGATCTGTGCCCTGAACACTGCCTACACACAGACTCAAGTGTTCCTAGTACTACTCACCAGTGAAAACGGGAGGCGGTTGTGAACATTATCTGACAATAAATCTCTTTTTAGTTATAAAGTATTTATTTGCTAGTTGGTATGCATGTGACAAAACAGGCAAAATGAATGTTAAGGCAACAAACCCACTAAAATAAACAACACAGTGATATTGGTAAATGGTCTTATACTTGTACAGCGCTTTTCTACAAATTAGTGCACTCAAAGCGCTTTAACACTATTTGACACATTCACCCATACGCTCACACAAACACTCACACATTCACACACCGGTGACAGAGCACCGGGAGCAATTGGGGGTTCAGTGTCTTGCTCAAGGACACTTCAACATTTGGATGCCTGAGCCGGGATTTGAACCGCTAACTTGCCAGTTAGGAATTGACCCGCTCTACTACATGGCTACTGTTATCAGCCGGAAGAACTGGATGAAGGTCAAAATAAAAAAAACAAGAAAACAAGACTATGTGGCCAAGCGGGAGGACATAGACAATGAACAGAAGGGGCCCCAGGACAGAGCCTTGGGGCACACCGGCTGTGACGGGGCATGAATGTGACGAGTGAGTCTTCATTTGAATGAACTGTGTGTGGTCGGACAGATAAGAAGTAAACCAGGTGAGAGGTGTATGAGAGACACCAA
>JBAMHV010000004.1:14923198-14941052 GCA_037177535.1 Pseudomugil gertrudae | reverse complement strand
GACTGAGTGTGTGATGGATTATATGGACTCCTGTGTGGACGGCACCATCCCAACAAGAACAGTGAAGACCCTTCATTGAATATTTTTTGTATTTAAAAAACTACTACAATCTGAATTTCCCTCTGGGATCAAAACTTTATTTAGAATTTGACATTAGAAAGTAAAACAAAACATTTTAAGCTCAACAAAAAGGAGAAAAGTGTGTCTTTTCATTTCATGCTGTCACATGAATTAATGTGAGCATGAGAAAGTTTCAGGACATAAAATCATTCCAGTGTCGCTCATTGGGCAGCACCTGACAGAGTCGCAGGCAGCAGCTGATGGTGGGCTCATAAAACACCGTGTCTGGTTGCTCAACATTCACCTTTTCTTCGCTTCTTCTCTGATGCACAGGGCGAGCAAACAGCAAGGGTTTGGGATCTTTTACCAAAGTTTTCTTTGTGACACATCCTAAGTCTATAAGAGCCTGTGAAGGGAAATAACATCAGATATATAAAATAAAAACCTTTAACAGAATAATGTGCTTAATTTCTGTCATGTTTGATAAACAATAAGAAGGATTTTTTTCTAGTGAATACATTGAATACGAAAAACAAGACATTTAGCAACACTGTGTAGGGTTATTGTCACAGAAAAAAGCCAGTGACAGATTTAGAAGAATATTTCTTTTCACCTGCACCAGGTCCAGCACTGCTACTGGCTGCAGAACATCTTTGTAGTGTCTCACCAGCATCTGCTGCGTGAGTCCTGGCTGTGACATGATGTGGCAAAGAACAGCCTCCAGCATACCTTTACACACCGGACGGTTCAGCTTGCCATCAACTAAGCGCCACGGCCTGCTGATGAAACTTGAGTGCTCTCTGTATGAAGTAGAAGTGACAGAAGAAACAGAAAGAAGAGGTGACACTCAGGGAAAACACAATTCTCTGATGAAAGATGATTAAACCAGTCTCAGACGCGATACTTACTCATCTGCTGATGTAGGAGTTGGAGAGTGTCCATCCTCACGTGTTTCATAATTTACACTGCTCCTTCTGCTCCTCAGCTCCCTCTTATGATGTCTTTTCTCAATTTCCACCTGCCCTTCATCTTCCCCTCCTTCCTTTTTAGGCAGTGTCTGCACAATCTTCTCCTCTTCCACATTTAGCAACATGTCTCCACTTTCTTCAGCTGCCCTCTCTTCCTGCTCTTCTTCCTCATTTCGTTTCTCTGTTTTGTTACAAGATGATTCATCTAAGCTTCCAATGTCAGGACCCACTCCTCCATCCAAAGCCCGTTTCTTTACAGGTGGTCCCTCCGTCTCCAGGTGGACTCCTCTGCTACATCTCTTACGTATGAAAGGAATGTTATGCTGACTCTTCAGAGGAGATGCTTCAGACATTGAGGGTGGCCGAGATGATTTTTTGGAGTTTATAGTTAGCAGCCATGGCTCAGCATGCTGCATAAGCACCCAGCGAACACTCAGACTCCCCACTCTAACCACCTGGACTTCTTCTTGTAAATCCTGAATCAGAAAAATAGAATTGGTCAGACTTTGTCAAAAGGTTTTTGGCTGAAACACATAAGAAGACTTTTTAGCCAAAACAGATTTATTGTAATGTTGACACTATACTTTCTCTAGTTTTCATTCTTAAGGGAGTAACTAAAGGAATGTGTTGGCTTAGAAAATCTTCAAATATATCCAAGGAAAGAAAAGTATGTGTTTACCTTCAAACACTGCAGCAGGCTCCGGGTGCGACCAGACTCGAGCACCTGCAGGTGTATAAGAGCCCTAAAGAGGTCCATTTCATCCAAACCCCTTTCCCCTGCTTCATCCAAGCTCCTTCTGAGCTGAGCACACATTTCCATGTCCTGACTGGTGTATCCTCTTTGCTGGATAAAACGACGATCACATTCCTCCTCATTGGGTGGAGACGAGAAAGGTGAACGAATGTAGCGAGTCAGAACTGGCGGCAGCAGGGAAGGGCCGCATTTAATCAAGTCCAGTGGTGAAGAGTCTTAAAGTGCATGAAAGGAAATACAATGTTTTTTTCTGTAGAACAAACTTGATGATGGAAGCTAGCACTGATACTTACTTTCCTCACTGAACAAATGGTGAGCAGGCGTGTTGCGCAGCTGCAAGCTCATAATACAAGACTCTACCACGATGTTATCACTTGTGCTGATGTTTCGCAATTTCACTGGAAAACACAGAAGTTAAAACATCAGTTAGGCTGTAAACAACCTTACAGATTAACTATGATTTTATTTTCTGTTTGTGAACAAAAAGTTGTTGTTGTAAATAAATTAATTACATGATAAATGAAGGTAAATGAATCAGTATTTTTTTTACTTACCTATGCCAGGTGAACAATACCCTCGCATCATCAGATAGTTGGTATGTGACGCTTGATGTGATGTCACATGTAGTCTTTTTCCACCCTCACACTCCTCACCATCATCATCATCATCTTCCTCTAGTGCAGTCATACTGAAGAGAGGAAATAAATCTATTAAATCTTTTTAATAAGATTTTTTAGGTTAAAGTGGTCTGGTTTATTGTTTGGGTTTTTTTTCTTAGATATCTAACAAGATGCTTCTGAATTTCACACCAATTGTAAAAACAATGGTATTTAGCAGTTTTTACAAGATTATTTTTTTATTTTGGCACTATCTTTATACTTTTTCACCATTTATTTTCATATAAATAATTTGATCTGTGACAGCATTTTCTTACAGAAAAATTAGCTCACCTCTTGGAAACATCGCTGTCCACCAGGCTGCTGTCCACCACCACTATCTGTTTAGGTATGGACAAGTGGACATTTAACAGTCCCAGAGACATCAAACTTAGAGCGACCACGCAGGCTCCACCTGGAGCATTAAGGGAGAACTGCAGCATGTCTAACACATCTGGAGATCCTTCTGAAACTACTGGTGGGTGTTTGTCTGGCTGCTCTTTGCTTGATAGAACTTCATTAAATCCAGACATTTGTGAAGATTCTGGGCTTTTAAGTTGATCTGACTTGCTCATCTCTCCAGTCTTCCCATTGTTCTCATCTGATTCCATCAACTTCTCTTCTCCCTCCATTTTACCATGGCCACTCTCTCCTTCCTTGATTAAATCAATGTCTGCAACTTTGGCTTGTATCCGTGGTCCACCGACTTGTCTGCAGTCTTGTTTTCCTTCTGAATCCGCTTTGCTTTTCAACACCTCACCTTTCCGTGACCGGACTTCAGTTTCATGGTAGAAAGCTGTGACAGGCCTTTCATCTCTGGTCCCACTTGTAATAAGCCTCCTTAAAAAGCAGAAGGCATCTGTGCACAATGAATGAGGAAAACGCCATGCAAAACATCTGTCAGGAAGAAGAGGGAAAGAGGTGATAAGAGGTTTTTCAAAAATTCATGTAAGAAATTTATTATTTCCAACATCCAAATATGTTTAAAATCATACAAATGCGTTTTAAGTTGAAAAAAAAACTGCTGATAATGGAGCAAACACAGGACAAGTATTCACAACGTAACCCTTTCAGAGCTGAAACAACATAATTCTGCCTTAATCTCTTTTAAGCCTGACAAGATGCAAGTTTGTCAACATTGTTGTGACATATCAAAGTCTTTAAATATTTATATACATTAAAAAATAAAATCAGCCCCAAATTAAACTATAAACTGATAAAACCTAAATAAAATGAAGTCTTGGAGAAGAAAAAGCAGAGCAATTATTTATTGCTCCACTTCCCAGACAACAAACTATCCATCCATCCATTTTCTACTGCTTTTTCCCTGAATGGGGTCGCGGGGGGGCTGGAGCCAATCCCAGCTGACATGGTGCGAGAGGCGGGGAACACCCTGACAGGTCGCCAGTCCATCACACACAATACACTAATATATTGAAACTTAAATGTAACAGTAATGGCATCTGCTGTATGTTTACCTGTAGTAAGACTGGGACAGCTGGTAAGACATTGGTAAAATGGGCAGTGCTCGATTTTTCTTTGGCCCAAATGTCTGACTGATTCGGCGGCGGTTGAGCAGACGCCTCTTCCTACATTGGAGGAACACTTTGCACAGCAGCTCCTGGTCATACCTACTGTACATGTAGAAGGTCTTCAAAAGAAAAAAATGCAATCATAATTCAGACCTTTTTTTCTTTGCAGGTGTTAAGTAACAGCTTTTTACGGTATAAATGAGAACCAATAAACAGGTGAGGTTAAAGTCTCCCAACCAAAGATAAATGGGAAGGTGAGCAATCATTTCCCCCAAAAAGAATAGATATTTTTTTGTTGCTAGAAAAGTTTCAGATGTGTTTTGTGTCATTTCAAGTTTATACCAGATGTAAAAACAAATACAAGTGTTCTTATTAACTTTTTTTTAAACCTTTACATTCTTGGCTCATCACAGTTGCTGCAATGTACTGAAACATTTACCATTTTCTTAAAACATATACCAAGTACAATATTTAGATATTTTCAGCTCTTAAATCATTGATCAACTTAGTTCATGATAGTTTTTCTGACAAGAGTTGTAAAACAACAAAGGGCACCTGAAAGGATCTAGAAGATTTCATCTGGCTGTTGGTCATTGCCAGAGTGCTCTGGATCAAATTATGCAGCACGATGGCATGAATGTCATCTTTGCTGTGGTGGAAACACAAACAAATTTTAATGGCAACCATAAAAGAAACACTCAGAAGGGAAAAAATGACTTACCTGTAAAGGGTGTCTTTGCATGGGAACTGTTTTCCATCATCTATTGCTGAAACCTTAAATCTGTAAAACACACACTGGGTTGCTTAATTTTCAGCTACTTGTTTGAAATCAGCTCATATGATATTGATCGATCTTTACTTTGAGAAGAGTTGCTCTTTAGAGTCGGGCATGATCGTATCATGGGCATTCATGACAGAGCTGAACTTCTGCCGGAGAAGCACGACATACTCTGAGAACGCTTTGGCACAATCCTAAAACAAACAGGCAGAAAGATTCATCTCCCAAGCGAGAAAGTTAGCTTTCAGCTTCAAATCACACAGAAAAGTAACTATTAGGAAAAAAAACTACACAAAAAAACAAAACAAAACATACATCTGGGTTTTCAGGGTCAACAGGTTTCTTCTCCTCAAGCAGTTTCATCAATGTTTTGTCTTGGTACACCTCAGCCACACAGATCCTGTAACAGATACTGGGTGAGTAAAATTTCATGAGTGACTTTCAGAACCAGTTTAAGTTCACCATCATTCACCTGTAGTTCAGAAGGGAATGAGGATTTTTCAGGATGCTTCTTTTACGACGTCCCACTGCAACAGATGTTTTATCGACCGACATGTCAAACTCTGCATGCAGCAGATCCCTCACAACACAGTGAGGTATGAAGGGCCTTTTTAACTGCAACACATTAAAGAAATGGTGTTTACAATTAAAAAGTAAAAAGGGGACAAAAAACAAAACTCTTTATAGAATAAATTACTCTATAAAAATTATACAGTTTCAGTCACCGTTTAAGATGTATTTCTAACATATTGTTTTGAATTACAAATTATGGACTGTAGAGCAAACAAAAAGATAATTTCCAGTCTTATTTTCTTAATACTGTATATCTGTCAAAAGACAAAACAATACTTCTTTAATAGGACTGTGTAGACTCCACAGATGTACATCAGTGTATGTACCTTGCTGTTGAGAAGGTGGGAAGCCACAGAGCATAGCATCATCAGTGAGTCCTCCTGAACAGACCAGTAAACCCTCTGTTTGGTCATCATTTTCAAAGCCCTGTGATCTGCCTCATCATGGGCGGCGCTGCGTTTTTTCGGTTCTTTTATGAAGCACATGAGCATATCTTTCAATATCACCTCCATCCAACTCTGGCTAAATTTAATGATAAACTGCATTCACTGTACCTTTCCTCTTCTTGCGTGGAGCTTTAACAACTTCCTTTTTGTTTCTTCTCCTCTTCTGTCCTTTTCCTCCGACCACCTGCTGATTTCTCGAAGCCGGCTCTATGCCCACCTGGATACAAATATTGCATCTTACAAGGCATTCAAGAAAAATCTTGCAGCTGACACAACTGAGTAATCATCTGAATTATATCTCAGATTCAGACAATAAATGGTCATTTAGTTACCAAATGCGTGTCTGTTGTTGTACTTTCACTGAAGTACTTCAAAAGTTTTTGACTGCCTTCATCAACTTAAATTCATATCAGGCAAATCTAAATAAAATGTACCTGCCAAAGCCCACAGAGTATTTTCTTGCTAACAAAGAGTCGCAAGTAAGTTTTGTGTAGTGTAGTTTTTAAAAAAAAACAAAATTACTGGGAGTTAAAATGCTCATTTTTTGTTAAAGTGTTTTGCTTAATGACTAGTATGACAGATGTGGTTTGAATTGTTTAACTGCACTTTGTGATAAAGACAAGCATCTTTATTAATTTGTCCATAACATTTTTATGTGCCGTTTCAGCGTATAACAGATGTGACTCTCAGAACAGCAGAAGAATTAAACAGCTCTTGTCTTTCAAATGAATCTGAACTTCACACAAACTGGATATACCTGTAACAATTAAAATAAAAAAAACATAATGTCCCACCTTGACATTTTCTGCCACAAGAGGTCGCTTCATGGTCAAATAATGAGGTGAAGTGGTTCCTGCTGTATAAAATGTCAGTGTTAAATAAGTCACAATGTTAAATGCTAACTGACCTCCACAAAGAGCTATCCAAGGTTTAACTACAGAAAGTGACTGGGGAAAAAAACATTACATTTCAGGCAACTCACCAGCTTGAAGAGCAATTCTGAGAGCATTTTTTCCCAGCAGGTTTTTCAGTCTGATCTGCGCCTGCGGTATTTCTGAATCACTTTCCTTCTTAAAATAACACAAGCAAAAAAAGTTATCTACATCAGTTTTGCATAAGGAAAGTTATTTGCTGGACTTAAGTTTTAAGGAAATACCTTTTTGTCAGCAAGAAGATGACTGGTCCACAACCAGTTGCGTTTAAGATGACCAAAGAATTCAGAGTCCAGACCTCCTGCTCCTCTACCGTCTCCTGGTATCGACCCATCATCACACACCTCATTGCTTCCTCTTAGTGTTTGTGTGTACAGAGATACATATTCATTTGTATAAGTAACTGTATCTGTAGTGCTTTACCTCCTCAATTACAGACCATCTTTCACCCTCTTGTGACCACCAATCAATTTTTTTTTATCTGTGCAAATACTTGGGGAATTACGGTATTGACGTTCCCACTGCAAATGTATCAAATGTGTGACAACCTTCTGAATCTTGCATGTGATTAGACTGTGGTAGCGCGGGGGTCCTTTGTTCTACTGTAATGTCAACTATATGAGTGATTAAGTCCATTTTTTTTTGCTTCCTGGTGGTATTTGATCTGTTATAATACATTATACAGTGTGGACGTTATGATCATATGAAGTGCACACTCTGTCGGTACAGACAGGTCTGTCTTACGAGGGTTAAGAACATACACAAGTTAAATGCATTTATTATCACAGTTGATTCTGCATAAAATAAGTCTCAGCTTAAAAATTCTCATTAAGACTTGGTTAAAGTACATAAAACTTCAATATGTATTTTCTCAAGTAAAATACAGTAAATCTGAGTTTCTATTATTATGTTCTTATGTCAGTGTTGTTTCTCAAAAGCTTTTAAACTGAACTCACTTTAGCAGGTGCGCCATTCCTAAGAACAAACAGCGTTCGTGCACAAAGGAATGGGCTTCATCCTCTGGGACATTTCTCTTGCTACGAATTACCCCTAATACAAAAGAAAAGCAAAGAAACAGCAGTCACACACCCAGATATGTAAATGTATTATTGTCAAGGGTTGAAAAATGCAATCATGAGTGTGTATGTATGTACCCAATGGCGTATTGAGGCAGACACACATCAGGTCAAACCAGTAGCTTTCCAAATCCTCAGCAGTATTAAATGTGTACCGGCGCCTCTCAAATTGGTTTCCGGGTGATTCAGTGACCAGCCAGTAGTGAGGTTCACAGTTGGTGGTGTCAACAATGGTGGCGTTGCGTTTCAGATACACAATAATCTGAAATAATGTAAGAAGATAAAGAAAAACATGTTTGGCTTAAATTTTCACACAGTTCAATGATCTCTGATGAAACTGCTGACATTGTGTTTTGTTTTGCATCTTCCTTATGCAACATTTTCTTTACTTGGTGAGGATAGACAAGCAGCAGCTAAATGATAAGCATATTTTCTTTATTGGTTCTGTTTGTATTCCCCCAAACCGATATAACATGAAGATATTGCTCAAAACCTGGTCTTTGTCCTTCAACCGCTCTGAAAAGCCAAACTGCAGCAACCCCATGTAGGTCAATCTCTGAAGTTGCTCATGAAGGGAGTGGATGTATTTCCTACAAAGAACACATCAATTTTCCATTACAGTATGAATTAAATATGTAAAAGAGAGCAGGAGAGAAAGAAACTCACCGTTTAAAGAGAAGCTGTCTCTTCATTTTTGTAGGCAAAAATCTAATAAGATAGTGTTGCTTCACAGGGTCATTGAGGTATTCCTCCAATCCTTCCACCTGTCAACACAAATAAATCATTTGTCGTTATGCTGCGTTTGGTGCTTTACCTTTTCTCATGAATTACAATATGCAACAGTATCTGACATTATTCATTGAATAAAAGTAAAGCTGTGGATTTTATCCTTTAAAGAAGAATAAAATAATTTATATTTCAGTTTACACTGAACTGTTTGGTTCATGTTTTTTCACTTTTACACCAGGTCTTAAAGTAAGGGTGGTTTAAGGGTACTTGTTTAGTCACAGCTCTCCTAAGATTGAAACACATTGTTTAGTCAGTTTGGGTTTTTATTCTTTTTCAGTTATTCTGTTTTTTTCTGCTGTGTATGGATCACTAATCTCCTGATTGAGCGTTTCAGCTAAATGTTAGCCATCTAACAAATAGTTTCAAATGTGATTCAAAAATAGTTTTGTTTACAGAGGAATTCATGAGTAACTCATTGACTGCAACTTGTTCAGGTCCTGTGGCAACAAAATAGCCCAGATTATCACCCATGCTTATCGGCTGGTATGGTCTTTGGGATGATGTGCTGTATTTTGCTTACTTTTATCTTCATCTTCTTTATACTTTCGTTTATTCCTGAAATCATTTAATTTACTCAAAGACAGCATTTCCGACCATAGTCATGCTGTCACCCTCCTACAGAAAGAGGGCTTTCTCTAAACAAATCACACTAGTTTAGTCTTCTTCTAAATGCAGTACTGGTTTTTTTTTCTTTTGCTGCTTCTCTGAGGATAGCACAGTGACCTTAGGCTGAACTTTTCTACTTCTAATTAGTCTGAATGTAAGATGAGTAACTTCAACAGCCTTATAAACTTTTTAAAGAACAGTTTTCTGCAAGTTATTTCTTTAATATAATATATGATAATCAACACACACAATTGACTCAAATTGCTGGAATATTGTCTGCTGCTATTTATTCTTAGGATGAGTAAAAAGGGTAAGGTCAAGCCATCCATAGAAAAATAAATAAAAGGAATTTAATAATAAATTAATAATTCACGTTCCAAGATCTAATAGAGCTTTTTGTAAGGGCAAACAACACGTTGTGCAAATAGAAGACATTTATTGCACTATGATTAAAGGAAAATTTAAACTTCAGGAGTCAAGTCCAAACACTTAGGACTGTGGGCTTTAAGGCCTGGAACTGCCTACCTGCCCTACAGTCATTTGTATAGAGAATGTAAAATAAGTGGACAGGACACATCCTGTGGGAAAAACCAGCTTCTACGAGTATACACCCTTAGCCCAAACTAAACAAAGCAAAAAACTCAACAATCCAGAGTAAATGTTAAAATAAAGTAGTTTGTTAATTATAACATATGGCTTGATTGCATTAAAATTTGAGGAGTATCTAAAAATAAAAGTCTGATGGAGTTTTTGTACCCTCAAGATGTCTATACAAGCAACTGAGCAGAATGATGGTTTCCTCATCTACAAGCCTGTAAGCATGTAAACTGCACTGGGTCAAGCTAGCCCTCCTTCTCTACCCGAATCTGTTTGGGCAGTCGCTTACAGGTCTTCATCATTGTCTTCATCATTGTCACAGGCCTGGGATGTTTCAGCTCCCTTGGTGATATCATTCTAATCAGTTGTACTATAATAGACTATTTCCATGGCTTTGGGACCTTGTGCTGACAGAAGTTTACCAGTGATCATGTCAGGTCCCTGGCTCTTTCTGACATTACATTTAAGGAGCATGGTTATAACGTAGATGGTCGTAGGTTGGCATCATTGTCACAGAATCAAACAGATCAGTGTAAAATATATTTGGTTACTTTTTATCTAAGGTTGTATTAGCCTAAGGTAAGGTAAAACACAAATGTTTATCATTATGTTAAAATAATAATAAAGAAATAGTAAATTAAAAAAAAGGTGGAAGAAGGATTATGACAACATGGGAAGAATTTCCTTTGTCTCCATATCTGGTTGATGAGATGGACTGGATTACATCCTTTTTAATGGAAAAAATAAACCCTTTTTTCTGACCTTATAATTGATCTGTGTGAACTGCATGAAAATGGAGAGAGGCAAGCAGAGGAGCAGGTCTCCCACCATTGCCCAGCCGCTAGAAAAACCATTTTGAACACAGACGGGAGGGACAAATCTTCTCCATGAGTCTTCATCAGCATACACTATCAAACACACACAGAATATTCCAGAAAAATAATTGTGTCTGCATGTTAAAAGGTTTTTGGAGATAAATTGTTCCGAACATGCTTTAATTAATAAATTATGAATATCCCGCACAAAAAAACATTAGAAAAGGAAAATAAAAATATTTTCTTAAAATACTGTGCAAGTTCCCAGTCCCTACACAGGGCTCTCTCACCTTTCATATCAGATTCAGAGTGATCAGGTTGGGATTTATCATTTAGCAGCTCTTCTTCATCTGCTGTCACATCTAAGTTAGATACACTAGAGCTTTCCTTTTCATTCAGATCTTGCTTTGCCTGGCAGTCTGGGTGTTTGGCATCAGGATTAGAGCTGTTTGGGTCCCTTGGTGTTTCACTGGCTGGATCGGTGCCAGTGGTGTTGGCCCAAAGCGGGTGCCCATAAATAACGTACCAGAGGAAGTTATGAACAGCACGCAGACGAAGCATTTTGGGTTGGAAGCCGAAAGTCCTACCCAGCCCTTGAACTGTAAAAATAGACAGAGAAAACAAGACACTGAGAACAAACATTTAGGAACTGGTTTCATTAACCAAAACATGCTTAATTGTTCTAATCTTTGTCATATAGGATGTCAAGCAAGGCAAAGCAAGTGTATTTATATAGCACCTTTCATGTACAGGAGAGCTCAAAGTGCTTTACATTGAGCAGATTATCTTTTTAATGCAATTTGGTAATTATAATTTTGAGCTCTGGGAAATAATATAATTGTAAACAAATATTTTCAACACTTTACAGAAAAATTTTTTTTACATCAAGAGGTTACATGTGATTTTTAACAGTTTTACACTCCAGACACAAATAAATATCCCTGGTGCTATGAGAGATTAATTCATCTTTCCAACCGGAAATAAAAACATTTTGAACAAATATGAATACATTTTCTTTTTATTTTGAAGGACGAGGGGGAGACACAGAAACAGACACAAACAGATAAGAAAAAAATAGAGAAAAAACAAACCTTTTGTGGGCTTGAATTCTGTGTCATCTTCACAACCTTCGGGAATTAATTTTTTAAGACTCTTGGATATTTTTTGTTGTCCTTTGGCTTTTTCTTCAGCATGCTGCAGCCTGCAAAATAAGAGCCGAAGACCAGAGCAAAACAGAGTTAAAGTGAGGATTAGTTAAAAACATAAAAGAAGACATGGTCATAAAGTAATTCTTCGACTGTATACTACATTTCAGAATAACTGCTGCAGTGTTCAGTTGGTTGCTTGATTTGGGTTTGCACTAGATGTTATGTGATCCATCAATTTTACCTTAAAAATGAGCAATTGTATAATGTAAAGTTAAATATCTGAAGAACATGTTTACACTTAGATCATATTTACATTTAGACCGAAGCCTTAAACTATATAAAAGACAAAAGAAGGAAACATAAAAATAATTATCAAAAGAGGGTGGGGGGGAGGGGTAAAGTTAAATATTTTATATGGCCATGCACATAATATCTTGCTCGAGTATTTATGCATATATGTACAGGAGTACCTATATATGAACAAATATATAAATGCATTAATGCACCTGCACTCATACATCTACATGTACTATTTTACATATTGTTTATGTTTACATTAGTGTCTATTCAGCACAGAAAGGAGGTAAGTAAAGCTGAGAGTCAGGAGAAAGCTATCTTAAGTTAAATGTAAAAGATGGGGTGGGAGAAAAACAAACAATGAAAACAGAGGGGTCCTATTTTTCTAGATTATTTTCTATTATTATTATTATTATTATATAATTTTGCATGGCTGACCACTCTCCTGTCCTTGTCCAGCCTCCACTCGTTATTGTTTTTCTTACAAGCTATCAATAATATTAAGATGATGTTTATACTTCATAGCGCTTCATTTGGTATGTTTCCAAAATCTATTATGACAAAACAAATATTTATCTCAAGCCCTTCCCCGTTTTAATCTTTGCCAATATTTCTGCACAGAAACATTGAAATGCCGAACAGTTCGACAATAAAACCTCAAGCACATTAAATTCTGCATGTCAGAGTGAACTCTGTAAATGAGCAAAGTCTGTGTTTAAACCAATCAGTGCTGGTATCTTACAGCTTTGTAAATTGCAGGTGTGTCGTCATATGAACAAAGACATATAATACCCAAACATCTAGCTTTTATCGTTAGAATAATATTAAGTGTTTTTTGTTTATGCTCACCGTACAGCTGAATAAGAAGTGGAGATTTTGAAGCGGACCTGCTCGATGAGCTGGCGAACTCTTTCATCATTGGGCTGAATAGATGGATGGACAATCATATCAACCTACATGTGGGAAAAAATAAGAAAGACAAATAAAATAAATAAATAAAAACAAGAATTAGGAATGTTTGGGATTAACAAATTGAAAAACTTGAGATTAACAAAAAAGTATGTTTGTACTGACACTTATTACTCAATGCAAAGTCAACTAATGTGCAAAAACAACAATTAAAAAACTGTTCAACTAGTTCCATCCATCCATTTTCTACCGCTTTTCCCTTAATGGGGTCGCAGGGCTGGAGCCAATCCCAGCTCACAACGGGCGAGAAGCGGGGTACATCCTGGACAGGTCGCCAGTCCATCACAGGGCCAACACACATAGACAAACAACCATACACACTCACACTCACTCCTATGGGCAATTTAGAGTCTCCTATCAGTCTATCCCCAAGGTGCATGTGTTTGGACTGTGGGAGGAAGCCGGAGAACCCAGAGAGATCCCACGCTAACACAGGGAGAACATGCAAACATGCAACTCTCCAGTGCTAACCGCCACCGTGCAGCCCCTGTTCAACTAGTTACACTTGATAATTATCAATTTGCAGCAGTGGTTCTTCATGTCTGGGTAATTAACCACATTAGAAATGGCAAAGCTATCCTACCTTCCTGTGTTTTTACACATAAAGTGAAGTGCACGCACCTTCTTGGTGATCCCATCCTGTATAACGGTGGTTGTGTAAAGCTTTAGCAAGCCTTCTCTTGACAGACTGTGGACAAGACGTAAAATAGTCTTCTTGCAGCACTTTGAGCTGAAACCATCCTGCTTCTCCTTTACACTGATCATCTTCAGCAGCCTAAAGAAAAAAATCTCTTTCAGGCCACCTTTTCAATATGCATAACAGTAATAAACTAATTTAAAAAGGACAGGGGGAACTAACGGGAAGAGACCCTCTATGATTTTTAACTTTTGGACGGCCTCCACAATCAGGTTCTTCCTCTTCAACAGACGGTATGTCTCATGAGACCTCTGCTGCATGAAAGCAGGATGAGAAATCAGCTTGAATTTTTTCTAGTCAGAGGAAAAACAACCACAAACATCAACCCTTGCGGCTCACCTGCGGTTGTAAAACACTATCAACAACCACAATGTTGTTTGCTGGGTTATCAGGTGTGTTTAAAACAGTGCTTAGAGGTGAAGTGTTGGCACTGGTTGAGTTAGATTGCTCTTCCTCTGCAAGTGGAGCTTGGTCTGATAGAAATAATTAAAAACAAACCTTACAATGGAAAAAATAAAGAGCATTCAAAATGATTTGGCTTTTTATAGTACATTTCACATCACTAACCCCATAACAGGATTTTGCTCACAATATTAGAACAGTGATGTCCAAACCACATACCCAATCTTAAATAGTTTTTCATCTTTGGTAAGATTAATTATTGAATGTGCATTAATTAGTTGGAGAGGAAAGCATCTTTAAAAGGATACCCAAGCTGTTCCACATCTCATAGGTGTGTATAGAAAAAAAAACTATTTTAAAGAGTAATTTAAATCATCTTAAACTCCTCTTCCTTCTGCTGAATAAACTCAAACTGAAACATTTCTTTCCTTTCATCATTTAACACATGCTGCTGGAGTCTATTTGTTCTGGGAACTACCTGCTGCAGGTATGGACACAGAGTTGGCTGTTAATCTGGTCACTGATCCGGTACAGGCTGGGATTTCACCTGGGAGAAGACAAAAATTTAGCTGCATAATATAAAGAATTGAACCCGCCTGTCTGTCCAGTACTTCACAACTTGTCTAAGTTACAAAGTATGAGCAAAGCTCTATTGAGTGCTCACTCTCAGTTGGTGTAGGGTGTATGATAGGAATGTCAAGTTGTATCTCATTTGTTGTCTCGCTGTCTTTTTCCACAGACATATTTCTTCTTATGATCTTTCCTCTTTCTTTATGTCTCTTCCCACTGGACCCTTCATCCAAAACATCCTCTCCATCATCAAGCATCTGTTGTTCCGGCTCCACATGTTGCTTTCTGTTTCGCTTTTTATCAGCAGAAACTTTTCTGTTTTTATTTGCTAGTAGCTTTGAGGATGGAGATGTGTCAGAGGTGGAAGAGGTAGCACCTGACACCTGTGGTGAAACGAAGTAAAGCAGCTTGTTCCGTTCCTGCTCTTTAGCAAACAGCTGTAGTTGATCACTGACACCAACACACCTGTTAAAGATATGCGAGCAGAATAATGGTTCAATATGATACAATTATATTAGGTACTGAAGACAATTTTGAAGACAGTTGAATTTATGCTCATTTGTAGATACAAACTTGTGACTAATGTATTTTGTAGTCCTCTGCCGACCCTCGTCCACCATAAATCCCTGCAGGAATGATGATAAAATGAAAAAGTGAAATATTACAAAATCATACAAATAAAATTTTAAAACACTTTTTTATATATAAAAAATTGTGTTCATCCCATTCCATTAAATACCACTATAAAAAATATTACAAACATATCGGCTGAATCAACACATTTAAGAGAATTATTGTACAAAGAATGGCTCCACAGCGGTCAAGTATGTGCTAGTAGAGAATGAAGCTGCATGCGTTAGTGACACTTTACAGGTCAGACACTGCTACAGTGTGAAGCATGGTAGGTCATGATGTGCTGCTGTGGATCACCATTAACCACAAGAGGGTTCACTTAGACAAACCAAACCATTAAGAAATTAGAATAAACAAAGCCAAGTCGTTTCATTTGGTTATGTTAGTGCACTTCTGGTGGAGCTAAAAATACATCCTACTACTCTGTATGTGCACAATTTTCTATTTTAATTGTCTTCATTGATTAAGGTCTGCATGGTTTAGGTTTAGGACTCCAGCCTCCAAAATGTTTTGAGGGATTGGTTAAATATTTAATGTGGGGGTTAATGTGGAAGCACTTAAAACAGAAAGTTGCTATTTTCTGTATTTTTTCTGATGCAAGGTTAAGCCAATTGTTTTATTGAACAGCCAGTAAAGGTGGTGAGAAGCTGCTAAAATGTATACAAAACATGAAGCATTAAAAAAATTGCTGCATGCACAATCCTTTCTCTTTAACTCTTTGCAATCTAACCTAAAAACAGCTGAGCAGAGAAGTCCAATTTTTATTATATGAACTTTTATTTGACTCTTTAACAGAATCTGAAAAAAAATTAACAGTTCATTTTTTTTGCTATGGTTACTATTTTTTACAATGCAATAGGTCAAAATTATTGTTTTGTTTTTTTTTGTGTTCACCAGGGGGCAGGAGACCAGTATGATATTGTGCACAACAGGATTTTGAATGAAGTTTCTACCATAAAACGATGCAAAATGTCTGAGAAACTTTTTGTATCAAATATAATTTGTTTGGCTTTATAAGGTTAAACATTAAATAACCAGGTTAATTGTTCATATCCCATGAAAACAGACACACCCTAAACTGATGGGAGGTTGGGGTGATTAATCCAGGAAAAGGTTACTAGGGCATTTACATGATGAAAATAATAGCTGAAGTGTGAAATAAGCAAGGGGGCACTTTAGCATCACAAAAAATATGTTCTGTGAGATTCAGTGTTGACTTGCTGAGAGAGCTCAGAGAAGACAGTAGAAGTTGGAAATGTAATAATGTAATGAAGTAAAATGGATGCTGAATTAGACTTCAGTAATGGGGCTTTAACACAGGAACTGAATATTCAGCACATACAATGGTATGCGAAGGACTTAATTTAGTGTGGAGTCTTTTTATTGAATGGAAGAAAATAAGCAAGAGGGGAGGGAGGGGAAAAAAGTTTTGTAAGGCAAAATCGAAACCAACAGTAGTAATCTATCTACTCTCTGTCGCTGTGACAAAAGCTGCAAAGTACTGGGTTGGTATTTACGTGTTACAATGAAGGACTGTCACCAGACTTGAGCCTGAAGCTGAGTGACACAATTTTACAAGACTGATCAAATGAGAAAGGCGGAAACACCATGTTGAAATGATCGCTATCCAGCTGTTAGTTTGGTTAAGAATGACCAATAACAACATGAACCAACAGCCTGGTTTTCACGCCGATTGCAAAAACATTGTTTTGACAGAACAAAGTTTGGAGAGAGACAACATTGTATTTAAAGTGAACACACACACACACACATATATATATATATATATATATATATATATATATGAATGAAATTAAATGAAAATACTCTGTGAAAACTCTGTGAAAACACAAAGGACAGTCTGTAGTCTCGAAGCATCCTCTCAGAGCATCTACAGCATCGTAGACCAGGTTTTAATAGTCTTTCTAATGACAGGTTGTTGCTGAACGATGGGCTTGTAGGAGGAGGTGAGAAGAACCAGATTATGATCAGATCTTTCTAAAGGTGGCAGGGCAGAGGAGATGTATGCATTTTTAATATTTGCAAAAAATAAGTCCAACATTTTATTTTCTTTGGTAAGAGTGATTATTGAGAGGGAGGTGTTGTTAAAATCTCCAGAGATTGCCACAAATATATTTGGATGTTGTTTGAAGCCTGGCAAAAATAGCAGCTCAATGACTCTTGTGCAGATCTTCTCTTTAACAGTGACATGTCCAGGATGACACAAACGCTGGTTAACCAGCACTGAAACTACGCCTCCCTTTAGTTTTGTTGTAGTTTATTGTGGTCTGCACGGACCATCTGCACGACTTCAAATCCCAACGAAGTTGAAAAGAAAGAGATGAAGACGCAGGGCAGGAGTGAAGCAGAGAGACAACGATGGAGATTTAAATCGTTTCTGTTGTGATGCAACAGTGATTGCTAGCTAACAAAACCGATGAGCTCCAGATGCTAACCGGGCCTCGGAAAGAATACAGAATGCAGTTTTATGTGCTTCACCGAGACATGGCTGCATGAACACATCCCAGACTGTAATGCGTCTGTACACGGCTTCAA
>JBAMHV010000004.1:14911714-14923098 GCA_037177535.1 Pseudomugil gertrudae | reverse complement strand
ATATATTTGCTATCAGTGTGAAAAGAATTGCTATCAAATATCCAGTATATTTTTTGCTCAAAGCTTTGTCCCCCTCTCAGATTGCCAATGTTCTTGCATTCAATAAAAAGACAAATATAACTCCATAATTTACTTAATGGTAAAATGTGAAATAAAAGAAAAAGGAATAGTGGCTTACCTTCACAAAACCATCCTTCTCTAGTTTCCGCATTATTGCACGAGACTCCAGTTTACTAATGTTCATTTTAAATGCAATAGATCTCTGTGGGACTCCCTTTGTACCAGATGATAGTACTGAATAAAGAAAAACATACGTAAGCAATAATTAAATGTAATAATTCAATGTCATAATAATATTAATAATAAGTTTGGATGTTACTACATTATCTTCAAAGGAATTACTATACAACTAGGTTAAAAAGCAATTAAAAGAATTAAAAGCAAGATCAGCTTTGAGGTTGGCCCACTTCTCACAACTCTATGTAAAAAGAAACCAACTAGGCTGATTCCATTTGCTGAAGCCACACACCTTTCAGATAGACAAGATGTCTGGATATTATTTTAGACTTAAGGGACAACGGGTAACTAAATCTTAGATGGAGAATAGAATTAAATTGAAATAACAAGGACATGATTATGATAAATAAGTTTACTCTTTTTACAGACATAACTAGAAAAGCACTCTGAGAGCGCAGACCTATAAAAAATCTAAACATGTAACTGTGAGGGACTTACTGGATGGGAAAAATACTTCCTCATTTACAGTTTCTCTAATCTTTCACACTTTCACAGAGCATCCTCCGTCATTCATTGGAGCTAATGTTAAGACACATTGCAGTGATTTGTAGCTCAGAATAAAAAAAACTTTAAAATGTTTTGGGATTTGTTTGCAACACCTGATGAGATGAATCTGTGACAAAGAAATCAGATTTATTTGTTTTAGTTTTATGTTTCTGAACAGAAACAACCAAACTTACTGATGTGATAAGCCTGTGATATGACATCTTTCTCCATGAATCGCCCCTCTGAAGGGAGAGCGCTTCTTGCTCCAGGATTATCTTCTTCAGCTTCGTCGTCATCATCATCCTCAATATCCTCTGTTTCACCTTTCTTTGTATATGGCTTTAGTAGTTTCAAACAGCGCACAAGAACTTTACTGCCTAAAACACAACAATGTAAATCATTTATTCATCATATTTTTTCTCTATCCAGTAACACAAGTTTCTGCCAGGTCATAGCTTATATTTGACTTTATATATCCATCCATCTATCCATATCTACAGCTTATTAAAGATATGGGGGGCTAGAGCCAATCCCAGCTGACATCGGGCGAGAGGCAGGGTACACCCTGGAAAGGTCGCCAGTCTATCACGGGGCCAGACTTTACATATAACATATGCATATATATTTATATATATTAGCACTTTCTCTGCATGACCAAGATGTACGCGCTTTCAAAGCCCTAAAATGGAAGAAAAAAATTAAATGCCCTAAATCAATCTTTTTGTGTTCATCCATCATTTTATTATAGAGTTGGTTGATTAGCAGAGCAACTGTCAAAGATTCAACTACAAAACTTACATTTATATTTTTTATTAATTTTTTTACAAGAAAAAAAGACAATAAAAAAATTATACGATAATAGCTTATTGTTGTACTTTATTTTTAGTGAAACATGATTAACAATTTTATTTTAATCACATTAGGCTTTATAAACAACTATATAGTTAACATTTTTCTACATTTATTGTTTAAATTACTTGGAGAAAATTCATAAATAGCCCGTTTAGACTAGTTTGAGAACGCTTAGGATTTTTTTTTTAAAATCAATTTATTTTAAATGTTCAGAAAGTGTGATTGTAAAATAAGTATTAAAATTATTAAACAATATAACTTTGAGATTAGTGCAAAATACACTAGCAGTCAATAGTTTGGACACACTATCCCACTAAATCGAATCAGAAAATGTGTCCAAACTTGTGACTGGTACTGTACATTCACTGTTATACTTCACTGTGATTCAATGTATAAAAAAATAAGTTAAAAGAAAATCTGGCAAAAAAACACAGTTTCAAAAATAACTATTAAATATGAGATTCTAAACCAAAATTGTTGCTCCTTTATGGGTATAATGATAATGATAATGTACAATGTTCTATAAATGGTTTATTAAGGTCCTGTCATTTATTTGATGGTATCCAATAAATTTGACAAAATAAATTGTATTTGTTCAGCATTTATTGTTTATCTGTGAATGTGCTTCAAATACCATTTTTATGGGTGCAGGGTCCAGCAGAAGGATCCAAGTCCTCCAAAGGGTACTGGTAAGACTCTGTTACCCTGGCTGCTCGCATGTATTTAATTAAACGTCTAAGAGTAATATCATTCAGATTCTGATAGGAAAAAGGAAGAAAATTAATCACTACAAAACTAGACAATATTCCCAATCAAAATAGCATCACACGGTCAGAAATACTCACGAGGTGGTCTTTGAGTGCTGCCACAGTGGTAGACTGATCAGGTTGCTGCTGGAGAAATGTGGACACACACTCCGTCATCATGTCATAAATGGTACGTCTGAGGGGGCGAAATGAAAGAGGACTTTGTCAAGATTAGAAAGCAATTACAGACAGAAAAAGTGACATCCCCCCCCCTCCTCTTTGGCTACACCAAACCATGATGCTCTCTCTAATTTGTTCTGCAGATGAGCGCGCACCTTTATACCAACACTTCTAACACACACACACACACACACACACACACCCACGTGTGATTATGAGTCACCACATCTCAACCTGTATGTCTCCTACAATGCTTAAGCTGAAATTGAATTATAGATAGTTTGGCAAGAATTTCTGCCATTTACTCTTCGTAGAGCTTTGGACCAAATGTCCTTCCAGATCCACTTGCTCCCCTAACTCATCCACCCAGCCTGCTTTGATCTTTGCTTAGTTGTGTCTTGGGGATATATCATGCTTTTAAATCCGTACTTTTAACATGTAAATCATTCATTTATTGTCTGTATAAAGTAGAACCGCAACGCTTTGGTCTGAATTCCTGGTTATTGTCGTTTCACACAGACCTTATAACCCTGTTCTGAGGTGCATCTTTAGAACGACTTGTTTTGGTGCGGTCTCATGTGAATGAGGCATGTCATGCCCCGGCTCCCTCCAGGTCACTGAAAGTTCAACTCTACCCTGTTCCGCCATGTTTTTAGTTTAAATAGCAGGGATACACTAATCTCCTGACAGAGAAACATTTTATTGGTATGTTTACTATAAATGTCAACGTATCAGATTCATGAATTTGCATACCTGGACGTCCACCTTATTTGGCAGACCCACAGAAAATACGGTGACAGAATAGATAAAAAAAAATGTAAAAGAGAATAGAGAAAATTAAACGGATTAAAAAATATAACCACAAATAATGTAAAAAAAAAACTTGCCTGGAAACAAATTTGATCATTGTGTAGGACTTAAATTGAGATTTTCTAACCTGAAGTTGTCTGAGTTTAGAACATTTTAAGGTATTTATGACTACTCAAATGTTAGTATATTTCATGAGGGGTGATAGGCTGGAGGTGACCACAGCTCTTAAGAGTTACCGGTTTATGCCAGTGGTATCCAGCCTAATAATAACAAAAGAGGTCTAAAAGTCACCATGACTTGTTGACCTCTTTTCAAGGTCTAAAAGTCAAGGTGACTTTTGCTGTCTTACCTTCGCAAGCAATTCTAATGATTAATGAAATGAAAGACTCATAAACAAATTTAAAGTAAGATTTGGGGAAGTAAAAATAGATAAAGAAGGTAGAGAAATTACAATAAGTACAGTAATTTGATGAAGTTCATTTCCCCACTAAGAATTAAGTAAATGGTAAATGGTCTTGTACTTGTATAGCACTTTTCTACACATTAGTGCACTCAAAGCGCTTTGACACTATCAGACACATTCACCCATACGCTCACACAAACATTCACACACCAGTGATGCAACACTGGGAGCAACTGAGGGTTCAGTGTCTTGCTCAAGGACACTTCGACATGTGGACGCCTGAGCCGGGATTTGAACCACTAACTTGCTGGTCAGGAAATAACCCGCTCTACTACATGCGCCACAGACGCCTGTGAAAATTTTTTCCATCTAATTGAGTTTTTTTCAGATAGCAGATAAATGTTTTCTTGGTAATGTTTTAAAAACTTTGGTAACCAATTGCTGAGATGTCTTTTGAAAATTATTTTCTTCTTTTATTATTTTAATAACGGTACAAAAAAATAAAGTCTTGAAGAAGATTCAAATGTATTTTAGATGATTTAATATTAATTTTATTTTTAAATACAGCCATATTCTCAAAATACAAAAAAAAAGCATTTTTGTTCAATTCTGTCACTAAATGACTTCCATAGTAGAAATTGTTTGGCAATTAATAATTAAACATTGAAAAATAAAACTAATTTAAAACGTTGAAATCTTTATCTCACTTTCTCTTTGCAAGCAAGTAAAAGAAAAGAAAAATTTAAAATCTCCTCTTTCAAGCCAGCATTTGGGATTTACTTTAAGAGCCCAGTTCCTGTCTGTCGTGGAAACATTTACGTAAGATTTCTTGCAATAGAAATTCTTTCATTTGAAGTATTCACTCAATAATTATAAAAGTTCCTTGACAATCACTGTTTTCATGTGTTAAAACATGTGTCATTTGTTTTATAGGTTAAACTTTAAAACATGAAATACATATATTTTAACAATGAGAACAAAAAAAATCCTACAGACCTGTTTACATGGAAGCGTTTCAGCAAAAGAAGAATCGAGTGTTGTTGCTGTCCTGATGGTAGTCGTCCAAAACAAGGCTGCATGGTGACCAGTCCATGTTTAAGTAGAGATTTTCTCAAGTAGTGAAATTTTCGAGCATCTGCCCTGCTCAAACAAAAGACCACCTGTTAACTGTGAGCATCAGACACACTGCATAATTCATTAACAGAAACGGAAATTGCTATACAAGTGTGCAAAACACTGAACAAATCTCCTACTTGAAAAGGCCTCCATGCAGATCCTTCTGTACCTCTCCTTGCCATCGTGCACGGCCTACCCTTTCCAACACGCAGTAAGAGTCACTGGTGAGTTTTATATCAGGATCACTCTCACTACCAATCAGAGCACGAAATCTCTGAGCCTGAGATGCCACAACAACAAGTTTTCGCCCATATCTATAGGGAGAAAAAAAACCGCATATGCATTAAACGAAATAATACTTTTTGTTTAATAAGAGCCAAGACTTTGACTCAAGTAAAATCCACTGACAGTGTTGATTTATTCAACAAAATCACATGATCCTCTTTTTATACTAATTCAAAAGGAGCCTTTTATAATGATCATAACACTGCTTTATATAAATACAATTGCTAATATAAACCTTGTAAAATAAATAACTGTAATGGCTATTTAATTTCTTTTTTTAGCTTTAGCTGGTGGACAAACATTTTTTAGACATGGACATTAAACCATCTATACCAACTTTTCAAACGCTTCCTCTACGTTAACCAAAGGGGTGAAGGACTTGGAACGGATGTGCTTTGTGACTTCCTTCCTTTGTTTGAAGGTGGCACACGAGCCCTGTATACCATCCTTATTCTCCAGTATAACATGAATAGGATAGATGTCTCTTTGTTGTTCCAAACACTTCTCTTTGGTTTCAATGGCAGTCTCTGAGTCAATGTCCCTAAACCTGTAAATACACAACACAAAGACTACAGGGTAAGACAGTTTTCTTAAACTTTAAACAGAGTTTGACAATGAGGGGGAAACACTTTGTGCAGAAGTTCATAGTTTCAATGCATGCTTTAAATAATACAAACAGAATACCACAAAATAATTGTGAAGATAGAGCTTATTTTAATTTTTCATGCTACTCTCTTGGAATCTTGAATATTGAGAAATAAACTTTCTAGTCATTGTAAAGCACAAACTGTCTTGGACTCTTATCAGAAAAAATAAAAACATCAATTCAACTCCAATAACGAAGAGTGTACCAAACTGTGGGCTCCAGGTGAAATAAAAATTAAATCACTACATCTACAGTATGTAAGAACTTACAAAAACTGCCATTATTAATTTCAGAGAAGCTTTTACTTGAAGTTTTCTTTACATTTAAAGTACTGACACGGTGGATAATTTGAAATGACCTGACCTATGTAGACTACCGCTATCAATAGCAACCGAAAGATATACATTTTAAATTGAGATTTCATAACAATGAAGTCACCTGTCAAACAACTCCACATCTTCTCTTTCATATGGTAGCTCATAGAACCTTAGCTCAGTGTTGTTAACAAGTGACCTCCAGATAAGTCCTTTGGTACAGTCGTCTAGTTGGAGAGGAAACTTGGGCTGCCTTTCCTCCAGTCGTATCCACAGGCTGGGTATAGTTATCCCTTCCAATCCTTCCAAAGCCACTTCATCTTCCACTATGCTCAGTGGATCCATGACATACAACGGAGTGCGCTAACTAGCTAGCTAACATGCTAGCTTAATAAATGACTCGTACTGTGTGTGGAAAGGAGAAAAAGTTAACCCGGAATTGAAAACAATATATAAACAATATAGTCGTTTTAGTTTAGATATTTGTATTATTTAGGAAAGAAATTTAGAAAGAAAAAAAACACAAAATGCTACCATCAATACAACATCCACTTTTTGTTAAAAGCGTGGTACGTCATAACCTCTCCTTCTTCTTCGTCTTCTTTGAGGTTTAACGGCGGTTGGCAACTAATATAAAGAGCATTACCGCCACCTACAGGTCCAGAATGGTACAGACAACAGACTCACAATCCATCCATCCATTTTCTACCGTGCAGCCCTAGACTCACAATCTAATATCTAACAAACTTTGACCTCACGTTGTGCACTGGATAATATCCACTAGATGGCGTTCAGTACATTTATTAAATTATCTATTAGTCCCTAACACTCATAGATCTCTTAATTATTACACATCTAAATTATGTGCCCCTGACTAGACTCCTCATCAAAAATGTTCAGATTCTAATTATCAAATTTGCTTTTAATTTTCTTTTTAGGGCATTATGTAAACTTTTCTACTGAATCTGGAAAGAAAGTCTGTTAGATTTTGGCTAACCATCACGAGTGTGGGAATGTATATTTATGTTTATACATGATTTTTCTCCAAATCTAAAATGTTGTATATAAAATGTCACATGTATAATTTCTTCTTATTCAAATCAGAAGGTCTGAATCAGTCTCTTTTCTCTTTTGATATAGAAATTGCTGCCTTATACAGTAATGCACTTTAGAAAGAGTGCAGGATGGAGAAAGAATATAATCGATCTGGTCCTCAATGAAAGTACAATTTAAAGAACATTAAGAGTTTACATACGAGTTCATCAGTAACCACAAGCAAAGCTGTAATTCCGGCTGTTTACATAGCAGAGGGTTTCAACAAATATGCCAGGATTGCATCTTTGATTTGAAAATTAAAGCACAATAAAGTTTTTGTTTAACGTCTTTATTATTAAGTACCTTTTTAAAAGAAATGTACAAGTGAAACCAGCACAGTGACATCTGGTGTTGAAAAACAGAAACACCATGGACATGTGGTGCAAGTCTAAATATGCATATGAATGATAATGTACATATTTACAGCACAGGGTTGATCCAAAAGATTGCAGATAAGCACGACTGTGTCTAATAGTACACTGGGACTGACTGAAAGAAAAAAACACTTGCATTAAAAGAATGGACTACTTTGATAAGAATGAAGATGTTATGATAAAAGGCACGGTGTTTCACACAAAAGATTGCAGCAGATGAAGTCATTTTGTTCATCAAATCACAATTAGAAACAACTTTTGAAAGATCATTTCAGTGTCAGTAAGTTCTACCCAGCAAAGATATCAGAGGGCCTTAGTTTGCACAGAAACAATGAAAAAAAAAAATACGGTTCATCCAGAAAACATTCCCTATAGAACATGCTTGAGATTATTTTATTATACTAAAACAATACATATCTAAATTTTATTTTCCATATTGAAGGCATAAAGAGTTGTAAGGACAAACATGTTTCTGGTTGTAATGTTCTCTTGTTGGGCCGAAGCCTGGAAAACTTAACATTCCTGCAACACCTCTGAAGTAAACATTAAGCTAGCTACATGTATAACACACGACAATCAGCACTAGCTTACAATTAATTCCAAAGACAGACATGATATGATCAGTTAAGTTATTCCTTTTGGGATATGGGAAAAGTTTAAAAAAAACATTCAGCTTATGTAGCTGGTGTGTGTTTGTGCACTTGCTGCACTGTGTTTTATGATCCTGGCCTCAAGGTTTTACTGCAGCATTGTACTGGCGTAAGCACTTTAAAGGACTAGGTGGACATTTTTTAAAATGTAGGTTTCCGTGACACTGACGATATCTGAATGAAATGATTCAATACGGTTCTCATGTCTGTACAATAAATATGAAGCCACAACAAATAGGAAGTTAAACCAAGGCTACAATAAACAGCCTGGTTCAGGTTCCATTCAGTTGTCCTTATTTATATGATGTTTTTTGAGTTGGAGCCAAGAGCCCTGCAACAAGCACTCCAGCTGAAAGAGCATATATTTTCTCATACCAGCTTTTAAGTTAAAACTATTTATTTGATGCTTTTCAGCTAACCAATACTTTTATAAAAAGGTAGATGGCCAGACAGGCTGGTTTACACACTAGGTCAAGGGAACTGCAAGTGGACATTATAAAGAATCAATCAAATCAATACATTTATAATAAACCAATCATTAAATAAACCATGTCTATATTTCCTAAAAACTGCTGCAGCTTTCAATCTATGACCAACATATTTTTTTGCAATTTCCCTCCATGATTAATAAAGTATTTCTAATTTAATTTAATCTTTTAATCTTGTCCAAAATGTCAAATTAATAATTTAAAATAAAAGGTAAATTCAGTCTGGCTCTTACACTACAATGTTTTACTTCTGCAGGAACAATGCTCCCTTCAGCTCATGATGGGAAAACAAAAAACCATGCTTGAGGACTGCACAGACGTTTAGGCATATAAGCTGCATACTATGCTCTTTGGCTGAGTTCAGGTATACGAGAGGGACACAAGTTTACACACCTAACAGCACGCTTTAGAACAAGCAAGAAGAGTAATGGCACTGGCCGGGCGAGCAGGGTCCCAAAATGAACTTGGAGATAAGTACACAGGCGTTAAACAGAAAGAGTCAGAAATTTTCAGTCACATGAGGAGACATGTTTAAAAAAAAACTATGAGCACTGGTGGTAAACAAAACAAAAAAAAATAGCTAAAAGTCATCTTTCCGGAGAACAGAGTTCTCCACTCAGACAGAAAGAATAGAAGTGAAGAGATGTAACGTGGTTTAACAAAGAGGAAAAAAAACTGGCTGCCCTGACGTTGCTAATGAACCATCTTCAAAACATACACAATACAATATTGAGATATGAAAACATTTAAGCTGCTGTAATAAGTAATAGTACCTGCCTTGTACATATAAAATTCAAATAAAATGAAAACAAGTAACAAAGATACTTGTCTTATCAAAAATATGTAGCTTTGGTAAACAAGTTATGCAAAGAACTGTTGTCAGAACATACTGATGCGAGATATCCCCATGTGACGCCTACAAAGGTGGGCATGTCTCTGTTTTGAGGCCATCGAGTCAACGAGAGGAGAAGCAGGCTAAAAAGTTCCACTGCCCAATTTCTTCTGTCCTCTTCCCCCCTCGTCACCAGCTGATAAGGAACTGAGAGAGTAATAGGCAGCTAGGCTTCTGAAAGAAACAAAACCACTTCCTTAACCGTCCCCAGCACCAATAGAAGTTTCCGTGGTAATGTAGCAGCATCATAATGGTCTGCGGAGAACAGACTCCTCAAGAGCAGAAGTGGAAGACAACTTTATCATTTCTCCTTCTAGAAGTCCCCTCACCCTTTTCCAGCCATCATAGTAGACATGGAAGACTGGTCAGACATTTTACAGCTCTCCTTGAAGATTTGTAATGGAGACGGGACAGGCAAAATCCCCCCCGATCAAGTATTTGAGCTTCTTTATGTTGGTTTGATCGAGGTGCTAACAGATATCCAAATGTCCATTTAAAAAATATAATAAATTCACCTCCTTAACACTTTTTATGCAGCACAATCTCCCTTCTGTTTACACGTTGCTCTGTCCACCTTTCTACTTCCTCAGGTTGTGAATTCTTTTCCAACCTGTACCTTGTTTTGCCACCTCCTCTTTTTAAAAACAATCATTTGTTTTGTTTTCCTGATCCCAAATTTCAGTCAACTTTCTCCACCTTCCCAACAATCTTTTCCTCAAATATAGGCAAGATGGCATCATCGTCGCGAACCTCCTCGAACACCACACCACAGTCAAACTCGTCGCTCACTTTCTTGAAGTAAAATCTGCATTAAGACATAAAATTTGTTGTTGTTTGTTCTCAAACATTTAACACACACCATTATTCTTTATAAAGAAATACATCATGTTTTCTAACCTGTAGTGGCCCTTTTTGGTAAGAAGCTCCTTAAACTGGCCCAAAGTCACAACACGGCCTTTGACGGAGGTTCGATAGGGGATTGGCTCTCCACAGAAGTAGTATGCAACCGTCATGTTCTCACATACTTGCCGCTTCCCAGACTTATGCCTGGAAAAAACAGAAATCCATTCTAAAAACTCTCCACAAAACAAAAGCATGTACAGAGGAAACACTGGGGCAAATCTGATTTCCCCATGTACCTCTGCTTAGCCTGCAGAAGGGCAGTCCTCCTCCTTTCCTCTTCGAGCCTCCTTCTCGCCTCCTCCAGCTGTGTGAGTGGGTTGGGAGCTGGGTTAGGGGGCATAGCTGGGTCCTGGATGAAAGGATGTGAAGGCTGGAATTGGGTGGAAGATGAGCCAGGAATAGCTATGGACACCGAAGAAGGATTGTTACGTAGCTGGGCTGAGACCCAGGGGTGCACAGCTCCAGGTCGCTCCACTGAAGTTGGACGTGGAGACTCAGTGCTCGTTCCTGTCCTCCTGGAGCTACTAGTACTGCCACTGTGCGGAAAAAAAAATAAGGGGGGGGGGTGACCAAAAACCAAAAACACAGGACAAAATTATTAGTTGGAAAATAACAGCCGAGTGTGAAGCGGCTGGGATGAGAATCAGCACCTCCAAATCTGAGACCATGATTCCCAACCGGAAAAGTATGGAGTGCCCTCTAAGAGTGGGGGATAGGATCTTGTTTCTAAAGGTGCTTTTCCATCAGTACCTGCACGACGTGACTCTACAGGCCCGGGCAGTACGATATTGTACTCGACTGCTTTTCCATTACAAGTCGCGATCCTCTAATGTGGGAGGGGTCCCCC
>JBAMHV010000004.1:14900635-14911614 GCA_037177535.1 Pseudomugil gertrudae | reverse complement strand
ACAGAAGAAGACGAATACCATAGAAGAAGACCGACACAAAGATAGAAGACTTCCTGGTAACTTTTTACCTGGGGCTCAGATTATGGTTACTTGTAGGAAATAGTCTCATTGAAAAGTTCAAGAGAAGTTGTCGGAGGGCAAGACGAAACACCCTGGATCATATCAGACCAATCAATGGACACCAGCCTGTGAACGTCACGCTACCCACACGGCCCGACACGCTTAGAACCACAACGAAGTAGGTACAGAAAATGTAACCGCACGGCACGGCAAATCCTAATGGAAACGCTCTGTTTCTGGGTATAATCGTGTGAGGCCGGGCGGAGTGGGTACTAGTGGAAAAGCGCCTTAAGAGTGGGGGATAGGATCCTGCCCCAAGTGGAGGAGGTTAAGTATCTCGGGGTCTTGTTCACGAGTGGGGTGGGGTGGGGATGTGGGATCAACAGGCTGCGTGCAGATGCTGTGTCTGCTGCGGTGAAAAGCAATTTCCCCATCGCTCTGTGTCATACCCTCACCTATGGTCACGAGCTGTGGGTCGTGACCTAAGGAACGAGATCCCGGGTACAGGCGGCCAAAATGAGTTTAACCGCAGGGTGGCCGGTGTCTCCCTTGGAGATAGGGTGAGAAGCTCAGCCATCTGGGAGGGACTCAGAGTAGAGTCGCTGCTCCTCCGCATCGAGAAGAGCCAGATGAGGTGGCTCGGGCATCTCGTTAGAATGCCCAATGGACATGACTTAAAATCCAGGTGCCATACTTTATGGCAGACTATTACAGAAATAACTGCTTAAGCGTTAGTTAAAGCCCGAGTTACAAAAGTAACTTATTGAGTTGACTGACTGATGACTGATCCATTTGCTGACATATTTGTCCCCCCCAGTTTAGAAATCCTATCTGCGCCCCTGCTCCTGGATGCCTCCCTGGGAGAACCAGGACACACTGGACAGATTACATAAACAGATAAAACACCATTTACCCATGAGAGCTCTTCCTTTGTCTGTCTCCCTCCATCATCCATTGAATGATCTTCTGGTTTCTCTCCAGACCTTCCAGTGGCACTTGGGATTCCAGGCCCCGTCCACTCTCATCACCTTTGCCTGTTGTTTCTAATGTCTTCTTACATCCTCTCCGTGATAGTGTGCTACCTTTGCTACTGCAGAACATAACATAAAACAGAAGCAAACCAGTTGAAGCCATCCAAATAATTAACACCATGGGATGAGGTTTATTTTATTTTAATGGATGTAAAAATATATATATATGTACTTGTAACCCATCCCCTCAAGAGTACTGGCTCCGGCTCCATCAGCATAGTTTCTTCTTCCTGTGTATTGACTGGCTGGGTCTCCATTCCACAAGACGCTGGCCTGAGACCTACAGCCCGTCTCCTCCTGCACTTCTCTTCCTCTGTGGTGGTACAGCTGCTTATGATGATGGATACCTAAAGCAAATCAGGAATTGGCCATTTATGAAAGCATGTATTAAAACAGGTCTTGCACTTAAGCAAAAAAAAAAAAAAAACTTGCCTGTAGCCAGATTTGAGTTTGTTAATGTGATATCATCAACAGCAGTGATCCCCAACCAAGGTCAAGGTATTAGATATTTTCCTGTTGTAACACTTTATTCAAATTAAATGGAGCTCTGATCAGATCTGCAAAAGTCTGAGATCGATCCATTAATTTGAGTTAGGTGTATTGCAACAGGAAAACATTTCAAGTCGGTTGGCGTACATGTAACCATCTGTTGGTCAGCAGTCTGAATTTTGGTCTATCGGCTACACCAGTGGTTACTTTTAATTTTGGTACAACAGTAAAAGTTTAGGTGCATCCTGGTTTTTACAGTATTGCGCGCAGCCACTCATTTCAATAAATTTAACAATTGCATTATGATCAATGACATTAATGGCATCTAATAGCTGTTCCCTATGTCACTATCAGTAACTGTTTTGTTCAGCTGCTTGCTCACCCACCATATATTTCACTTAAAAGGTTCCTAGCCGCTGTCTGTACTCTAACACTGAACTGTGGTCAAATTATATTTAATCAATGATTCACATCAGGTTACACATTTATTAAGCATGATGAACACACTGCGCTGCAACTACCAGTGAGACACAAACCAGTGAATTAAGTAAATATTATTCCACAAAAAATGTGGAAATATGTGCAAATAGTTTATATTTTAATGAGACAACAATGGCCGATGTTTTGATGGACCATGTAAGGCAGTGTTTCCCCAACCCTGGTCCTCAAGTACCTCTGCCCTGCATGTCTTAAGCCACTTTTCCATTAGTGACTACTAGACTCGTATCTACTGACCCGGCAAGTACTCTACTCTAATGCTTTTCCATTACAAGTTGCGATCCTTTAATGTAGGAGGGGTCCCCCCTCACAACACGACTTTCTAGACGCTTTACACCATAACGCCGGGTCTAAAAACATCTAAAAACGTCTCTCTTAGGGTAAAAAAAAGAAAAAAAGAAAAAAGCCTGGATCACATCAGACCAATCAATGGACACCAGCCTGTGGACGTCACACTACCCGCATGACACGACACACTTTAGAACACTTTAGAAGAAGTAGGTACGGCAAAAGTATCTGCACGGTTCGACAAATCGCAATGGAAACGCTCCGTTTAGTAGGTACTAGTGGAAAAGCGCCTTTAGAGGCAACCCTATTTTAACACACCTGAATGAAATAAATGGTCGTTAACATGCTGCAAAGGTCTTCAAGAAGAAGTTAATTAATTTGAATAAGGAGTGTTAAAGTGTGGTTGTCTCTAGGATGTGCAGGGCAGGGGTACTTGAAGAACATGGTTGGGTCCCAGAAAATCTCCTGCAAAGCCTCTTTTACCTTTGACTCCAGCAGCAGGCAGACTGTGAACGCCGCGGTAATGAGGTGGCGCAATTCCTCCATCAGGTGAGCGGGATGATTTGGGAGGAGTGTGCCGACCTCCTCCTCCTAAGGTGCTGTTTGTTGCTCCCGGTGACTGGCAGCCTGGGGTCTTCATCACTCGCTGTACATGCTCATCTAAAATAGATTCTGGGTCATCATCATGGGAATCCTCCATAGCAACCAGGCCACCGTAAGTGGTGGCTGTTCCTGTATTAGCAGTGGTCTCTGAATAACGGGCACCATATAGAGGTGGTAATGATGAGGGGAGGGAGAGTGCTGTGGTATGAGAGGATATGGAAGTTGTTATGGAGATGTCAGCATCTTCCCCTTCTTCTTCCTGTAGCAAACAGAGGACAAATTTCATTTCTACATATGCACACATTAGATTACTTGTGTCCAGACTAAATATAATTAAAAAAAATGATTGGAATCAGTAACCAATAATCAGAAATCTATACCACTTGAAAGAAAGTTGCCCACCAGATGTACACCTACCAGTCTTACTCTCTTCAGCCTCTCTTCAAGTCTTTCCTGAGCCTCTCTTTCTCTTAGAACAGTCTCCAACCTGCTGATGAGCTCTGCTGCAAATCGTTCTGGTTCTACATGGATGTCCTTTGGCATTCGATGTGTGCGCTGTACAAAAACAAAAAAGCAGAAGAAAAAAAATTTTTTCATTGCCAAAATTTAAACACCAAGCTTGTAAATATAAATGGAGACAACACATTTAGGTAGACAAAAGTAAATTTATTGTTCCAAAACATTATAAATCACAAGGTGGTTCGCTGAAAAGTCTCTTCCTCAGTCAGTGTCCACCAACTGCTTCTCGTCTCTAAGAAGTGTCTTGTTCAACTTGGTTATTAATGACAACAGACTTAGTTTTGTCCAGGCTGTACATAAATTACTTTGAGAAAAGATTTACAATAAAGATTGCATTAAGTACCTAACTTACCCTGAATCCTTCACTCTCCACCATATTAATCGCCATCATTTCCTTGATAATGAAACTCGTGATATCGTTGGTGATGTCTTGCTAACGTTTACTTGTTTTGTCATATGATACATGTTTGCTAAATGACTGGGCGAGAGTTTGCTGAGTGCGATGTGCAGAAGTAACTGTTTTTACTTTGACCGCAGTTGTGCTTGTAGAGGCACGAAGTTGCTCATATTCCTCATGCTCTTTTGGAGTGTTTGTTCGTAATGGTGGAACAAGTTTGTTGTTGAACGGCACTTAAGGACGACAGTCTTCCAGCAAATCTTGCATATAAAGGTAATTCGATCGTCAGTTTTTTTAAACCCGAACCATCTCCAGGCTAGTGATGTGGAGCCACGTCTTGCCACTAAATCATCTACTGAATGTTCCTGCATATTCCCGCCATGCGAGGCTGTGTTGTGATTTGGATGCCGGTGAGTCCTGTCCGCCAACTGGATGAGTTTCTCACCGCACGGTCACATGACTGAATGCAGTCCACTGATTGGTCTTTGAAAGCACTGAATCAACAAATGACAACTTTTATGTTTTCCTCATTTACCGTCTATGTGCCATTTGCTTTCCATGTATAAATACTCAATGATGTAAAATTTTGCATCTTCAAAGCAACATTTACGATATTATCTTAGGCGATATATATCGCCCACCTCTATGTACAATTCCAGACAACTTCAGCAGTTAACGCTGACAGAAGGATCAATGATTTGAGTCTGTACTCACAGGTATATGAGGTAGGGGCACACGACCATTGGCTTTGGCACTTTCATGCATTTCTTTGCGATGCTGCTTTCGATATCTGTATGGAGGAATGCCATCTCTGCACAAACAAAGAACAATCAACCAGAGTTCTTAACCATTTATTACATAATTCAGAGGTGTAATATCATTTAGCACTCTGATAAAGTAAAACTAAATATGTCATGATTACTTGCTATCATTGTATGTACTTACACACTGCTGTCGGTCAGTGACAGTGTGTCTGCATCACTTGACATGCTCTGCTGCTCACTGTCATTGGCACTGGTTGCAGGAGCACGAGCGTAGCCCATATTTGCGTAGTATGGGTTTACCGGCTCTCTCCACGGTCTGTTGAAGGATTAATACATTGTTACTTGTCTACTTGACACAAATGATGCTGCAACTATGCACAAAAACACTGCAGTGAAGTTTCTATAGAATCCATCTTTGATAAGTCAATTGATTTAAAAATTGTTTTTGATAAAAATTTATGTTGCAGATGCTACATAAACTGTATGTATCAAATATGTTACGTTAGCCATTAAAGGATTAAATAAAACAAGGATATATTACTCTTTCAAATCCAGCAGCACAATCCACATTTTTGTTTACGTGCATATTCCAAATGACAAATATATTAAAGCTCTTAAAAGCACACATTTGATGCAGTTATTTTTCTTTCATCAGGAGGGTATTTTTAATAAACTGACTGGGTTAAGTGTACATAAATGCATTTGCCTTCATTTGATATTTAATATAACTTAAGGATGGATACTTGGAGTTAAAAATAAAACAAATATTTATTTTTTCCTTTTCACCATGGTTTGCCTGAAACACAACACCACATACCTGTACTCTCTGCTGTCCTGCCTCCTCCTGTTGGTCGAGGCCCTCTGCGGTGCTGTCTGCATCAGCAGGCTATGAGTCAACCTACCAGCTGGTGTATCTCCACACTCGTCTTTCTCTTCCTCTGCCTCCCTGACTCCCCCACTACTTCCACACCTAAAAGCAGATTAACAGCGTTATTCAAATAGATAAATACCACCACTCACATTATAAAAAGAATTTCAAACATAATGTTGCCATGACGATGCATCATAAACTGAAAACTGACCAACTGAGAAAAAAAATCTGTGGACATTTCTTGTTTAAGTGTCCCAGACAAAAAACAGAGTTGTTTAGCAAAATAGAAGAATTGTGGTGCAATGCAAAGAGTCAAGCTTGTATCACCTCCACTCTTCATCTTCAGCAAGTGTAGGTAAGTACCCAGGCACAGGCTTGGCTGGGCCAGATGAAGGGCTCTGATCATTAGGATTAGGTTTGGGGCTCTCTCCTCCTGTCCGAGTGTACTCCAAGTACAAATCTGACTTGAGGAACAAAGGGTACGTATTCTCTTCCATCATGGCCTGGATCTCTGTCTGAGCCTGAAACACACACACACACACACAAAAGGGCCTAGTATATGGATTTAAAAGTGAACCAAAATATGATAATGTCAAACTAAAACAAAGATGAACCCATTAGATTACATACTCCTTACATACATCCTTAAATACTCCTCTCCTTAACTGTTCTCAACATCAAAACAGTCCAAGGAGAGAATAATGCAATTACAAAGAGAACATCTATATTCATACAACCTTTGACACGGCATATGCCCATCGAGACACGTGAAGAGGGGTGTGTAACAATAATGATCCTCATGGGTTCATTTAGTGAAAGAGCCACAGTGCACAATGTAATTGCCCTCTATGCAATTTACACAACTCACTAAGTCCCTGTAGTCCCTTTTTTCCTTTTACCTCAAATTGTTATATAGCCATAATTCATACATGCATGTCATGCATACTGTGGCTGAATGAAACACAAGGGTGGTGAATGAAAGGACACTATTAAACAGGTGCTGCTAAACAGAACTGCAACTGGCTTCTTACTTAGGCTTTTTACCACAATTATAGTAATGAGCAGAGAGCACATTTGTTTTGTGTGATTGTGTGCAAGCATGTGTGAGGGAGCAGCTCTAAATAATGGCCCGGAAAACCATGGATTGTGTGGCATTGTGTGGCATTTCCCGTTATGATTTGTGCAATTCCTCTGAAATGCTGATCATATTAGTGCTTTAGATGGAAACCAACTGAGTTGCACATGCAATCCAAAATGTTTTCTAGAGTTGCACCAGTGTCAAACATTTAGCGGGTTTAGGTGTTTCTGTCTGCAGAGGCCTGCACCTCTGACTGGCTCTGATCCAGAAATATGCTGTTTGTGTGCTGATTTTAAAATAACAAACAAACAAGTCTGACAAGCATTAGGCAATAAATTTACAAAAATATATATGTAATGTGACACATAATATAGAAGTGCTGTTTTTCATCAAAATTACTTGCAAAACACCCAAACATTAAATATTTATACTCAGATTTACTATTTTTCCACAATGTCTGACACCTTATTGATTCTGCAGCTCCCTTAACCACTACAGTCTGTAGTGCTTCTGTATTTAAGCTGAAATTTTAAGTGCGTCTGAATGACTGATGAATATTAATGTTGTGTTTAAGGACAGTAACTAACATTCCTGTGGCATAACTCGACGTTAACAGATTTTTTGACCCACTGTGGAGATTAAACCGGAAGTAACCAAGACATTAGGCTGGGAACAAACAATCAACAATGCTACAATAGTGCTACAAACTGGACCTCGAAGGTTCAGAATAGTGTCAAAAGGATCTTTTGATCTAGGCCATCTGTAGGGATGAAATTTCTCCCCGTAAAACTCTGTAAGACTGAAGACACCTTAAATGACTAAAGTGGATATAGCTGCATCAAAACTGAGCAAAAAACAAAGCCACAACAAAAGTGATACTTGGGTAACAAAAGCCTACAGGAAAAAAAAGGAACTACAATTAGTTTTAGGGTGTTTTGTTGAGGTACTAAAATGTCTTAAAAGTTGTGGTTGGACTAATCTTAAATCCTACTAAATACATACAATACTGCAAGACTGAACAGCACTTGACCACAGACTACAACCAATTTAACTGCATTTATCTGGAAAGAACCTGGGCTGACTTAGTTTCTGGGTCACAGATACACCATTAAATAGGCTGAGGTAAAAAAGAGAGGGAGATAACTGTTTTGCAGCATAATTTTTAACTGGGAATAGAAGTCTACCAATTAACTTAATAGAAAATAAACACATCAAAACAGGAAAAAAACTGCACATAGCATGTTCAGAAACATCACATCTATATATTAAAGTACCTGGGGTCTGTTCAAAGACTGATAAAGGAGTTATTAATGACTTCAAGTATCCCTCAAATGAAGGAGAACAAATAACATAACTGATGGCTTTATAGGAAAAAAGTTATATTACAGCAGAGGTGGATATTAGTGACAAGATGTCACAAAAGTAAACAAAATCTTTTTTTAACTTCAGTCATTGCAATGCCTGCATTTTTGGTGTTGTAAATTGCCTTATAGGCACATTTTCAGATGATTTTTTAACCATCTTATCACCATTAAATTTCAGCCCTTAACTATTTCAGCCGTCATGATACAGGTATGATCCTCCAGTGACTTATGTAACCAAACATACAAGCCTCATATTGGAACTTTTTACAAATATAAGCAGTGTTAAAATCACCTGTTCAAACATGGCAGGGTCAGGATGTGGTTTTCCCACGCAGTCTCTGATGAAGCTCTTGGTAGCTGCTTTAATCTGCCGAGAGACAATCCCACTTCCATCTACTATGTATTTCCTGTAGATAACCTTAGCCAGCTTTGCCCTTTTCTCCTGGCTGGTCTGCCTGAAGCCAGAGCATGCAAACCAGAAGTCGATAAGGTCTGCACACCCTTCCTGGCTAAGGAAGCCTCGAAACAGCTGAGTACCTTCCTGGTCATCAAGGAGAGAATGTAGTGACTCAGCCCACTTGAGATAAGGTGGAGTTGGAGAAGCAGAGCCCTCGGGTTCATAACCCAAGTCCAGGTCAGGGCGTCGTGGGGTCGCAGACGAGGAGGAGGGTGCATAACTTGATGGATCCCCCATTTTAGAAGATGGTGGATAGCCAGGGATTTGTAAAAGTGTGTTTGGACGGGTGTTGACTGACTGGACAGGCAGGTCCAGGTCAGTTCCCTCCTCACCGGGGACTGGAGGTCGTGGGGCATCCTCGGTAAAGTGGGTAGGGCCACTCAGAGAGGCCACAACTCCTCCACTGCCCCTGAACCCAATTCCATGCAATTCTCTGACAACACTCATGTCTCTGATTGCACAAGGCAGAGGTCAGACCTTCCCCTCGAGCAAAGATTTTGCTGTCAAACAATTTGCCCTAGGATAGAAATAGGAACATCAGTTAGCTTAGAAATACGAGTTAACACAACAGACATAAGCATAACTAGTAAAATTATAATGACCAATTCTTATTTACAGCATCAAACCACTCATAAAGAAATACTTACGTTATGAGTATGTGATAATATGAACATAAAAGGGCACAGACCATCTCACAAAGCTATAAATATTTCTCTACCTATGACTTAGGAAAAAAAACTAAATTTAGATTTGTTTTTTATATCGACAGCTAGTTTTTAAAAATGTCAGAGTGCCCAAAAACAACTGAAAACTGCTCATTTCACCATCAAGTTTTTCTGTCGGTCATTTATTAATACCCCTGCTTATTCGTGCTTGAATTGATAATATAAGTTCACTCTTATAGCGAAACTTCGTTTTCCAAACAATCAACTAGTGATAAGAAGCTAAGACAGCTAGCTAGCCTTTTAGCAATCCCACCAGCAATGCCAACGCTTTGAAGTGCGAGTCTCATTCATCTTGGCCTGCAAAGACGGTGGGGGATGGTATGGCAACAAACTCTACAGCCACACAAGACAGGCCTGCGTAAAAAAACACTTTAAACACAACCGTCAAGTACGCATTTTCTCGTGCGAAGCAAACTTCTACAGAAACAACATCAACTTTCTGGACGATTAAGAACAACAAACCAGATGATGGAAGATCAAACAAAACAAGAAAGCGAGGTCACGTTTTCCACTACAGTGGCTGCAGCACCAGCTAGCGTTGGTGTGTTAGCTAGTTTGTTAGCTTACTAGCTGGCTAGCTTAGCTAGGTGCGTTAACGTCCCGTGTTTTCACAAAAGTGTATGTCCTACCGTTTCTGGATGCCCGCCCCCCGTAATTCGCTGCATCGGGGAAACTGGCGTGAACAATATACTCCAAAACGCAGCATATGGAAGGCTTTCAGTCCCTATATGTTATTTACAAATCCCCCTTCGCCTTGCCCTTAACTCCCCATGGTGGTTAGTTTCAGAGCAATAATATAGAGCAAGCGGCTACGTGCGTGCACGCCGAGGCGACAACGTGCAAAGCGAAGTACGTTTATAGAACTGTTACACATAGAAAGGACACGCAGACCGTGTCAAGAGCTCCAACTAAGATAAACCTTTTTTTAATGTTATGCTGGTGGCTTGCTTATTTAGAAATATTCTAATTTACTTCATAGAAATTATTTCTTAGTCCTTAGAATAAATTATACAATTCTAAAATAGTATTTTTAGTAGTATCTTAGTATTTTTTATAGTAAATTAAGCATTAACAATATTGCACCACATAGAAATACTTTGAATAAATGGAAATATAATGTTTGTTACAAACTAAACATTTAGTATACTTTTAAAAAAAATGAAAGGAAAAATAATTTTTTAATCCCAGAGGGAAAACCAGAGCTAAACATTACAGACTAAAGCTATGTGATTTTTTTTATTTATGTGAAATAGTTCTTCTTTTAATGCCATTTTTATTGTTACTCTTTTTAATCAGACATCACAGTAGATTCACCATGTAACTCAAGAGGCATAGTGATCCAGATGTTCATCCTCCATCTTCAGTGGTAATGAAGGGAAGGTGCTATTATCATCAATAAATCAACAGTGAATAAAGGATTACATTAACAGAAATTACAACGAGTCGGTTGGTTTCACTGACAAATACTTCCTCATTTTAAAGTCGCCATTGTTAAGTAATCCTTTACAAGGAATCAGTTTTCCTAAGGAGGAAAAATTACATTTATTTTACTTCATTTACTATTTTCCCTGTATTATTTTCTTATTCTATTCTATTCTATTCTATTCTATTCTATTCTATTCTATTCTATTCTATTCTATTCTATTCTATACAGTCATTTGGCAGGCGCCTTATGATAAGCAGTCATTTTAACCATATATTACCTAACGTGCATGTCGTGTGGGTGGGAGGAAGTTGGAGTTGTCGGGATCAATAAACTCTTATCTATCTATCTATCTATCTATCTATCTATCTATCTATCTATCTATCTATCTATCTATCTATCTATCTATCTA
>JBAMHV010000004.1:14541391-14555809 GCA_037177535.1 Pseudomugil gertrudae | reverse complement strand
CTATCTATCTATCTATCTATCTATCTATCTATCTATCTATCCATCTATCCATCTATCCATCCATCCATCCATCCATCCATCCATCCAATGAATGGATGCTTCCAATTAATATTGATGCATTAATTAGCTTCCCACTAAGGCTACACAATGAAATGGTGGTACTCTAGTGTTGATTAATACAAACCTTTAAAACATTTGAACTACACGATGGATAAAATACTTTCCCCATGACTCATATTTTCAATACAGCTTTCTATATGTATGTATATACATGTATTGTATTTTATATGCACGAGGCTTCATTAAAAGTGTCATTTGTCCAGATTCCCAGGGGAAGTACTGGTGTGTTGAAGATGACACCACTGTTGTATGCAGTAGCTCCACACCTGTCCAGTTCCTGCTTGTGTTCTGTGACCTCAACAAGATGGCCATCTGTGCAGTGGGTGGAAAGTACCTTAAAGGTGACCATGCTGGGGGTCTGAAGGCAAGTGCAGATTCCCTGGACAGTGCCACCCTCTGGGAATACTGAGAAAGGGCTTCTTTGTCTGATACAATACTTCAGACTTTTGCTATATACTGTAGGTAACTGTTTTCTTCTTTTTTATTGTGCCTGTATGTATGTGTGTGTGCATTGTTTGGATGGCTGTATAATAGAAATCGAGTCTGATAAACTGGACATCAAGGCACCAAAGCAATGCATTTATTAGACTTTTTTTAATCTACTTGTTTTTTTCTTTTTTGTTACCATTAACTGTTCTTGCTGGGCTTTTAACTGGAACATTTGAGTTATAGTGACTTCTTGTTTAAACAAATGTGCCATTGAACATTGTCTGTCTCTAGTCAACCTTGCACAAGCTTTGCAAATTAGTTGTGCCTATCTGTGAAATCTATTGGTGTAGCCAACATTTACAATGCTACAACTCATCTCTTACAATATCTAACTTCATGCTGTTATGATGTACAATGGCTGCATACACTGCTTTCATACTTTAACCTCTTTCTGCTATACAGTATAACAAAAAGATGTTAGTAATTTACATTCCTCTGCTGTAAATAATGCTTTGTTTGTCACTGAATGTGTCAAAACTTAGTAACCATGTAAATGTGGAAAGGGAAAATGGCTGCAAGATTTAAAGTGCTTTTTGCTTGTAAATTCCTAATTTTTTCCCCTTTTTAGGTGTTAGTAGGGATCCAATTTTTTCTTAGGTTAGATTTCCTCAGTTTTCTCTGTTTCCTTGAATGAATGAAGATGTTCAATAAAATTCAAAGACAGAATTTGAAGACCTTTAAGTTTACTCATCAAGTAGGTGTTTCTTTAAAGGAGGGACGTGGAATTGAATGGGAAAGTTTGGTTAGTAAACAAAGCAAACTGGAAAATAGTGCACAGAAACAGCGATATGCAGTCATGAAAACAGTTACTATAATGCAATAATAAAGTGCCCATTAAAATATTGTTAAAAGCACATTTTGTGATGAATTTTCTAACTTAGCTTGGACGCTGCTGCTGGTGTGAAAACAAAATGGTACAATTGTTCCTGTGGCTTTCATTTCATTTGTGCCTTCCACAGAGCATTCACTCTTTTCTCTGTCATGCTATTATGTTTGAACTGAACTAAGTAAAAGTCTACAATAAAGTTATTTCCCTTCTACTGTTTTACTTTCTCAGCTCATTTTATTTACCTGAAGTTGTGGCATTGGGTTCTAAAAATGGCAGTGGTTTACCATTTACTCCAAGATTTGGTGGCTTCTTATTAATAAGACATTTAATGTTCAACTTTTGTATCATGGTGAAATTTCTGCATTGTAAACATTTGGTAATCAATTAACCTTATACTGTTTATTAAAATAAAACATTAAGGCACAGGAATATATAGAAACGTAGGTGTAACCCAACATCTTGTCTTCACAGTGACTTAAGTTAAATATAGGTTAAAATAACGCTTAGCAAATCATTGTATTCTGTTATTGTGCTTTACACAACATCTGATATTCATTAGCATTAGGGTTATATTTAACTTGGATTATATACTTCAAAACACTTTAATGAGTCAGATTTAATATTTCACATTAAGTCTTTAGTTAAAACCCTTTGCACAGTTATTCCCAGTGAAGCCATCATTTGTTAAGAGAGGAAATTCACTGTCATGGTTTTGATAATGCTGTTGTGTGTGGGAGGATAAAAGAGCCTACATTATGTACCCCCTGAGATTTCACTGATCCAAAACTGTAGAAGTGGCAAGGAGAGGAGGGATGTAACCTACTCTACTTTTTCTGTGTCTCTGCAGATAAAGGATAACACTGCTCTGTGACTGAAAAATAGCTTTGTTTAAAAAAAAAAGTCTTTCAGGACAATGTGAGATTCTGCAACACAATAGTCACTTCCAAACTGATATCCTCTTCAGGATATTTGCATGTTGCCATGGTAACATGTTATAAAAGCTATTTATATTATTACCAATGAGCATTTACATTTTTTACAGACCTGCATAAATCAATAACTTCAATAAACCTTGCATTAGTCAATTTTGTTTCTTGAGAAATGCAGTTTATATAGTCAAGAATGATTTTTTTATTTTTAAGGCCTCCGAAAACCACAAATATTTAGTCTTGTAATTAATTTGAGCTTTCTCTGTACTCATAATAACAGCAACACTTCCATTCCTTCACAGCATTGTGTATTCAGAACAACTGTCTACCAATAAAGCTGACTGAACCAAAGCAGGAATAAACAGCAAGCATTAAGAGAGGGGAGATCTTTGTGTAGTTTTAGGGCCATTCACAACCCCATGACAACATACTAATGTACACTTCAACAAAAAGTAATTCAAGTTCAAGTAATTCATTACAATAGTACCCATATAACCTTTGTATAAATATGTGGCAGAGATATAATAATTTACTCCTATTTTATGTAACACAATATTTACACAGAGGAAATGTCATTCTTTTGTAGCTGGATCAGGAAAAGAAAATGTATGTGAATGATTTGTCTTAACTTTAACCATCATGATCTCCTACATTATACAAGAACATGCCACTATCAAAAAGTCTTAGGCTCAATGCAGACTACCAATGGCATGAAAAAGTCTCCACTCAGTCTGGAGCTGTCTTCAGAGGTCAAATATTCTAGACCACTGTTTGTTTGTTGGGTTTTTTGGTAGCTGTAAGTATTAAAAAGAATCTTATTTCTTGTTTAAAAGGCAATTGTGTCATCAAAAATATAGACATACTGTGAAGGCAGAGACAAATATTAGGATTTTATATCAGGGTTACACCAACTTTGTTGAAAACAGTTATGCATGTTGATGAGTTATTATCATCTTCTTAACCCCAAACATGGCATCTCAAGATAAACAATCTTCATATTGTATTATTGTGACAGCTGTGATCATTATTAAACTGATGTATCAATTGGGTGTGTAATCAATTTCCCAACTTGGGATGAATAAAGTTCTTCTATTCTATTCTATTCTATTCTATTCTATTCTATTCTATTCTATTCTATTCTATTCTATAATCAATAAAAAGATATGCACATTAGACTGGATTGGAAAATACTCCAGGGTTATTAAAGTCAAGTTGCAGCATTATCTGGAGCAGGACAACTAAAACATCTAAATTATTGTTTTCCTTTGATTTTGAGTCAAGAATGATAATCCCAGTTTATCTGGCAATGTGAATTTTATAAAGAAGATCAATGTCAGTATTTTTAGTATTTATTTCAATAGCAACCTCTTGTCTGTGGAGGGCGCTATTTAGCTCTGTTGTTTTTAAACCTACCAAAAATAGATCAGCCGAAGAAAAAGATGTTCGCTGACTTCCGGTCATGGTTTGTTTCAATCCGGCTGGCGCGAAAAGCAAGATTTACGGAGCCACGTTTACTTTTAAGTGTTAGGTAAGAAAACTCGATAACTGTCGTGTTTCAAAAGTAATTATATAAATATTTTTGGTACGGTTAGTTTGTTTAGTGTATTGTTGGTTACAATAATATATTTTAAAGCGATAAAAACTTGCTAGTGACTGAAGTCACTTTAAAGCCCTGCCTCGAGAAACGCTTCAGCTTTGCTAGAATTAGTTGCGAAACTCATTTAAGTTATTTATGTGACAAAAGGGAGTGACACATATATAGTTCCGCTTGCAAATTTTACTGTTATTTACCCCCTTTACTGCTATTTATTCCTTGTAACATCTAAACAAGTTATGTGGAACAAAACATGCGAAGTTTCGTGTTTACTCGCCCAAGATGGGTGGTTTAATAGATGTTTTGAATGTGTTTATTTGAGCTGAATACTTTCCCTATTTACTCTTCTTTTGTGTCAGGCATTTAAGATGTGCTCCTCTGAAAACATTGGAGAAATAATTATCCTTAGTGATGATGATGATGATGACAAAGCTCCTGAAAATGACTCGTCTGTCGTCATTGTGGATGTGAAGGAGGAGAAGACTGGTAAAAAACAGCTTCACTTCATGACGATATTGCTTTATTTGTTTAGGTTATGCTGTAAATTGTCAGAATTTATTCCTCATTGTGTTTCAGACTGTGTTTCACCTCAAAATACTCTGGAAGAAGACCTGGTTGTCACGTTTTCCCGTCGTGCTGATGTGCTACCTCACGCTCGTTACGACTGTCCTGTTCACCCTTTTACGTGAGGACATGGACACACCAAGTCAAAGCTGGCTGGGCCCCCTCCCTAATTTAATTTTATCACCTTTTTTCTTCTTCTCAGGGCTGCATATAGTGACACTGTTGCTCCATTGGCCAACAACCAGCTCATTTGTGATCAGTGCTTCTGCTATATCTGTGATAAGCTGGCCTCCTCGGTATGTATTATTAGTTTTTCGGGCAGTGAAACACCCTGTATTAATCCTACTCTCCATTCTTCGCTATAATGTTTGAAATCAAGTACATTCAAGTAACAACAAATGCTTTCTTTGTCAAGCTTGTTATGTGAAATTGGATTGACACCCTGATTGGTATGCAAGTCCAACTTTTTGACTGTTACTGTGTTTTTATTAGATTTTTTCCCCCCATGTGTTTTAGTGTGTATTGTGGTCCTGCAGTGGAGTGTGTCACTGCAACAGCCACAAGAAAAGTGATTTCTGGAATGACCTTAGGAACAATGTACTGCTGGGAGAATTGAAGATCTTCAACATCACGCTGTCAGAAGTTGATTCTCATCTCCGACGTGCAGGTGCAGAGTTTATGAAGACGCTGATAAAACTTGTAGTTAAACTACTTCTTATATGACTTAAACAATGAGTAAGTGTTTTTGGGATGTGTCCTGCTCATTTCCAGAAACGATGCTTCAGAACTTCAAACAAGAGCTGTGTACACTCTTCTCATACTTCATGCTGGGAAACGACATGAACCAGCAAGGCTTTCTCCCCAAGTGAGACTTGTACTTCATTATATTGTACATAATTATACTAGATTATTTTAGCAATATTATAAAAAGAGATGGAAACTTTTAGAAAAAAAAGCATAGTATCTGTTGCTCTAAATATAGCATTGATAACCTTTTCAGATAAAATATCAATTGACATGATGTCTGACCAGATGTTGGTGGCTGTTGTCAACAAGTTCCTTATAAAGACTTACAGTCTTTAATTCAAGATTATGTTTACTGGGCATGCTGCCATCTTTATGAGAGACAGCAGCAGCAGTGTTTAATGGTACCGTCTTAGACAGGGTTACGTCTGGGAAATTTTGGAGCAAAACAAAAATGCAAATTTACCATTATTTCAATGTATTTTTGACAACTGAATAACCTTTTATTTTCCAGTTATACCCCTGTTTTTGAGTTTGTGCTATCGTTCCTAAACAAAGCGGATAAACAGGACAGCAGAGCTGCGGCCATCTTGAATCTTGGAGCAGCACAGGAGTTTATTAGACACTTTGAAGTAAAGGGGTATGCACAAAAAAATCTACAAACAACTGATTTCTCTTTCAAATAGTTTTCTAATCAGTTCTCTTTCATTAACAATAATTTCCACAGGCCAACAAGTTCATCACACATGGCTAATGTTTCTGCAGCTAAGATAATGCTAATGCAAAGGTACACGCTAACACAGAATCTTAGAGTTGTATTTGTAACAAGTTTTATTTGTATGTTAATTATTTTTTTTTGTGCCTAGAGTAATAACCTCAGTCAGGAGACTGATGGTGATGGCAGACTTGGCTCCAGATTTCATCTATAAACTGCAGGATTTCTACCTGAAAAGAATTCATCTACCAGCTGACATGAGGGGCATGAGGAACAGGTGTGCAATGGGAGCACTCCCAGCAACTAATGGGAGTCCAGAATGATATGTGTGTTTTTCTAAGCGTGCACAGTGAAATCTATATGTTTTTTTAATGCAAGTTTGTCTTTGTGCGCCAGCCTGTGTGTTCGTCCCTGGACTGATGTCCTGTTGGTGTCTGTTCTGAGGGGGCAGAATGTGTCCGGCGTCCGTAAAGAGAAAGGCAAAAAAGACTTGCTGTTTGAGCAGATTTCTGTGGTTCTGCTGAGAACTGAGCTACTTCAGCGTCAGAGCAGGTTCACACATTATAGACATGCATATTATTTGTTTAATGTATCATATATGTAGAGACATTCTTGAAAAATGGCTTGTGTTACTTTTGCCTGCAGGTATAGGGAATTATGTCGATATCTCAGAGTCGTCCGGACTGATGATTCCAAACTGTGAGTGTGTAGTGATTATTGCTATTTAGAAGAAGCAAATCAATCACACAAGTGTGCTTGCATTTTTTGTAAATCCTGAGTTAGAAAGTTTAGAAGAGAGTAGGAAGAAAAGTAGTTCCAGTGTAAATGTATGTGGTTTTATCTAACATTTAATTATTACTGTTTAATTTTTAAAAAAAAAAATAGCTAGAGGCTAGCAAATGTGGAATAAGCCAAGTTTATTCTACGTCATGGGTCTCCAATCCGCAGTCTGCTAGACCATATTTTGCCACCCCCGCTTAAACTCAGTTTAGTGTACATGAGGTAGTGATGGTCTCAAAAACACTTTGCTGGAAGGACATTTTTGCTGTGCTTACTGGATTTTCACCGATCAAAAGTAGATTTGCAGTCACATGACGTCAGCACACAACTCATGATGGCATAGCAGCACAAACAAGCTCTTCAAATCTCGCATACAGGAAATGAAACGTGTGAAAAATATTAGAGACAGTTGTTTATAATGCTTCAACTGAGGAGGGTGAAAACCTCTGGCCGTATATAGGAAACATGTTTGAAGGATGAAGTGGATTCTGTACACCAAAGTGACAGGGGGCCTACACAATCAAAATGTGCGTCTCTCACAGAGGCGGAGCCAAATCCCAACGGGTTATAGAGATATGGGAAAAAAAATTTGATCAAGTTGCATATTGAAAATGCACAATTCAAAAGTCTGAACTTGTCTTCCGACTCCCCATAGTCATCCTAAATAATGTGCCTGCTGCCCATTGTCTCTCTGTACCACCTTTTAAACGATAACACTTCTTAGGAGTAAAACATGTGAAAATCTATGAAGTTGCTCTTTTGTGTGAAGTTTTTTCTTTTTAATTAAAAGCAACACCTTTTTTTTTTATCTGTTTGATAGCTTCCAGCGCATACTGACCCTCCTACCCTTCTTCATGTGCATGGAGGGAAACTTCACATCAGCTCTCACAAGTTTGTTGCCTGCAGGGAACTCCCCCACCATCCACTTCACCTCACAACTCTTCCTCCTTTATCTCCGCATCTTTAAAACGGCAACTGCACCCAAGGTGATTGTTAGTCATCCAGGACAACTCTGCTCTTCTGGTGCAACCTGGGAGCCCATTAAAGGTCAGACAAATTATTTGATACACTACATCTACTTGCTTACTTAATCTTTTTTAAAGCCTTTTGATGATGCAGACTCTTCTCTGTGTAGATGCTGTCCCATTGAAACATGTTGAGTTGGTGAAGTTTGCTCTAAGGGCTCTGAGATGTTCTCCTGATGTCTACACTAATGTACGTCCACATATAATGGACTTAAAAGAGGGTTTTGCTATTATAACTTCAATGGGAGCCCTATTATTATTATTATTTCTGAGTATTTCTGAAGCAGTAATTTGTTTGCATTTCTTTGTGTATGACTATTTCTAATCTAGTCTCAGTGTTGGACCAGTTTACTAACTATCGTCAACTCACCTTTGGACTCACTCGGTGCACTGCCTGAACCCAGCCCCCAGTTTCTACATGTATGTCTTTCCTCTTTATAGACCACTTCTCAGTTTTAATTACTGCATATTCTTTTTATTTTACTGGTGATGTTTGATTCTACATTTTCTTACCTTTTGTGATAAAGGAAGCACGGGATGTGGTAAATTCAATACTGGTCAGTCAGCAGGGTGGCAGCATGCAGATCCCACGATCTTTTCTGGAGGTCAGTAAGTGGAATCTTATAAACTGTAGACAATTCAGTGAAGTTACTAGTGGTACTTACAAATGCTTTATTTATAGGTGTACCCAGATCAGGCATTGTTGCTTTTGGTGACAGGAGCTTTAAGTTTCACAATCCTTAATTCTGCTCTGAGACCAGCACTACCTGCGCTCGGCACTTTTAAGGTAACTATGGTAACTCAGTTGTTATCCTGCTCACATATATGTGTAACGATATATGTAGGATTGCATTCCAGTGTGACTGAAATGCTTTTAAAATGCCAGGACAGAATCCATTTACTTTTATTTATTTTTTCCTGCCTTCCATGAAACTGATATTTGACATTTTTGCAGGATAATTTATGGGCGTTTCACTGGCTGTGTGAAGGGTTATCTTCACATGGATTAGGCCTTGAATCCTTCTCTCTGAAGATCGCACAGGAAGTGGCAAACTCAACAGGTATGAGGGGAACTTCAGAGTATTTGTCCTGATCTTTTATATAATCAAAAGTAGCTGTTTAACATGTATGAAATTATTTATTCATTCAGTGCAAATATATTTGTTTCACTGTTTCTCAGCATTATTTAGTCCAGTATCGGGAGGATAAATTAACTGTGTAGTGTTTACCCCCTTGTAGAAACTACAAGAATATCAGTCTGCAAAGAAACTTATGTTGTTGGTTCAAACCTCAGCTTGGGCAGTGGTCTCTGTGAAGTTTCCATATTCTCGCGTTAGCGTGGGTTCTCACCGGGTGCCACCGTCTAAAGGCATGTATGTTAGGTTCACTGGTCATTTAGGAGTAACTTTGTGTGTGCCTCGTTGTTCATCTCGGTTACCCTGTGATGGTCAGACAACCTGTTCAGGGTGTATCCTGCTTCCCACCCAATGAGGACAGGCTCCAGCTACCCCTGGCTGAAGGGGTATGAAAAATGGATGGATGTACTTATGGGGGGTGGGTGGGCGGGTCATGCATATAAACACTCTGCAGCTGAGAGCACAAATCTTTCAAACATCCCTGCAGATGTGAAAGTCATGTGATGACCTTGTGTTAGCAGCAGATGATCTGATCATTCAAAAGCCGTATGAACTTTGGTTTTGCAATGTGTCTGTTCCTTTTTCACATCTCCAGTCTTGTTGAGCACAAAAGATCAGAAAAGATTTGCATTATTTTCTGGGCAGCAATAAATCCATCAGTACAGAGATGATGGTCATTTGGCTTGTATAATTAAACCTTGTGTATACTTTTGTTCCTAGGCCATCCATTGAATATGAAGCTTGACTTCTCCTCGGCCAATGCCCCATCAAAATGAAATGTAAGTCCCTTAGAGCAATGCAGAGAAAAGTACAGAGTTTATATTTATTAGTACATTTTGTAAAGTGCAACATGTGCTCTGTATATGCATCATGTGAAATGCATGTGGCTCAAATCTGTGCTGACATCATTTTAGTGTAAACTCATTGTCCTAACTCTTTTACAGACCTGTGGTTCCATCAGTAGTTTTAATAAGTTGAACCATGTTACACTGATGTAATATTCCTTGTGCATTGGTTTGTCAAACCTCCTCGTATCAGTTCTTAAACTCAATGTGTTTCTCTTCTAATACTTTTTGCCCTTCAGTGATCCCTAGTGTGGCCTGAGTCAACATCTTCAACAAGTCCTGAAACTCTTATAACAGCCATCTGGCTCCATGTGTCTGATATTTTATAAAGCATTAGCAACTTCTTGCTGCTTTTGGACTGAAACGCTGCACTGATTAGGTGTTTGTATATTGATGCCCAGACTTAAAACTTGAGCTTTTTCCTTTTGAAAAGATTTTTAATGTCGCTTCATCACGGCTGATATTCGTGCAGACGGTCAAAGGTTTATTCCTGAAATTAAACTTTTCTTTTTTTTAAAGTTTTTTTCTTGTGAAATAATTTGTGGTAATGTATTTAGATATTCACCACTTTTTTTGCAACAATACATGTTTATAAGAGATAATTATGTTGGTAAATAAACTTCATTCTTTGGTGAATCACTGCCCAGACTTGAACTAGTGAAAAGAAGCAAAAAAAAAGCATAAATAAAATCATTTGCACAATGTGAAACAAGTTGTTGTTGCACTGAAAATACAAGTACCAGCCTCGAGATGTAATCAGTCCAGCGTGTCCTGGTCTCCCCCGGGGCATCCTCCCACAGGGACGTGCCCAGAACACCTCACCAGGGAGACGTCCTAACCAGATGCCCGAACCACGTCACCTGGCTCCTCTCGATGTGGAGGAGAAATTATCACAAATCTAAAACAATTTCTCTGGGTAAGCACCACAACAAACCACCAAGAAAGAAATTTCAGTGCAAATATTTTGTGAATTGAGCATCTAATGCAGTCATAAGTTTATTTTTTTCTTTATCATTGTCTTGGTGTATTTTTAAAAAATTCCATTAAAATTTAATTAAAATTTTTAGAAACAATGTTTCTGAATTCTCAAACATGTACTGTCTTGATCAGCAAAGATTTAGAAAGTACACTACATTCACAAAAAATATGCATCATAATTAAAAGGGTTTGGAATATCTACTGTGGCCTATATTAACATTTAGTCTAAAGTTAAAATGAATCATTTTTCCTAAAGAAAAACACTACATTCATGCCTTGAGGTAACTTAGTTATTCTCGTACATCCTTGTTTAGCTTTTCACCTTCTATACAAAACTACAGCTGAATTATAGAAGACTTAAATGACAGAATATGAAACATTCACAGCATAAAGAGCATTGACAGATTTACAAACCTCATACCACACCGGTCAGACGGTATTCTGAGATTTGCTGAAGTGCTTTAATAAATTGCACATCGCTCGTTTGTGGCTCAGTCCTTTTAAATGATAAAGATTCACATGTGACCAAGTGTCACATTACCAGTAACTACAATATATTTTCCAGATTCTCAGCACGTAGCAAGAAAATGAATTATTTTGTTCACAGCAGTTGATTTAACATGAACCACAGATATTATGGGACAGAAGTGCATTTTGCTGTGGACTAAATGACTCATGCTGTGTTTGTATTTCTATGAAGATGCACTGAGCAGTAAGAGAACTGTAAAACTGGTGGTCCATGGCCTGCATGGTGCTGTTTGATGAGGTCAGATAAGAAGCACATCACTCTTGAATCACTTTCACTACCAGAGGATCCTCCATGCAGGAAATCACTCTCTTCATTACCGTGTTCTACAGTGTTAGGACACCGTACAGCAGGTACAAAAGTTTGCAGCAATACCTGGTTGGACAGTGCAGTCAGGCAGCTCTCCAAATACAGTAGATAAGTGATGCCTCGGCTGATACCAGTGTGAGGATTGGTCAGCGCATTTATAATGGAACCGGAGTAGGACGGACTCCGCAGAGTCCTCTGATCGAGGTCCAGCAGAGCCAGATAACGACTGTATCGACTCAGAGAATGAATAATGGCGGTTGATGTGCTGGAGGATGATCTGGTGGGGAGAGGGGAGCGTTTGTATTAGACTTTTTCTTCTTATTTGATGATGTCATTAAGTAAATGAATTACATTCAGATAGCAGCTGCTTAGTTGCTGGCTGACCAAACTGAAGCAATGACTAACCCTAACCCTCTAAGAGACAGTGGTTACAATAGAGGGTTACAAATAACATGAAGAGTTTAAAAGAAATGTCTAGCATAAGGTGCTTTCGACCTTATCTCCATAACTCTATCTAATAATCTGAAAGATGTGTGCTTTTTAAAACAAAGGGAAGTGGGTAGTGCTCACCTGTGTATTCCTATCAGTCTCCAGGTAAGCAGGTTGGTCAGCTGAAGGGGTGTGGTCAAACAAGGCATCACAGCACTTCCATCAAAACCAGGGGCAGGCAGGAAGAGACTCAGAGCTCCCACCAGCTTCCTCACCAAAGTCTCATCTCCTCCAATTACAACCAGCGGCCGACCACTCAGGAGACAAAACACAGCATGCTGGGAAAAAGAGTGTTGCTTGATGAACCTGAGGGCTCGAAGTCCAGCCTTCCTTCTCCTCCTCTTATCCACGTGGGTTCTGCTGTAGTTATATTGAGTGGGGGAGGGTGGGTCTGAAGAGCTGGTGAAGCTGAAGCAGTCTGACATCTCATCTATACTAAGCAGTCTCAAAGGAGCGCTCGGTGGAGATCTCTGGTCGACTTCTACCAGGTCAACAGGAGGAGCAAAGTTTACGTAGAGATTAGGTACCATCCTCACCCTCTTTTGGACCTGGGGCCGCTGGAGTGCTGACTGTTCTGATACCAATAAAAACATGTTTCTGTGTTAGTGACATACTAAAAACTAATTATTTCTGTGTTTACAGAGAAACAAAATTGAGATTTTAGCTTGTGTTCACACAAATGGCACTGATTAGCAATGCTGGATTACAGACTCGTATATAATGAGTGCATAAATATAAGCAGCTTCTATGGTTCACATCTGATGAAGAGTAAAGTGGAACTATTTACATCATTTTAGGTATGTATCAAATTAGTTTTTGATCAATTCTGAGATTTCAGATTGAGGTTTACGCACTGAATTGCTTCTTTTGTTTTGAATAACCTCAGTAACAAGCCAACTTTGTTTAATTTTTTGGATAATCGTCCAAATCTGCCTACTTATTATGTAATCTGACTATTACTTGGTAGTGTTTTTACTTCTCTGACTTGTCTTGAATAAAAGAAAGCATGCTCACTGACTCCAATTTGTAAAGGATTTATTTCTTAGTTAAAGATTTAATCCTGTATGTAAAAAGTGCAAGCACATACTCCGTTTAGAGTTTTTAACTAAACCTTTTCCACTGGTTGCTAATCCTCTGTTAGATCAGATTTATGCTCAACTCTAGAGCCTGTGATGGGATTTTTAAAGTGCAATAAAGTCAAATCAAAGACAAATAATGGAGCAGTGGGAAATTTGATAAAAGATTCATTTCTCTCTTTTTTTATGCACGTTTGCAACCCATTATTCAAATGATCCATAGGGCAATGGAAACATCTGCAATAACTGAAGTTATACTGAAGTTATAACTTTAGAGAATTATTCTATGCGGTAAATATTCTCAGAGTTATAGGTTTTTATCACCTTTAGAGATTTTTCTGTCAGTCTACAGCTATGATAAGGCATAGGGGAAAATGTCTGCACTGCCTGTGGTCTTAAATATATTTACTATGTTTGGTTTCAGAAAGATATTTTTGTAGTTGTGTTACCTTGCGGCGCTTTGCATGTCCTCTCTTGAGTGGTGTGTTCATGGACTTCATTTTTACTCTCACGGTTTGAATCTTCTTCAGTAACAACACTACCACTAGCCACTACTTCCTTTAAAGCCTCCTTTCTGTCAAAAGGCCCATCAAGTTCCACTTCCTCTCCTGAAGTAGCAGCTTTCTCCATGCTGAGATTTTTGCCTGGATGACATCCAGTCTGTGATTCCTCTTTATTCTCAAAGCCGTTGGTAAGAGGGTGAATTTCTGCCTCTTCTTCAGTGATGGCAGTTAGGTCATCAGGGAAGATGGACTCAGTGGTGCTCAGCACTTCGATGCTGTCCTCGCTGTTGGCACGCTTGGCGTAGGCTCGCATACGCCTAATGTTTATGTCCACTGGTGTGTGTTGAAAGCAAACATCTGTCACTCCCACTATTTCTGCGGAGGACACAAGATTCTCAGCTCATCGTCATTTTAATAGTCCAAAACAAGGTGTTTAAGCGGCAGTAATTTACCAGTTTTATGATAACATCCAACAAGAGACTGGGTCTTCAGAAAGCATTTCTATTGGATAAACTGCTGTTAAGCTGTTACTTTACAGCAATCAGCTGCTAATTTGCATAAACATGAATAAACAGATTAAACTAATTGTATATTATTATGACTTGCTTATTTGCATCTTAGATATTTAAACAAGTAGACATGTGAGCCCTTATATGTCACATATAAAGTTAGAGCCAGCAAGCAAGCCTGTCCATCCATCCATCCATTTTCTTCCGCTTATCCGAGGTCGGGTCGCGGGGGCAGCAGCCTAAGGAGGGAAGCCCAGA
>JBAMHV010000004.1:14513410-14532106 GCA_037177535.1 Pseudomugil gertrudae | reverse complement strand
CACAACAGGAATGGCCAGACACACCTGGATTAATTAGTGTGACCAGTAATGAAAGACAGGAAACACATGTGCTGCCTAAATTCAGGAAGTAGTGGAGCTGTGCACAGAGCCCATAGTTCTTTTTCTGTCTTTGGATTTTCTTACTAATAAAACCTATTTTTTGTTTCAGTCCCTTCTGGAATTGCACAAACGTCGTAAGGCTGTGACCGAGCCTGAAGCTCGCTACTACATGACTCACTTGCTCAGAGGTGTCCAGTACCTGCATAGCAACAAAGTCATCCACAGAGATTTGAAACTGGGCAACATCTTCCTCAACGATGACATGGAAGTCAAGATAGGTAATCTATTTAGAGATTAATTTGCCCGTGCTTGGATAATTAATGTTAGTTGTACTTTACAGTTCCTGTAAATGCATGTTTTGTGTCAAGTCTCAATGCAGGGAATAACAAAACCTGAGAATTTTGGCTGAAAACTTTTGGTGTGTTTCATGGCCGAACTGCCTCTTTCTTGTCTAGGGGACTTTGGTTTGGCGACTAAGATTGAGTTTGACGGTGAACGGAAGAAGACTTTGTGTGGAACACCTAACTACATCGCTCCTGAAGTGCTTTGTAAAAAAGGCCACAGTTATGAAGTGGATGTCTGGTCACTTGGATGCATATTGTAAGTGTGGGTGGAAAACACAAATGGATACTACAGTTTTCAACATAAACAAAAGTCAAACTATTTCCCCATTTCTTTTTTTTTTCAGGTATACTTTGTTGGTGGGGAAGCCCCCCTTTGAGACATCCTGCCTGAAAGAGACCTACAATCGCATCAAGAAAAACAATTACACCATCCCCTGGGTAAGATGATACAGTCAAAATGTTGTCAAAATATAATTTTTTTTAAAACTAAACACATTTAAATTCTCTTTTTTCTCATCCACTGATATGTATTTATGCAGCACATCAATCCATCTGCGTCATCTGTCATCAAGCGGATGCTGCATGCGGATCCTGCTCAGAGGCCTACCATTGCTGAGCTGCAAATGGACGAGTTCTTTACATCAGGCTATATCCCTCTCCGATTGCCCACTACGTGTCTCACTGTGCCTCCGCGGTTCTCTATCGCCCCCTCCACGGCTCCAGAGCTCAGCCAGAGACGCCCGCTCACTGCTATAAACAACAAAGGTAATGCACCCAGCATGATCTACGCATGAACTCTCAGAGCGTTGCACAAGTGTTTACCGTGAAGCTGAAATGTTATTTCCTTGGTTACAAGAAGGTTTCAGTTAAATCATTAATAAGTGTACAACCAGAAATATCTTCTCAATTTTCTGTTTTCAGAAGGCACAGAAAAAGTGGATGTGAAAGATGAGCTTGTACCAAGGTGAGTTTTTTTTTATTTTTTCACTCAGATTGAATTGCTCACTCACAGCAAATATGAGACGGTGCTGATTTGCTCTGTGTGTGTGTGTGTGTGTGTGTGTGTGTGTGTGAGAAGGGAAGTTGAACCATCTCCATCACACTTGAAAGACATGCTGCAGCAGCTTAACAGTGTCAATGCTGCCAAGCCCTCTGAGAGAGCTGTTATACATCAAGGTGAGTGGATTATTTTGAGTTTGTTGCACTTATTCTCGGTCAAGAAAACAATTTAAAGCTTTGTGAGCCCCTTATTGAGACATTTTCTTGTATTTATGTCTTTTCAGAAGAAGCAGAGGATCCTGCCTGTATCCCCATATTCTGGATCAGCAAATGGGTTGATTACTCGGATAAATACGGACTAGGTAAACATTAGCTTTTGTTTTTCCTTATTTCTATTTTTGAACATCAGGTTTTCTTTTAAATAGTGTTTTTAGGACATTAAACCAATTTAGCTGTGTAAATATTAGGTTTCTGCAGGGAAAATAATGCTGGCTGTGATGTGGAGGGGGCAAAAGGAAATGTCTGACTTGTGTTTGTGTGATTTAAATGGATTTATCTAAACAGAGTCCAAAGCTGCATTTTGAAGGAAAGAAAAACCAAAACAAACATTTATTAACGAATCTTTGAGCACAATAGTTCTTGTGAATCAAGACTTTTATTTGTATTTTAGTTGCGCATAACTCAAACTGTCTTTAAAATAGTTAAACTAGTTTTGCTATACTGAAATGATTATTTTAAATGAATGTTATAAAGTTAGCTATCATGTGATTATTTAATAACACATCAGCTGGACTTCTTGCCAGGGTGTTTGATATTCATCCTTAACCTGTTTTTCCCTACTTATTTATTGTTAAATATCTTTTTTAATGACTTTTCCAGGCTACCAGCTCTGTGACAACAGCGTTGGTGTCTTGTTCAATGACTACACTCGTCTCATCATGTACACTGATGGAGACAGCCTGCAGTACATTGATAAGATGTCAGCCGAGTCCTACATGGATGTTCGTTCATTTCCTGCTACTCTAAACAAGAAGGTCAGTATCTCCATCTTCTCTCACGTTGCTGATCTCATGTTTAGTTCGGACATTATCATGTTATAGCGATTTCTTGGAGCGATGTCCTGCTCTACACGTGGAAGTTAATTGTGTTCTTTTTTTCACGTAGATAACATTGCTAAAATACTTTCGCAACTACATGAGCGAGCACCTACTGAAAGCTGGTGCCAACATGGCGCGGCGGGAAGGAGACGAGCTGGCACGGCTGCCTTACCTCTCCCTCTGGTTCAGAACGAAGAGTGCCATTGTCCTGCATCTCAGCAACGGCACAGTTCAGATAAACTTCTTCCAGGTAAACACAAAAAGCATTGCTTCGGGGTTCTTCACTTGCCTCATCGGCTGTTATGAACATGTTTTATCCATCTCATTACCTCTGCTTGTTTCCCTTATCCCATTTCCTAGGACCACACCAAGCTAATACTGTGTCCGCTGATGGGTGCAGTGACCTACATAGATGAGAAGCGAGACTTCCGCACATACAAATTGTCTCTGCTGGAGGAGTTTGGTTGCAGTAAGGAGCTGGCTAGCCGCATGCGTTACGCCAAGCTCATGGTGGAGAAACTGCTGGACACCAAGCCTTCCTCTGAACGTTAAGCCACTTTTGCTCCAATCTGTGCTCACCTCAGAGCGGGACAGTCCGCTAAATGATTTTTTATTCAGGCAATAGCAAAGCTACTCATGCTATTAATGAAGATATGTCAGAAGTCTTTTTTTTTAGCCCCTTTCCTGCTGTCAATAGCTTTTTCTTAACTTTTTGATAAATGTGTCCTTGTTAACTACACTGCTGAATTATCAGTTGCACAGCAGGCAACCTTGCATGTTTTTTGGAAACAAATATATATTTTCAAAGTCATCTTAAAGTTGGAGGCTTCCACTTGTGTTCTTTTTTCTACCATATTCACCAATTGTGTCTGAACTTGCAGTTTTGTGGAGTCTGGGATTCAAAGCTTCTCTGGTTTGGTTTTTACAGAAATGGACCATGTTTGTTTTCATCATGTAGATTCAGTTTTAATACATGTTGTAAAGTTGAGTTAATTTTATGGAAGTTGAAATAAAGACTTTTTTTGAAACCGTATTTTAGATGAATTAGTTGCTTAAAATATGATGCAGCTTTTCTTTTTCTTATTGCATTGGTAGGAAATAATGCAATGATCAGTCCAGCAGCAGAAAAATTATTTCTATACATCTTGTGTGTAAATAATGTACAGTATAGTCATGTCTACAAATGAGGCAAAATGTTAGACATAAGTGCACCAACTCGAGTGCTCTGTGAAATAGCAAAGTTCATTAATAAAGAAAATCATTAATTCTTCCAAAAGGCTTGCCATTGTGGTAAAAGTTGGTCTACATGCCATTGTGGCACATGGACCCACAGTTGAAGGATATTAACACAAAGTACTTTTTTACCAGCTTGTTTTATTAGGAATGCCTTATTTAATTCCTTAAATTACAAGACTGCTTTCTCCCTTTTTGTGTTGGAATATTCTGCAGTATTGAAAAATAACTGGTTTCAACAGTTTCTACTCACATCACTTATTAAGGTTTGCTTTCTGTATTTACTTCCTGGTCACACTACAATAACTGATACCTAGTTGATGAATAAAAGAACCAATGATTAGAACCTCTTGATTTTAACCAACAATTAAAACCTCACTGATTTTAACATTAAGCAGGGGCCAATCGCATAAAGGCTTCAAGTGATAACTTGAAATCTGGCCAGCCTACAAAACTATCAATCCAGGAAACAACCTGAAACCACTCTGTTTCACTAAAAAATACTATTATATACCTGTTAAAATAAGTGTTACTATTGTTTTTAGATACAACCCTAGTGTACAATAAAAAAGCAAACGCAAAGTTAAATGTTTAATGAACATTTTAATACCAACAATAGCAATACTTTTTTCTTTAAATATAACAATGTGCATGCACATAAAACATTTCAAACCAGCAGCATTAATAAAAGAAAAGTGGTTTAAAAGCAAAACTCTTCACACAAAAAGGTGCATTGTGTGATATATTGTAGTATTAATAAAAGCTATATGTCCAGAATCTGTAGGAAAACAGTGTTGAACAGTTTGGTCTTGCTCAGATTAGGTTTAAGCTTTTTCACAAGCTGCCACACAGCACAAGTTTACAAAATAAATGTATCTGCTGCAGTTTGTTGGCCAAGAGTCTGTAAAGTCAACCTTCCCCTAAATATAGAACTGAAATCCAAGTTAGTCACAAAACCATAAGAAACCATGGCAGATACACGATAACCAAGTGTACTGCAGATTAATATACACCTGTAATAAGATGTTAAGCTTGTTCATGTCCTCCCACGACCATTCCGGGTAAGAAAAACATTTCTTTGTAATAAAATAGTCACCTCTTAGATCTGATCAACATTGTAATAGTGTAAAGAAACATCTCCATTATGATGTCCAATCAGCAGCCTGTTCTCTCCACCCCATCGAACCAGGTCCCAGTCCTCACCCTCGGGAGCCCCCACCATCCGTGAAACACCATGTTTCCCGAGCTCCCACACACACAAACAGCTGCTCTGACTCAGACCCACTATGCTGTATCGGTTAACATCAGATTCACATAACCTGCAGGGCAAAAAGGAAGACGTGATTACACTGTTTTTTTATACAGAAATACAAAAAGTCTCATCCTCTGTCAGTGTGACTCACCTGCCTGACCAAGCTTTTGGGGGATGCAGTCGAGTAGCCGGGATCGACTTTCCATTCAGAGGGTTGATGCCTACTATGGAGAACAAGGTTGTCTTCTCCTCCTCCAAAAACATCTGATTTTTTAGTTTACCTTCCTCATCCTCTTCCTCCATGGAACCAAGGAACTGATGTTGCAGCAAAACTAACAACACTCCCTACGGACCAATAAACACAAAATCAACCAAGAGTAATGTCATTAGTTTTATGCAGCACAATCATTTTACAGTGGCTAGCTACTTACACAATGAGAGTATCCTTTGAGACAGGCTGTGTGTGATAAACCCTGCCCAAGCAGGACTCTGCACAGAAGCTGTCCTGTCTTTAAATTCCTGTAACAAGGAACATTTGTATAATCTGCTGCAGCCAATGGTTTTAGACCAAAAACAAGTTTACATGAAAATGTTTTAAAAAATTGCAGAGTAACAAGAAGACAGCACCATTAGAACCCAATTTAGACAGTTTATCAGCAAATAAAAAGTAGTTTGGGGGCTTAGTTACACTTTCAGCTCTGCACAAGTCTGCTTATTAACCCTGATGTGTGTCAGGTGTGTTGCAGCAGGGAAAGTCCTAACACTTACAGGACTGAAGCTGCCCATCTGAACATATTTAGCATTTTAAACTTGCAACTATTTGCTCTGCCACTAGAGGGATGCAAAAAGCAAGCTGTGGATTAAGCCCTCTAAAATAAAGAAAAAGCTACATTTGGTCATTTTCCATTTGGACAAATCAAACTAAGATCATTAGATCATTCAGTAATCAAAGATATTGTCATGTACATTTTTAAAAGTTTAGAAGAAAATAGCATAAAACAGAAATATGCACTGACAACACAGATTGTGCAACTGCTGAACCTGTTTTTAAAGCAAACTAAGGGTTTGTGGATTTGACATGGTTGAAACATGAATCAGATGCGGTGCTCTTCTGAGGAAAAACAGGCCCAACGAGAGATGCATTACATCTTTACACTAACTGTGATGCTAAATTTACATCAATAAACTTACATTTTTAGATATTTTCAGACCGGAGACTGTTCATTTTTGTGTTGTGTGTTTATAAACCAGTGGAATGTCACTGGGAGTTGTTTGTATAATGTATTATGTGATTGAGATAACTGGATAATGACTCTTTGGGTGCAGCTGACCACTGTGTACCAGTTAGTGTTGCATTCATTCTGAGATTTATATAATCACAACTGAAAACAATAACAGAAATTTTGTACTAAAATGCAGAAGCGTTTTTTACTTTCTGGTTTGATTAGAATAAATTACTTGAATGTGAGTACATCTAAAGATGCATTTTGGAGCCAAAGTTATCCACAGAAGGCGAATATTGAAGTAAAAGTGGACATGGTTTTATCTTTGGACCAGTTATGTGGTGTAGGGTAACTACCAGGTTGAAAAGGAGATGAGTCAATCATTATCTGATCATTGCTTACCAGATGAAGAGGTGTCCACATTCATCTGTGCCAATCAGAGCATCAGGCAGTCCGACCACAGGAGCAAGGGCCCCGACACAAACACCAGGAGACACAAGAGCCTGAGAAATCGGTGAGCTGAGTGTGTACAAAGCAAAACAATGAAATATAACTGAACAGTTAACTGACACTGGACATGAAAGAGGAAAAGTACACAGTCCTACCTGTTGCTGTCTGACAAAGTAAACACCTGCAGGGTGGAACCTGATGCTGAAAGGGAGGAGGTAACCACTCTGGACTCAGACATGCCTGCAACTGCCTGGATGACCCCGTCACATACCAACATCTGCATGAGGCTGGTGCATGACAGCACGCTGTTTATAATAACACAAAAATATAGTCAAATACCATAACCTGCTTTGCTAGCATGTCTATAGATTTTTTTATGTGATTGAAAACAATGTGTCAAATGTATAGTAAATGCTGTGGAGCCTCAGAGTTGCAGTGCATCATAAAGACCTAATAAGAAATGGCTAAAATACACAGATTAAAAGAGCCAGAGCTCATATGCAACAAACCTAAAAAAAAAAAGCAAGTCAGTGCAACTTAAGTGTTATGTGCAACTTGTCAGAGCTGGTTTTAGTGGACACGGTTCATCTGAGCAAAGTGTGCAGCTCCAACCAAGAGTTTAAATAGAAATTAAAGTAAGGTGCAATATTTTCAAATTCCTTCATGTTTATTAGAAAAATATTACACACTATTTATAAGAATATAAGTTATAATATACATGCTTAATATGTCATTTATGTAACAGAAGTTGGTTTAATCATCAAATTAATAGTTTGTCTAAAAAAATTAAACCAATAGCAAATTGTGCATGTGGCCCATAAATAAATAAGGGCATGTTCAGTCAGCCCAGTGCTAAATATACAGTAGTTTCACATTGATGGTGTTGTTTTTACCTGACTTTTCTGATTTCCAACTGACCAAAAGTCACACATATCAGCCCAGCAGCATCTGGGACAGGAAAGACACTGATCACAGGCTGTAAGCAAAAACAAAAACAAATGAACAACATTCAAATTCACATCCAACACTTTTTTTGTGTACAAAAGTACCTTAGTGAACATCTGAACATGTCAAAAGCCTCATAATCATAGTAATATAACAGATTCATTAATGAATAAAGATACGTTGCAGAATTTCCAGCCCAGAATACTTTACTTTTCAAGCCTGAGATGACCTGAGCATTACAACAAATAAACACAATCTATTTTTTCTCACTGAAATATACAGAGATGATGATGAGATGAGATATACTTCATTATCATTGAGCCAGCATCTATTAAACTTAAGGACGTTCCAGGACAGCCCAATCAAAGATTACACAAAGACAAACATGACAATACAGGATCAGGGAGACTATGGTGCAGCCATAAACCAGCACACCCTTTCTTAGTTTAGGGAGGAAAAAAAGACACATTTAAAAAGATGAGGGAGAAAGAAAGAGATGCTCTATGCTGGAAGAAGCTATCCAAGGAAAATGCCAATCAGCATCGTTTAAACCCTAATTTTAGATTTGGAAAAATTCTGTGAAAAATGGACAAAAAATAATAAAATCTGCAAGCGTATGTAAACTTATGAGCACAACTGTAAAGAGTAGAGCCAATAGTTTTCAGCAAAAATAACACTTTTATTTTGCTTCTCAAAGGCTTATAGTTTCATGAAAACATTGGGTTTAGGGATGTGACCTGACAGTGTTATGATCAGTGACAACTCTAAAACAAGATATGTCACGATTGATCAAATTATTTATTATTTTTTTGGTTTTGTTTTAGGAGATGCCTGTTTTTCTATCAATGTTTCAATCAGACCCACACTGACTTGCATCTAATAAATGCTGCGACATAGGGACACTAAACAAGGCAAACTGAAACTGTCTGATACATCAGGAGACATCTTTTCCACATTATTGTCAGACACTTCCAATCAGCACTTCTGATGAACGACTTTGTGTTTCAGTTGCCAGTTTAAATGTGTGTCCGGCTGCATACCTTTGAAACTTTTGATATGCACTCATAACATAACATCAACTTACTTCCCTGAATGTCCAGGTGTGAATTAAACTCCAATCAGATGCTGAAGTCTGGCTCCAAAGGCACACCGCCCACTTTCCTGCTGCCACCACACACACATCACCCGAGGTTCTGGTAACACAGCACACATCCACAAGAGAGCCTCCAGCTGCAGCCTGAACAAAAAAAGAATAAATAAAAAAGCATACATACATCCACAATAACAATTTTAATTTTGACAACAATGTGTGTGATGTGCAGGCATAAAACACTTTTATGTACCTTTAGAATGTGTGTGCATTGCAGAATTGGTTTCTCTGCTGTCTCCTCTCTTGTTAAATCCATCAGCACAGCTTGGCTCTGGAGAGAAGTGTTAGACTGCATCGGACAGACAGCGGGTTCAACTTCTTGACACTGATCACTTGTATATGGTGGCTCACACAAAATCTGACTGGAGAGGATGAGAGGGGGCAGGCTGGGAGGGAGGTGGGTGATGGATGGATAGGGAGACAGAACTGGAGGAGAGAGAGCCTGTGTGGATGGGCTGTGAGGAGGAGGCAGAATGAGAGAAGGAGCAGAGATAAAAGTATTTAGCTGGGAAACAGCAGCAGGGCATGGGGTAAGGCCTACAGAGGGCAGGACTTGGCTGGTGGTTAGCGTGGATGAGGTCAGGTGTGGGGTTATGAAGGGGCAAGGTGCTGAAGCTGCAGAGCTCATCAAGACCCGAGGGGAACTCGGAGAACACACAGTCTTTTCTTCAAACCGTCTGTCAGCAGAAAGGTTTGTATTGGATACAAATCGTTCATCTTCTGAAGAAGAATAATACTGCTTGTTCATGTCATTCACAGGTGGCTCTTCCAGAGCATTTCTGTTACTACATGCTTGTAAATCAGTGCAGTTATTAGAAACGGCTTTTGCTGTTTCCTTTTGAGAGTAATCAAAGGAAGGAGTCTCAGCAATCGCTCTGCTTTCTACGTGGGAGTTTCCAGAACTCTGATCCTGTAATAAACAGACTACACCACCACAAGCTGTTTGATTTTCAGAGGCAGGCTCCTCTAACTCCATATCACCTGAGTATCCAATGACACGGTCATTAGCTTTGCACTGTGCTCTGTGTGTAACATTTTGAAGAGGCTGTGGTTTGTCACTATAGCTGATAGATGTCCGACTCTGGTTATGACGGTGTGGAGTCACAGTTTCATTCCCTTTATGTTCACCTACACAGTCTCCAGTAAACTCTTCTATTAATGAAAGAGATTCTGTTGAATTATGAGTTTCTGTCTGGTGGCTGTCAGCCAGCTGATTTACATCTGTTTCAGCAAAACTTTGAATGGACAGCTCTTCAGGTAATGACTTATTTTTTAATTTATCTCTTTGAAGGTGGTCCTTTGACAAGCTTTGGAGACCCAAATGCTGTGTAGCAAGCAGCTGTGCTGGTGAGTTTGCAATTGTAGGTGTGAAGCTCAATGGGAGATGAAGGCGTGTCAGCTGATCACTACTGGGGCAGGTTAGGCTAGCGTTTCGGATGCTGCTGCGTGTGTTGCGAGACGGTGTTGAAAAATGTTCAAGATCTGATTCCACAGCCACTTGACGGAGCTTGTGAAGCTTCAAAGATGCAAACTGGTCATCTGGAAGGTGAAAATCTTGATGGATGTCAAAGTTTGACAGGTTGCTGACCAGCCAGCCAGAAGACAGAGAGGAAGGGGGAAGCGGAGATGTTTTAGTAGGTGATGAGGGGGGTGGCAGCAAGAGAGATGGCCAGCTAGATGTGCCTGCAGGATCAGAAAAGACGAAACACGCAATTTAGAGAATACATAATGAGTCAGTAAACCTAATCTAGAATCATAAAACTGTTGGTTGAAATTATTTATGGTTTAAAAAAATGTTCAATATGTCACCTTCTTACAAGTACATAAAGTAATCATCTATGAATCCTAATTAGCTGAGTGTTTCAGAGAACATCCACTGATTGATGATAAATGCCTCACTGCAACCCATGCCCTCTTCAGTAGGCTTTATGTAGTTTTTAAAATATACTAAATAAAATCATATATCTTTCAAATGACCAAAACAGATGGAGATTATCACATTTCTAATGGTGCAGCATGCTTTTGGACTCACAGAATCATTACTTTTACAGGGTGAAAAAGCAAACTCGATACAAAAAGGCCTCCAGATTTAAACCAAGAACAATGCTGATATGAGACAACGGTATCCCCCATGTATGTATGTATATATATATATAGTCATAATATATTAATATGCATGGGACATAACTGTAGCTGCTTAAGTTAATATTATAGTTAAATATGTAATAAAGTGACATAAACGTGATCGATAATAGTCTGACCTTCCATACGTTAAACCTGAACTGTTATTAGAATGTAGATGGCTAGGATAACAGTCCTAGGCACATCTGCCTGTCCGTCCTAGGAGAGGATCTCTCCTTCAATGTGGGCTCCATGAGGTTTCTTTGTTTTTTTATCCCCACAACTGGGTTTTTTAGGAGTTTTTCCTTACAGAGAAGGAGGGTCTAAGGACAGGATGTCTGCTTAGTTTAGTGTAGTCATTACTGTGTTTATTGTGTGTTATGTCTGTTGTGTGAGTAACTGTGTGTGAAGCCCTTTGAAAATTGAATTGAATACAGCACTTCTTGAATATGCCCAGAAAGCACAAAATTAACATCTTCCAGCGATTGTAGGCCTTCTAGGTACGTGTAAATGTCACGGCCACTGGAAGCTAGGCCATTTTATCATGTGCTTAAGCTAATCCTGTAATAAATACGGGTCAGGTAGTTGCGTACCTTTATTAAGTGCTAGCTTCATTAAATAACAGGCATGATCAGCGGGTGACAGGCTTTCTGTATAGTTGTTTTTAATAATAGAGTTGGACTTTGATTTGTGTAAACACATGGGCATAAGAAGATTTCTGCACTGAGGATGCGCGCACATATCTCTGACTTTCCCAGTGTTTGTAAACATTGCAAGAGGTCTATAAGTTTATATGGTGTTTCTGGAAAGTAATCCTCTTTAAAGATCCTAAAAATTAGGGATCAAATTGTAGTCTGGTGACTGACAAAGTTTTTTTTTGTGTGAGATTTGAAAAACATATGATCAATAATTGATCGCATTGTTTTCAGGCCACTTAATTTTAGTGAAGGAACTCAACATATAAAACTACAACATGGTTTCTTTACTGATGCAGCGTATAAATATGTGAAGAAGACTGCACAGAATAGAGCTTGTTTTCTGATCACAACACTCCTTGTTAGTAAATAAAATTGATTAGGGGGTGTTATAGAAAAACCTAAGTTAATATATTTTCCTTAAAAGTCTAAAGAACACCATACAAAGTCAAAACATGTTGCTACTTTATGTAAATCTTTTACAAACACTATACACAAATTGTACCTCTGTTCATCTGAGGCTTGATGGTCTGAACGCCACTCTTCAAAAAGATGGGATAGATCTTATCGAGACATCCAGAGATGGAGCTGCACAGACCTTCAGAAGATGTGTGGGAAGTGGCAGGAGTTTGGATGGATGCGGGCTGGGTTCCATCTGGCTCTGGAGCACTGTCATGTGGACTGAGGTTTTTTCCTTCATCTTTATAGAGAGACTGGGAGGAAGACACTGATGTGCTGATGGGGAGGGGAGACCCTACACTTTGTTTATTACTTAATTGATAGCTGCTTTGATTAAGATGGGATTGTGAAGTCTGACGCCTCCCCCTGCCTCTTCTCTTCCTCCTGCCTCGTGCTGGATGAGGGATGTTGAGTGCAGATGAAAAACAAGCATCCGAGTCCATTTGACAAGCTTCGATAGGATTTGAGGTCTCACTGGAACTCTGACTACACTCAGCAGATGCATTAATAGCAGGAACATAGGGTGGATTAGGAAGATCTGGAGATGTCAGTGTAATTGTAGGAGAGGAGAGTTGTGTCTGAGTGTGTGTCTCCCTGCTTAATCCTCTGCTTCGACCACGACCGCGACCCCTGCGATGCTGTCCCTTGCTCAGCTGGGAGAGTATGACAGCCTGCATGTCAGGTTGACTCTGAGATAATGTCATACGTCTTGTGGTTCGTACATAGTACTCTGGTGGGAAAAGTAGTCCCTCCACTAAAGTACAAGAGTTGAAGAGTCCATTAGCTTTCCCATCTTCTGTGTTACAATTTTTTTCTTCATTTATTTCCACAACCTCATCATGACTTTCTGTTGTCGCAGCTGTATTCTGTTCATTGTTTTCTTTACATCCAACCATTTCCTGCTGTATCCTACAACTGACACCAACCTTACTTCTTTCCATTTCCCCTTTTCCACCTTCTGTCACATTCGGCCCCCTTTCCTCACTGGTTAAAGCAGAATCGTAACATTTCTCTTTAAATTCCCTCTCTGTTTCCCTTTGCTTTTGCAACTCTTTTCCCATTATATCTCCTGCTTCAGTGTGTCCCTGCATGCTCCAGTGTGTAAGCAGCAGTGAGGGAGAGTCAGAATCAGTATTAGAAAATAGCTCTTCATCTGTTTCCTTTGACTTGTCTGACCCTTCTTTCAGTATTGTAGCCCTTTCCACGCTTTCACTCTGTTCAGTGTTGTCCACGTTCCTGCCAGCCTCAGCACTCCTCCTTTCCCAACGTAGGCGGCTGCGTCTGGACCGGAGTCGTAGGGCAGCACCGGATCTGTGACCTCCATCTTTGCTTGGATCTGGGGTTTGTGGGTAAGCAGCATCGGATGGGAGCACAAACCTGATCACCTGACTCCTCCTGGATGTATTGGAACATGCTGAACCTGGTTAAATATAAATGATTTGCACATTATAAATGATAACTGTAACATACCTTGTAACCAAGTTTGTTGCTTATTTGTAGGTTATCACTGGGTTTACAACAAAAGAGAGTTAGTGAAATAAAGACACAATTACCGCCAGTCTCCCCCCGACATGGAGGCATGTCATTGCTTGCGTTTTGTACTGTGCTGAGACAGAGGTTAGATGTAACCTCTGGGTCCCGGTCATCCTGTTGGCTCTGCTGAGTGATCTTACTCCTCACATGCCTCCTCACTGCTTCCAAACGCTCAGCACGCTGTTTTCATGTAAACATTTCAAACATAAAATTAAAATGGTCCCACTTCTTGATGTGAAAGAGGACATGTCTCACCTGTAGTCTTTGAGCTGTCTTGAGGTACTCTCTTTGTAACTGTGCCAATTTCCTGCGAAGCTGAGTGGAGGCAAAATGTATGTGAGAGGAGACACCTAGGTCATTAGGTAAAGTTTAATACAAATGTAAGCCACCTTCTCCTTGTTATCACAGTGTAGTGTATTTCTCAGCTGCTCCTCACACTGCAGAATATCGTCAGCATTTGTGTTCATCCTTCTTAGTTAGGCCAATCTGAGATATAAGACACAGCTTACATGTCTGATATTTCTGTGGTGTATATACCATTGACTGTATTAAAAGGTATTTACACATATGTCTTCAGCATACGACGTTAGCATGTCAAATCCTGCACCTTAACGCAAAACTCCTAATGGATATAAAATACGACATCCAATTAAACAGGTACAGTTAAATATGTGTACAGATAATGAATTTGATTTAATTAACGTTCAACTTGCCTTTCATGTAATGTTTATTTAGGGTTACAGGAGACTCGGCGGTTCCAACTGGTTGTTAGTGTAATGTTCGACCACTCGGGTATCGATTACGTTCGAGTTTCCCGCTACACAAACCATATGACGCAAATAACAGGCATGAGCAGTGGAGCTACGAAAAGTCGATCGGAGACGATAAACAGAACATATTTTTCAGAAAATGATAAATGGATGAATATTTATGTACCTTGAACAAACAAAAATGGCATTGTGGTTGAGACGTTGTATTGCAAGGACTTTCGATTTCAGTTTATATTATATATATATATATATATATATATATATATATATATAATTATTAACTCATAGATGGTGATACATATTAATTCACATATAAAAGCTGAAGACTTGTATTATTTAATCGTAACTCTTTCATGATCATGACAATTGTGCACAGATACATTAACTTAAAACTTTAAAGCACTAAAACAATTTCGGAAGGTATAAATGAAGGTATAGCATAACATCTATGCCATGAATAAACACATGTAAACCTATATATCTGAATCAGTTATAATCTAACATACTTAAATAGTTATCAGAGACTGATATGGATAAAGAACTTAATGAAGCTGGGATATTTTGTCTCATAAGTGCAGCCTTGCCATTTGGCACTCTGGAGCATAACAAAAATGTAAAATTTGTTATTATTTAAGTCTAACCAGGCTTCTATGTTGTATCTTATCTACAGTGCCATACAAAACTAGATATAGTGAAGATATATTACAACACAGACCAGATGAAGGGAGGTAATGTGTTCAGAACTGTTTGTGATTGATTAAAAAAAAAAAAACAACAACTTTTTCTTCATTCCTGACTGGGTGGCTTTTGCAGCAAGTCAAAAGGCAGCTAATGTTTTCCAACAGCAAAGTGGAGGTAGCGAGTCGCCTTCCCACTTTTATTTAATCATTAAGATGACTAAAACACACATTTTAGCTTTCAGTTGGGTGAAATTGTCCTTCTTCTCAGACAACCGCAGGTGAGATACTTCATGGCAGTCATGCTGATGTGCATCAGAGGACCCAGGTTGAAGAGCATGTGGTAGAAGGCATGGACAGACAGGCCTCCAGTTTCATCAGCGTATTTCAAAGCAACGATTGGTGTGTACAGGGGGTTGGTGAGATTACGGAAACGTGGATTGCCTGCTTCAATTACTTTCTTGGTGCACTGCAAAGAAAGAAAGAACACATAGAATATACATATTTTGGAGAGAGACCTAATTCACTGTTAGGTGATGCTATAAACAGATAGCCAATGCACAGTGACATGGAGTCAATGTGCATGCAATCTTACTCTGGCAATATCATCAGGTGTTTGTCCCAGTGCCTCAAAGATATCCACAGAAGAGGGAAGATAGACATTCTTGAAGTAATGCACTGTTTCAGGATCAGTTCCAGGATACTCCTTCTGCTTCACATCCTGAATCATCTTTGCTTCAAATTCTGTGTGTACTGGGCCAGGCTCGATCAGTGACAGTCTGTGAAGAGTGACATAAATAGGGAGTCGTGAGCATCTCCTGGTTTATGCCTTTATGTTTGAATTATATGGGAGTCAGGTAAAGCAACTTAGAAAAGAAAAAAAGGGGGAAAATGGGGGTAACTTAAAACTTTTGTATCTATTTTTACTGAAACTCCCAAAGCTCTGCTTAATCAGAAGAAAAAGCAATTATTTCTATATACATACCATACATACCATACATGCATACATACATTTGAATGTTTTAAGGTTGTTTAAGCAGAAAATGTTTGACATTTTATTTGGACCTGCTGATCTTTTGATTAATCAGTTCTCATTGATCCAGACTGAAGCCATTCTTCAAATATATTTGGAAGATTTTAGTAATTTTGGGGATACCTTAAGTTTTCTTTAGGCCCCTATATATGATTAATATTTTTCACTTTTTGATTAAATGTGTTATAAGGGCTATTTCTTTACATAACTGTACTTTTTCATCTTTCCTCCATCTTTTTTTCTCATAATGAGTCACATTTACTTATTGTGTGAGTAGTGGTTGGACAGGCTGTTGGCAAGGATTGACTGCCTTGTATCCATCAGTCTGGACAGCTGTGGCCACACAACAAGCTTACAGTCACCAAGTATGACTGTGATGTGAATGAATAATGGATTTGCTGTAAAGTGCATTGCGTGCCATGAAGAGCTATATAAATCTAACCCATTGTTATTATTGTGATTTCATGAGACAGCAACATTTCCTGAATGTCTTTTTTTCTTATTTATGAAAAACATAGAAAAGAGGTGTATTGTCCAGTGTTGTAAGTAACTATTTTAAAGATCCCAGCAATAATATATAGCTTAGAGAATAAAAAAGGTGGACTGGGAACCAGGAAGGTTAGTAGCCTTGAGTGAATCTAAAACAGGAATATCCAAATCTAGTCTTTGAGGGCTGGGTCAATACCTGCAGCAACACACCTGATTCAAATGAATGGGCCATTGACAAACTTGTGGAGAACTTGACAACAAGCTGTGGAGATCACTTTAATTTGAACCCAGTGTGTTTCATTTGGGAAACTTTCAATACCTGCAGGACAACGGCCTACCAGGACAGGGCTTGAAGATCCCTGATCTAGATACTTTAAAGCAGGGGCAGCTCCGGTTCTAGAGAGCACCTGATACAAATCAATGGGTAATTCACAGACTTATACAGAGTTTGATGTCAAGCTCTGCACAAGTCTGCTAATTAAGTTTGATGTGTCAGGTGTGTTGCAGCAGAGAAACTCCCAACGCTTGCAGGAGTGCGGCTCTCTAGAACCGGAGCTGCCCCCCTGCTTTGGACAGTTGTATCATTAGATCCCCTGCTCATTGAAACAAAATAAAGAAAAAATAATGGGATAGCTTTTGGCAGTCCTTGAAACTTTCCAAAAATACTTACGTAACATTAAACTTCAAAAGTTGCACAGCCAAACTCTCACAAAAACCTTCCATGGCAAATTTGGAAGCTGCATAGACGTCATTAAACACCACCCCTGGAAAAAGAAATAGATTGTGTTTAGATAAATGTCTCTATTGGTCCGTCATCCATCCATCCATATAGCAAAGTAAAGCTGACAAACCTTTTTTTCTCTGTCTTAAGATTTTAATTCCCACATTGCCTCCTTTTCCCTCACCCATCCATTCACACCACTGTCAATGCTCACCTTGTAGCCCCATCACACTGCTGACCACGATGATGTGACCTCCTCTCCTTTTCTTCATATCAGGCATCACCTCCTTGATCATACGGATCACCCCAAAGAAATTGGTCTCAAAAACCTTTTTCATCTCTTCAATGGGGATGCTCTCCAGTGGACCCACCAGGCCAATGCCTGCATTGTTGACTAGTAAAGGAAAAGTGAAACAAAGATGACAATAAAAAAAAAAATCAGAAATTTTAGCCATCTGAGTTAAAAGGTGCTAAAAATGTTGTTCTTCTGACTTACTAAGCACATCGATGTGTCTGTCTTTGATGCCATTTATACATTGTTTGACAGACTCATCGTTGCAGACATCCAGGACAGCCAGAGAAAGAGTTTTCCCATATGCGTCCCCAGCAGCTTCCACTAGCTTGTCTTTGCGCTTCAAATCACGCATTGTTGCTATTACTGGGAACAGTTGGGTTACAAAGGAAAAGAAAGACCTGAGGACTTTGACAGTGATGGATTTGGCAACACAAGCTGTAGAGCATCTTCAACAGATCTACAAAAACACGCTGATTTATTTGCCTCGCCATAGAGATTAAGAAAAAGGCACAAAAAAGTAGTTGTTTTGTTCTGCCTGTATAAATAAATCTGTGATGTAGAGTTGTAATCTGGTACCAAATCCCTGTTCTGCTGGGTAACATCCCAAATCAACAACTACAAACTACAAACAAACTACTACACTAATCCTAGTCATATATTTCTCATGTAGGTTTAATCCATATGCAAATGTTTCACTCTTAATCACACATTACACACTTTTTTTCTCCCACAGACAGTTTCCAAATGTGAGTTTCTGAATGGATTCCACCTAAAAGATACCCCCTCTGGATATTGCTGATGATCAGGCAACCTGCCCAGGTAAATGAGTTTAGACATGCAGGGTCAAGCTAAGTTCATTCATCCCATATTACATATGCAAAGAATGTTGTGTTGTGTTCTTCAAATAATAGGTGCGAGCAGTTAGATTTAGTCCATTAACAAATCTTGGCTGGTATAGTAGGTGAGACATGTTTGAAAGAAACTATATGAAGAATTTTTACTTAACCTTTTAAAGCCCAACTCATCAAATATGGTTACAACAAAAAACTCCAATATTTAAAACATTTTTAGGTGGTCGGTCCAGCAGGAAGTATTCATTTAAAATAAAAAATAAAAATAATAATAAATAAAGATTTCTGATTATCAAGAG
>JBAMHV010000004.1:14487393-14503952 GCA_037177535.1 Pseudomugil gertrudae | reverse complement strand
CCATCCATCCATCCATCCATCCATCCATCCATCCATCCATCCATCCATCCATCCATCCATCCATCCATCCATCCATTGAAATTATACTTACTGCCACTTTTAATGCACTAATCAGACTTCTGTGGGCTAAATGGATAATTTATCAATATATTTAGTACTTGTACATCGTCACAATGACTGGCAGGCAACAGGGCCTTTGGTTTGGGCGTTAAAGCTTTCTTATCTTGTGACTGGTTTTTCTCTGCAGGTGAGACACATTAGTTGGGTTTGGGTCATGTGAGTGATTTGGACAGTCAGGAACATTCCCCAGTTTAGGTCTTTTCTGTTCAAAAGACAGTTGTTCTACTTTGTCTTGAGGCTCACAACATACTCTGCATGTGTGTGCATGTTGATCAAGGTGCCCCTCAGACCGCAGCTTAGAGCCTCAGGATAACTGCCAGTGTCAAAGACCAGAACACTCTTTGTGTAAATGTACGGTGTAGTGTATGTGCATTTGTTTTGTGAATGTGGTTTCAAACATTTGCCTACTCACACGTGACCAATGGAGGGAAACAGTTTCTCATGTAAAACAACAGTTTCCATGTCTTGTTTTGTCCTCTCATGCATTCAGTAGTCAGTAGTGCTGCTCATTTTTTGGTACTGTATGACTTAAAATCGCTTTTGCTTTTTTACTCACCACTTATTTATGTCAGCAACAGTCTGCACACACTAGTTCTTACCCTGTAATTTATCGTTGTTGAAAATAATGTTAACCGTTCTTCATAACATTTAATAAGGAAAACGTTTCTGATTTTATTGGTTGTAAAACTGTAAAAAAAAAGCTCATAAAAAGCTCCTTCATGTTTGCACCATTAATGTGACAATAGAGCTAAGTAGCTTAGCTGAAAGCAGGGTGACTGTTAGCCTGTCTTAGCTAATATTCTCAACCAGAGTTGTTTGCAGAATTTGTTTGCTTTTTTTTTGCTTAATTTTTAGCCAGGTGTGGAGCTACAGTCACCAATCAGGACACAAACCACAGGGAAAATAATCAAATTGTCCATTTTTTACAGACATTTATCAGCCCATAAAAGAACACAAATGACAAGTTTTAAAAGCATTAGTTGTGCTGTCTCAGAAAACAATATGATGCCAAACGCACGACATGCAGACTTACACGCTGACAGAATGCCATCTGGCGGACAGACTCACTGACAGACGGACAAACAGATGGATAGAGCAAAAATCAGTGCAACAAATACATCTGGCTTTCAGAGAGATATTTTGCCAGCCTTGAGTGTGTGTGTGTGTAATGTGTGTGTGTGTGTATAAAGGTGTAGGGCAGATGGAGGTTTACGTAAGCCTCAGAAATACGTGTTAAATGGAGCCACACCAGTAGAGACATGCCCTCTTCTACCCTGCCATCCATTATTTTTTCTATCTTCCCTTCTCTTCCCTTTATCTTCCCACTTTCAAGATGTTGCAAATTTTCACAATTTCTAGTCCAACACTTTTTTTTCACACAATTTCTACTTAGTCCAAGACAAATATTTCCACAATGACTCTTACTTTTAGTACTTCCTTTAATGCACATTGTGTGACTGAGTTGTGTGATTATCAAAACATGTATTTTATTAGCCTTGAGTGTTAGGATTGTGTGATGCCAGACTTATGCCTGTGTAACATGTTTCGACATTAAACCAAAATTATGCTCGAAATATGTCTAAGACTTCTCAGAAAAAAAAGAAAAGCACAGACCTACGCCAAGTAGCTAATTCCACCCATATAGGGGTGAATCCATAAAAAAAATAGGTGTCCACAATTCCTTCCAGAAAAAAAATCACAAAAATTCACCCAGTAGTTTTTTTGTGTAATGTTGTGAACAGACAGATAAACACAGGAGAAAACAAAACTTTTTTGTTGATAGTAACAAGCCTCTTCATGTATTTACAAATCCTCTTTAGGTTGAAAATTATATTTGTACTATTGTGAAAGAAAATCTTTGCTTGCTTGCTAAAAAAAAGGCTGACTGGGGATCTATAAGTGTTATTAGCTTTATTAACAGGAACTAAATGGAATTCTTGGTCATCAGTTGTACTATTGCTTCTAGACAGCTTTATTACTGGCTTGTGAGACTTTTACAAAACTAATTTCACTGAAGGGAAATCAGTCTACCAGCAATTGTACTGGTGCTTTTAGACTGGTTCCATTTGGGAGTAATGCATTTTAGTTTTGAGAACATGTCAATGGTGACTACAGCAGCCTCACACAAAATACAGCTAATCCCATTATTATGCTTCAGTTAGATTGTTACAAAGCTCAGCAAAACTCCCAACTTTTACTGGTAATCCATATATTTAAACCACTGTCATTTGAAGTTATGACATTGATTATCTCATGTCTCATTAAAAATGTTCTGGCAAATGTTGGGTTTTTGTATTTGTGTGGATGCTAATTTGACAGGAGCTACCCTTCTAAGAAAATATGGTATATAGACAAACCTGCATGGAAATGGCGCTCCCTGCAGCAGCCTCTCCCACTAAAACAATGCCCAATACTAGAAAAAAATGCACAGGAACCCTGACCCAGCCACCAAACACTCAGATTCTTATCTGAGCAATCATCTGTGGTATGCACCAGAACAAGCTCATTATGCTGAAGATCCATCCTAGAACCACAGGACCAAAATGGTCCAAAAATATCCCAATGTCAGAAAACACTGGAAATCTACAAAAGACTCACTGTTTGATATTTATCAAATTTATATAATGATGTAAAAGTTACTTTATTAAGAAGCATACCCCTGCATTGTGTTTTTTTTGTCATTGCAGCTAATCCCATTGATGTCCTGAAGGTCCTTGAGCTATCAGAGAACATGCAGGGTGTGTCTCTGGAGGCAGGGCTATGTACCAGCAGGAAAGGACGAGAGGGGACAGATCTCTCATTTAAAATTGATAAAAAGATTCAACTGAGCATACCGACTAAGCAACTTTTCCCTGGTAGGTTTTCATATAACATATATAACATATATATGTTTAAAAACAAACATATTGAACATTAGTATTTTATTTATATTTTCCTTATTTCTGTTTCTATATTGCCTCCAGATCAACCGTTTCCCGTTAATTTTTCCCTGATGACAACGGTTAAAGCTGTAAAAGGATCACAGGTCTTCCTTCTCTCATTGTATGACACACAGGTATGCATTAGATGTTGGAACCACACAGTTGACCAACACGTCTTCTTCTTAGACATTGGCTTAGAATAAAAGTAGTTTTTTTGGTTGCATTTTTAAGTTTATAACATTAGTTGTTTTGTTTTTGTTTTGTTTTTAGCTTCTCTATTTTTGCTTCTTTTAGGGCACACAGCAGCTGGGTTTGGAGATTGCTCGCTCACCTGTATTTCTGTACGAGGACCACAAAGGTCATCCAACCCCAGAACTTTATCCCACTTTTAGAAAGATCAACCTGGCTGATGGCAAGTAAGTAGCTGCACAAACATATGCACCTATAACTTATTCTTTTCTTTGTGTAGGATGTTTAACTCGTTTGCTTTTTGCCGTCAAAAGACGTTCTTTATATTTTAATAGTTTCTGTATATGGAAAAACAATTTGGCCAGGTACATGCATTAAACCCAAAATGTGTTCTTGGAGTGCACTCAGCACACATCATATTGTGAATGCAGCCTGAGTGTGCAGCCTGATGATGCCCCATAACATACACCTGGCCTTATTGGCCGTCAATGTCCATAGTTTAAGAACGCAATATTCTGTGGGTCCTGAAAGTTAAGAAGACTCCAAAACCCTGACAGTATGAAGATGTCTGCTATAAAAATGTCCGGCGGCCAATGAGTTAATAGAGACAAGGGCATTAACAGCACTGAACAAAATAAAATGCCAGTCAGGGCTATTTTTCATCTATAGTCGCTGGGAAGAAGAAAGTTACTGACATCATTAGAATAAAATGAAAGAACATTCTTACAAAAGAAAAGGAAAAAGTTTATTTTGTCAGTCATAAAAGGGAAGAGAAAACAAATAAGTGCAAGGAATGTGAGGCAGATTTCCTTCTTCCATGTTTTCAGGTGGCACAGAGTAGCGTACAGTGTGGAAGGCCAATCAGTGACTCTCTACCTGGACTGTGAAAAGGTGGACACACTGGACCTGCTCAGAGCTCACGATCCTCACGTCAGCACTGAGGGCGTGTGTGTGTTTGGAACACGCCTGCTGGATGAGGATGTTTTTGAGGTAGATTTTTTTCCCCAGAATTTTCAACCAGACCTTTTAAATGTTTGTTTGTTTTGTTTTGTTTGTTTATTTGTTCATTTCAGGCTGTTTACAGGCAAAAGGAGACGTACAAGTCTGTCTTCCTTCAAACAAAATATATTATAAAGAGAACAAATGTCAAAAATCATGTGAAATGTCAAATTGTTGCATTTTTTATTAAACCAGCTGTAAGAAATAATTAAATCTGATGCTTAACCTCCTTGTAGGCTGATTATACTTCAATGTAAATCTGTTTATTATTATGATGGTTTGGGCTGTGACCTTTGGCAAGCACTCTTATAGGCTCTGGAGGCATGTGGTAGTTACTAGAGATGCCATGACATGCTGCCGCTGCCACAATTTGAGCTTCTTATCTTTCCGAAACACTGATTTCTTCTTCTGCAGTTTTTAATTGTGCTCTTTTTTCCTCTACGTGACTTCCGTTTCAACTTAAATGACTTTTCAAGTGAAAGTTAGCTCTCATAGACACTAGTAAAACACCTCTCACATTCTAGTAAAATTTGATTTGGGAAATTTTACTAGTGTGTGAATGATTTCAGTATAATATGAAAGGTTTTCAGTATAATGTATCAGAGAATTTTAGTGTTTGAGAGGATATTACAGTACAGTATATGAGAAGCATTTTCAGTGTCATGTATGAAAGGTTTCACAATATGTGAATAATTTCAGTATAGTGTATAAGAGGAGACTTCAGTGTATCATGGGGGCGTATTTTAGTATGTTGTATGAGAGGTTTCACTTCCCCTGTGCATGCCCCTCTATGCGCTTTGAGTGGGAGCCAGAGCTTGGCTTGTATGTGACATCCTCCTCTAAATGTAAGGCTACAAATTTGTCACTATCTTTATTATTACGGAGGATTCAGGTTTTTTGTTTGATTATCAGTTGTGGCAAAGCACCCACATGGCAAAAAATGGTATTTTCTCATCTAGATATTGTTAAATTCTGATTTTAATAGAGCAAAATTAATAGCTAATATTGTTGTTTATTTATAACAAAAACACATTCATTCTACAGATGAAACCTAACATTTACTTAATTTTGACAATTTTATTTTTTTTAGTGTAGGTTATATTTATTTTACAGTGATATTAATTTGGACCCAAGGTGGGCATTGTGACCCTCCTGTTCGGTAATGCTGAGTTAACCTGACTAACTTCTGTGCTGATTTATTTATTAACTACTTTATTTAATGACCCGCATAAAAACTTCCATGACCCACTCATGGGTCGGACCCTGTTGTTTGAATTAATTTGCATATTACACCAAGATATGGTGCACAGGCTCATGGGCCCTCGTGAGTAAGCATTGCGTGTTTTTGTGCTTTGGGAACATGAATTCGGGAAGTGGGTCTGAAGAAAGAGGTTTGCACTTTGAACTTCCTTGTGCATAAACATGTGAACTGAAATTTATTGCCACTCTCAGCAAATCAGTCATGCAAAGGACAGTGTCAGCTACTCAGGTGCATGTTTGCATTGTGTACTTCCCAACATTTATGTTTGAGTTTTTTTCACTCCCAAAATAACTTTATTCTCCTTTAACTATTGTTTGATGTAAGAATGCTGGCAGTGTTTCTCTTGTAAACTACCCACATTCCACTCAAATCCAAATTATTCATAGTTCACAATAAGCCATACACTTTTTGCAGATTAGACTTAGAACTTTTTTGCCTTTTTCTGAATTTATTTTTGTTATTGTTCAGTCTGTCACTGTTAAAAAATTGTTGTTAAATTTATGAACTTGTAGTTTATTTGTTAGGGAGCAAACCTAAAAATCAGCAGAGGTCCAAAAAAATGTTTATCTGTAGGAGATTCTTGCTGGTTCAGTCTACAAAGTTTTCCACCAGTGCTATGTGCTTTTACTCGTCCTCCATTCCCTCTTTTATACAACCTGAAGCTGTGACAGAATGGGAAAAAATTGGAAAATTATTGCTGCATTAGACATATTTAAAAAATAAAAAAACAACAAAAAAACTAATTGAATAAGCTGGTTAATTAAAAATAAAAATATTAGAAACATACAGAAACATTTGACTTACATTTTTCACTATGTTTCTTCAGTATCACTAGAAAGTATCTCTGGATGTTGCTGCTTGTTTGATTTGTCTCTCATGTGATGAAAAATGAATTAAAGACCATCTTGCTGCACCACCCTCAAGTGGTTGTGAGGAGGAAGTGCAGTTTTGTGTCTAAAACCATTTAATGGATGAGCTGAGCGGTGGTCTGTTACACAGAATATTTATTCATTAAGCTCACCACCAATTATTGCTGGAATGATACAATAAGAAATTAAAACACTATCAAGATATGTTACTGTTTAAAATCTTCATAGTTTCTTTTTTAGTTTTGATTCAAAGACCGTTTTGAAGGCAATGATTGCAGACTGTGACCAATGTTATGGCAGATGGGCCATCTGTTTAACTACAGAGCTCCAAGGCATATTTAGTTTGGACTTTCCTCTATGCATGTGCATGTGTAAAACAAAGAGAGGAGAAGTAGTTTGTGTCTGTCTCTGGATGCAATTTGCTGGCGCCACTTGAGACTAAAGCTCTGGAGACGATTAACTGCAGAGCGACTATAAAACCAGCATGTTGAGTCACTTTGATCTGCCTGAATTAACACATTTAAAGATAAATACACAAAAGTCATGAATGTGCTATGTCATATTTTAAATCAATCCCATGTTGTACAGTGTTCTTGGTGATGAAATCTGTAATGTGATTGAAGCATTAATGTACATTCCAAGCAACTATTAGACATATACACCACTCTGTGAGAGATTTTTGTGTTTTTTTTTTAAATAGGGAGAAATCCAACAGCTGCTCATTATCGATGACCCTAGAGCAGCTGAGACGTACTGTCAGGACTACATCCCAGACTGTGGCACACCTTTACCTTATGACAGCATACTTACAGAGACTGAGGAGGTAAGGCACTCTGTAAAAAAGCAACCAATAGAGATTAAATGTATGAGTAATGATGGTAAAATCATTACATTCACTCTTCCTGGCTTTCTCTACTCTATCATACACTGAATGTCATGAGTTGAATGCTACAAAATGAATGTGCATCCACTTTTTGATCTCTTCTTTATAAACACTTTAAAAACAGGTAAGACAAGTAGATTAATAGTTCAGTGTTAGTGGCTTTTTATGTACAGTATGTAAACCTCAGAGTATCATGGATTGAAATGCTCACATGTGTAACAACAGTGTGTTGAAAGTAAAGTTAATTTGTTTGATATTGTTTAGTTTCCACCACACTAAATATTTAATCCTCAGAAACACATGCATACACGGATTGTTACTAGATGAGGTCTTATGGTCAACACATTTAAATGGCCTTGCTCATGTTCCTTACTTTCATCTATCATTCTTTGATTGTGTCCCTTTCTTTCTTTGTTTCAAAACACATAATGTAGCTTTGTGGCTCCGTGTACTTTGCCAGGTTCTGTGTAGTAATGCTCCACACTTCTGGGAAAGGTTTCAAATCCCTTTCTTCTGTTGTTTGGTTCAGAATCTGGCTTTAAGGTAAACACGCTAAATGTGGTTACGTTTTTTCTTGAATGGAAAAATGGAACTGAGACGCTAATTAAACTGTCTCATTGAAATGTGCTAGACTTATGAAGTTAGGGAATGCTAGCTGATGTAGCAACAGAGCCTCAAAGCTCTATGCTTTCGTAAATACAGACTACACAATGCCTTACTTTTATGATATATTAAATGTAACAGAGTAGGAAGAGTCTTTGAACTCTATGGTTTATGGTCCTGAAGGTTTTAAATGTCAGCTTTTCTGTTTATTTTATTAGTTAAATTGTTTAATTTCAGTTATCTATATAAATTTTAATTTGTATTCTTTTTAATACACTTTATTAAGACATTTTTATTTTCTTGAATGGTCCTCAGGTGGAAAGAACTCCTAAGAAATATGTGTTGGAGGAGTTTGAAGAGTTTGACTACAGCAACCCTGATGACATTTTTGTTTCTACTGTCACTGCAGGTCCAAATGTGACAGACTATGAGGTGAGATTTTACCAGAAAGAGCAACAACGGGTCAACTTTTTTGCCCTTAACCTATCTGTCTTGTCTTCTCTTTCATTATTTGTATCGGCTCATGTAAATTGAACAGATAGAGTATGAAGACTATGACAACAACACCAACTACTACCATGTGAATGAGTATGAATATGAGGAAGAGTACGATGAGCGCTATGGACCTGCTGAGAGAGAACGGGAGTATGGTTTAAACATTCAGGTGTGGTCAATTGTGAAACAGCAGGAGTTAATTTAACACAAAAGCCTTGTTTATCATCCATATTATTTTTTGTGATATTTTTCTATTTGGTCTTTTCATCAGGATCTACCAGAAAAAGGACAGAAAGGAGAGCCAGGTTATCTTGGAATGGTGAGAAAAGCACACAAAAATAAGTTTAATTACTAACTGGTATGTTACCACAGAGCTACCAAAAACGGTAATATCCTAAAAGCATGTTTTTTTTAAAAACTCCAACAATGGTCACATTTGCTTTAAAGACATTAGGAATGACCATGTAAACACCTAATTCCGGATGAAAATGACAATTCTGAATTAAACTTAAAAATAAAGGCAAACTGATTATTCTATCATGTAAACGTCCATTCTGCTCTAGGTTAATTAAAGTCGCTCTGCACATGCTCGTTATCTTGTCCCACTACGATGCCACACATGCTCGGTCTTCTGTCTCCTGTCCTCAGTACTGTACTTTCCCTTTTTGTCCTCATCTGGTGAAAAAAGTTAAATAGTATGCTAGATGAGTTAGTACTTCAAAAATATAATCAAAACTGAAGCAAAAATGGTACTTTGTGTTTTTCCATATTGTACTTGCAAAGATGAAAAGCAGGAAGTGGTTTATTTATCTCTAATATAGCGTCATGTCAGCACTTTGTCCAATCAGAACCCTTCCTAACCAACTGATCCAAGCGGAATTCAGAGCAGGTGAAAGTGTTGTTTTATTCTCTGATGTACGTCGCTTTGGATAAAAGCGTCTGCTAAATGCCTGTAGAATAAATATGTTTCCATGTAAACCTCAGTTTGGAATGACTACTTCCTTGTAAAGCGGAAGAAGAATACTTTCATTTGGAATTAAATAACGTAATGTAACCGTACCTAATGTGGACAATGTTGAGTTTTATTTATTTTTTTTGCACTAGTGAGAAAAAATACTTTAACTTTGTGTTGTTTGTTTTCTTCATTAGTTTCTAGTTTTACTAGAAAACCACATTTAAAAAGATTTCTTCAAACAGGGAACACAGATTACAGGACCATATGGACCTCCAGGACCTGAGGTTGGTGAAGTTTATGGCATGAGTCTTGTAATTTAAAACGTATTTATCTATTTTCACCGTTCGGGTTTAACAGTACAACAAAGAAAAAATGTGTGTGTCTGGTGGTGGTAGTGGTGTGTGTGTGTGTGTGTGTGTGTGCCAGCAATAATACTTCATTAAATTCATTAACAGTTAAAATGGTTGATGAAAAGTTTTAAAAACCAACGTCATTAATCTCAGCTGACTTTTCTGGTTTTGCAGGGAGAGCCAGGGCCTCCTGGAATCACAGGGCCAGTGGGACCTCGAGGAGACCCTGGAGAGCTGGTAAGGACTGCCCTCTGTTTGCTGAGTGAGTGGCTGTACTGCAATATCTGTCTTTAACTGTCCTATCTCTTTCCTGTCAGGGTCCCCCAGGGCGACCAGGCCTTAGTGGAGCTGATGGGATACCAGGTCCTCCTGGAAACATCATGCTCATACCGGTAACAGAAAGATACTGCTGTGTCCCCAGAGGCCATGCAAGCTTCTGTACACTGCTGTAGCACTTATTTAGTTCTGTTAACTTGAACAAAGCCTTAGGGCAAATGTGAATGTCTGAATGTTGTTACAGAGAAATTTAGGCTAACTGGATTTTGTAACACAAATAAACTGTCTGTTTGTTCTTGAGGCCATCCAGGACCCATTTTACATGGTGGGACTACACAAATATTTTTTAAGGGATGCATATGTACTGTTTTTTTTACTGATCTCTTTAAATTTGAATGGATTAATCTGAGACCAGCTACCCGGAGTTTACATAGTACACACATTGTTTTAATGCTGATTCCTTTTAATGCTTTGGAAGCATTAAAAATCTAATGTTTCTTTCACAATTTTATTAATTTTTTCCAGTAAAATTGGTTCCTACTTGTATCTCTTGTGTAAGACCTGAGTGACAGTGCAATATAATGGCCGCTAGGTTGAGTATTGAGTTTGTTTCAATGTTGTTCTGAGTGCAGTTCCAGTCAGGTGGTGATCCAAGGACAGGAGCTGTGGTTTCTGCACAGGAAGCTCAGGCTCAAGCTATCCTGCAGCAGACCAAGGTAGAAAAAATTACAGCTCTAATCACATCTTAAGTACACAGTCGGAACAAGTTTAGTCACATTAGTAGGATAAAACATTGCTGACACTTCCTTCCTACTTCTTCATTTTCTTTCTAGCTTGCAATGAAGGGACCTCCAGGGCCACTTGGCCTCAGAGGAAGACCCGGGCCCCTGGTGAGCTTTTCACTCACATAGCGTCGCTGAAGGTTAGATTTAACTAGACAGCTGTAATGGGTGATTAATTTGAGTGTATTTCTAGTGAACAGACATCTAGGTATGTGTGAAATATTAAAAAAGTTTGTTGTTACATTTGTAATAATCAGATTAAAAGGTTTTCATAACTGTGATTAATACAAACATTTCACTCTTTTTTAAAAAAATCTGTTTGATTTTATTTAAATGTTAAAGTTTTCCTGTAAAAGTAAACTTGCATTAAATATGTTAGTACAGAAGTGTCTACTTGTTATCATTAAGTGCTTGTGACTAATGAAGGATAGCTGAAATGTGATAAAAACACAACTTTCACAAAGAAATGTTATTATCCTTTTGATTGCTTTTCTTAGGGTGCTCCTGGTCCCTCAGGGCTTAAGGGGAACAATGGTGATATGGGACCATCCGTAAGTTTATTTTCACAACCTCAATTATTGCCTCTTTTTATACTAACTAGAGAACAAGATGAACCTTTTTGCCTACCATCAGGAACAGCTCACATTTCAGTTTCACCTCCCAGGGCCCCCCTGGATTGACAGGTATCCCGGGTCAGAATGGACGACTCGGTAAACGGGTAAGATTGTTTACTTTATTTTACTTTATTTTTTCAATAAGTGGGATCTATTTTTTTAGTCCTGTCTGATTCCTCAGAATCATTATGAAAGTTGCCTTTGATAAACCAGAAAGTTACAGTATTTCAAGGAGGAATCTATTACTGTGACATGTGTCTGTGCATTTGTAAGGGTCGAGCAGGTGCAGATGGAGGTCGTGGTGCAATTGGGGAAACTGGAGCAAAGGTGAACCAGAATCACACATTTCATTTACTTAATGCTTTGTCTTTACACACCATGTTCTTACTCCTCTTTTTTGTACTGCCCTCAGGGCGATAGGGGCTTTGATGGCTTACCTGGTCTCCCTGGAAATAAGGGACACAAGGTAAGTTGTCAGTCTGGTGGAGTGAACGCTAAGCTGATCGTTTGATCATCAGACTCTGTATGTCATTTCTCAGGGATACAGGGGGAAGCCAGGTCCTGTGGGTCCTTCAGGAGAGCTGGGGGAAAAGGTGAGAGGCCATGACAGTTGCAGGTGATTGCATTTTTTCAATATGTGGGGTTTATAGTTGTTTTTCTTTTCCTTCTCTTTTCTCTTTTGAACAGGGCTCTGAAGGGCCACCGGGGCCAAGAGGACAACCAGGAGATGCTGTGAGGGTTAACTTTCACACTCATAGAAAAACTTGAAAGCTTACAATGGCCTTGTTTAAGGCATAACATTAAACTAGATTTTATTTCGCATCATCATTTTCATCATTATTTTGCTGTATTGATACCAGAATCTTGACTTATTTTGTACAACTCCTTAAAATAAAAGATGCCTAGGTTACCCAACATTTCCTCTTTTGCAAGTTCATATGAACTAAATGTTATTTTATGCTATTCTATTTGATTATTTTTTAAAGGGTCCGAGAGGTCTGAATGGCCCCAGAGGTCGTCCTGGTCCCCCAGGTCAGCCAGTAAGTGTGAACTTTATGCATATAACTATCATATACTCCTACACATTCAAATGCTAAACTTTTTAAACTTGCAAAACCTAAATGCTAAACACAGTAATACTGCTCATAAATATAGAAATCAATCAAAGTTTAACTGATTTCTGTTTTCTAATAGAGTTGTGGGTAGTGTTATAATGATAAATTGTATGTATAGGCACCTTTAAAAAACTCTTAGGTCATCTCACAAACAGACAAAAATAACACAATAGGGGAAACAGTAAAAAAAGTACCAAAAATGATCAATATATTTAATATAATCATTGTTGAATGTAAATTGTCTTACATATTGTAGACAGAGGTCAGTTTTGGGGAAAGAGTCCTAATGGGGAAACTAAATCTAAAAGCTATCCAGAAAGTCATCAGATTTAATTTTTAATCTGTAACATCTCAAATCTTACAAACAAATAGCATTTCGTATTTTACACCATCTCCTCTGCATCAAAAACTTGTTTGATTTGTGACCATATTTCTTATCTCAGCTTAGTAAAAAGCAGTGACAATAAACATTTCAGCAAAACAATATAAACTCTACTGTGCTTTAATTTCCAGACAGTTTAAGTTATATTACTTCAATGTCATGTTTGGGTTGAATCTTCATTTGTTCACATGAAATTATGCAATCCTTATCTCATCCGACTGTTTACTCGCCCGAAGCGACTTCTTTCAGTTTTCTGTCACGGATGTTTGCACTTGAAGCAACACAAATTAGCAGTTTTCAATATCTGGAAACACAGTTTACATTGTTTAAATAAAATGTTATGCTTGATGTTGGTTCATTAGGCAATAAAAGCCTCCAGCTAGGAGCCAGAATTTCTAAACTAGTGTGCCTGCTGATGTTTTGAGTGTCATTTACTTGTTGTTTCAAGGCGTTCTGAGAATTTTTATTAAAGGCCTTCAGCAATGTAATTCCCTTGTGTGTTCTCTGTATGATTAGAGATGTCAGAAATATTGTCAAAATAGAAACTGAAGGTTCATGTGGCACACAAATCCACCTCAAGCAAAGGTGACATTTTTTGTATTAATTATGGAGCTGCCGTTCATAGCCCCCAAATAAAAACATCCACCCTTCTCCAGTTCACTATCATTTTCAGAGAAATGGCATAATTTTTTCTTTAATGTTTTATATTTAACACCAGTGTATTTTAGGATGAAGGTAAATTACATGTCTTTCTTTGAATAGCGTGGTATTTTTTATCACAGGGTGTTCGAGGAATTGACGGAGTTCAAGGATCAAAAGGAAACATAGTGAGTATAATAAATCTATTTCCCACTTGAGTTATATAGCAGATCTGTTCCCTTGACAGCTTTTTTATTCCTATAACAGGGACAACCAGGAGACACTGGAGCACCTGGACAGCAAGGCAATCCTGGGATCTTGGTATGAGCTCAAACCTAATTTATGACTAACAAAAATCAGTCAGATTAAATATTAATTCTGCACATCTTCTGTAGGGTTTTCCTGGTCCTCAAGGATTAGTAGGGCTACCAGGAGAAAAAGTAAGTGAGTTTTTATTGATGTCTTCTCCTTCAGGTGAGGTGGACTGAAGTGATTGACAGAATTTTGTCTTGCAGGGACCTCAAGGGAAGAAAGGGATGCAAGGTTTACCTGGAAATGATGGACCTCCAGTAAGTAAACATTATCTGTACTTCCAAATTTTGAAAGACTCTTATTGACATAAAGCAATTCTTGAGACATCATAGTTGTAGCAACATAACTAACATGTTTTCCTATGAACAGGGTCACCCTGGAAGAGAGGGCACTCCAGGTGAAAAAGGACTCCCAGTAAGTCTGGTGATTATGTGAGGTTTTGTTTGCTTTTATATTCTTACAACTTACAAAAAGTTATTTTTGTCATGTTTGTGGATACATTATTAGGGTCCCCCAGGAGTACAGGGGCCTGTTGGATATCCTGGACAACGAGGAGTTAAGGTAGAAAAGAAAAAAATAAAAGATCTAGTTTGGCAATACATGGAGTGAAAGTAAACATGAATCAGTTCAAGTAATTACACTAAACAACATGCTAAAAGCCTCAGTCGCCTCCTGCCATTGCTAAATTTAGAAACAAATGTAAAAAAAATTTCTTTTGTTTTTATTATGTTGATTTCCAGTTAAATCTGCATTTTCCTGTTTCATAGGGTGCAGATGGTATCAGGGGATTAAAGGGGAGCAAAGGCGAGAAGGTAAAAGGAACAGACATGTCAGATTCTCTAAACTTTTTCGGATAATTGCTGTCTAAAAAAAATTATGCAGACATATTTTTAGATATATTCTCTGTAAAAGTATTTTGATTATCTACTTGTCAGGGTGAAGATGGTTTCCCAGGGGCCAAGGGGGAGATGGGGGCAAAGGGTGATGTAGGGGATAATGGCGCTCCAGGAGGCAGAGGTGAGGATGGACCTGAAGGGCCCAAAGGTCAAATGGGTGCTCAGGGAGAGCCTGGATCTGCTGGTATTCTTGGAGAAAAGGTAAAAAAAAAACTTATCAGACAATATATCAGTGAACCTTGAACTATAGTGTTTGTAAAACTTGCCTGGTCTACATTTTAAGGGTAAACTAGGAGTTCCTGGAGTGCCAGGATATCCAGGGCGACAAGGACCGAAGGTTAAACAAATAAGATAAATGCTATTAATTGATTTTAAGTTATAAAACAAAGTTGTAGAATTCCAAGTTGGCAGATGTAGATAAGGTGGATGTGTGTGCTTTTATTTTCTCCAGGGTTCCGAAGGTTTCCCAGGTGCAATAGGCACTGCAGGAGAGAAAGGAAAGAAAGTGAGTAAAGTTTGGCAGTTGGTTACATCTCAGGAAATATACAAGTGCATAACCTGATTTTGTGTCAATGCTCAGGGTCCTGCAGGACAACCGGGAGGTGCAGGCCAGAGGGGTTTGAATGTAAGTGCTTTCTCAAAATAGATGTCCTTTATTTCACCAAACTGTTTAACTTAAAACACTAAAAACTGTACATCCTACAAAAGACATGAATATCCTGCAAAAAAAGCATCTTTGCACTTTTTGAGCTCCATCTTCTTTTCCAACATCAACACAAATTCAGCAGGATGTCTGTAGTTTAGTCTCTCGTATGCTTGCTCTTTGGCAGGGTGCACGAGGTGCCAGGGGAGTAAAAGGCCCAACTGGGAAATCAGGAGAAAAGGTTAGCTGACCTTTATTAAAATGAATTATTTATAAATTGATCATCATTTTTCAGCCAAGAGCAACATGTGGCCAATGTTAACTGTGGTTCAATATTGCTATTCATCACTGCTCCCACATATTTCTTCTTTCTTCACAGGGCATCTCAGGACAAGATGGCCCCCCAGGATCTTCTGGAGAGAGGGTGGGGCAAAATCTCATGATATGTATACATAAATTGATTGGTACATTGCATGTGGTTGCCTCTCAATTGACTTGTGCTTTTAGGGACCTCAAGGGCCACAAGGAATGAACGGAGAGCCAGGACCTAAAGGATCTAGTGTAAGTGAAGCAAGCCAGATATCAGCAAGGCTTTGTCATTTTCATTTTCTTTGTGCGTGCAGAAGAAACGTGTTAATCCAGTAAATAGAGGGTTTAGCTGAAAACTTCTTTATTTCATCTCAGTAACTCAGTTAGCTCAACACCCCCCCGCCCGCCCACTCATATATGATTGTGTAATGTTTGAAGTTTGCAATTAAGATTGAGGGGCAGTAATTACATCATGCTGGAGGCGGAGACACCTAAGCAGCTCCGCCCACCAAGTACTAGGTGGCCCACCCCCTAAAAGTTGTCTGTATAGTGTGAGTGTTTACTTGTGTTTTGTGGATATAAGTGTAATTAAAACTGGGAGGCGACCAGACATCAGGTGGAGCCGACAGGACTATCTTGGTGGCCCCCTCACAACACCCAGCACGTGTGCCCACCCCCCACATCCCTACCAGTGTATGTAGTGCTGAGTGGGGAGGGGGGAACGCCTGAGGAAGAAGGTCCTGAGGGAAGTGTCCCTCCCCAAGACTAGGAGCTGCCAGCAGCACTAGGCACCACCTACTTCTATATATTTTTGATAATAACTTTGGTGGATTAAGATTAATAAATTCTGCTTTCATTGTAAGTTTAATTGTCTGGAAGTGTATTTCCTACCTATAATAGATTTAAGTTGGTGGTATTCTAAATATTTAGTGCTGCTGATATCATA